>JAIFGZ020000637.1:0-410055 GCA_019925245.2 Oryza australiensis | reverse complement strand
GGGAACGAGCCGACTTTCGGGCCAAGGAGAGAGGGAGCAAGGAGGTCCATAGGGAGGCAATGCGGACTTTTCAAAGGATTGGGCCGACGGCGGCCCAAGAAGAAGAAGGGATTTAAATTTGTTTTTCATTTAAATTAATCCATTAATGATCTTTAATTTTCTATAAATACTTCCAGTGCTCAAATAGTTCCAAAAAATTCCTAAAAATAGATGAGTATCCAAATTATTTAATAAAAATATCTCTAGCTCATTTAAATATTAATTTATTTATCTAAATAATTATTTAAGTGTTCTTTGTATTATTAAAATTATTTCGGAGCTCCAAAATTTCACGAAAAATTTCGAGAGTATTTTAGGTCATGGAGAATATTTCAAAAATATTTTCAGCCATGATTTTTAAAGGAAAATTTAATTTCCTTAATAGTTTCACTTGATTTACTTTGCTTTTCTTTTTATTTATTTTTTAGGAAATGATTTATTAAATGATTTTAATCCCGAACGAAAATCGGGTTTTGACAAATCTACCCCCCTTACAGGAATCTCGTCTCGAGATTCGAGGCTAGAAAGAAAAAGGGTATGGAGTTGGGGTTGTGTTGGCTGACTAACCTCTACTTTTTTTGGCTCACACTGACTGGATTCAACTCTGTTGTTCTGCGGCTTCACAAACCAAACTAAACTGGCTAGTCCTTCCTGTTCTGACCTTGACCGGATTTCATGGACTCAAATGCTTACTTTCCTCGGACTGCACAATTAATATTGACAAACCTGACAAGCTGAGAACTCACTCCTGCTGACCAGTAATTGGTGGAACTTTTTTAAGACCTTGTAACTGACTTTCATGAACACATAGACCCTGAAATTCTTTTTTTCTCTGTGAACTGTTCTCGATCCAACATCAAGTATTTGAAGAAGTTGCTCGATCGATCTTTCATCTTGATTGAGACTGTTCTCAAATGATGCTTCTTTAGACTCGCACCGTTGACACGACCTTGGGTGTGCCTTAGACTCGAACCTGCTAACCTGTGATCGTTATAGCCTCGATAATGGCTCACAACTGACTCTTTTGGTTACAACTCAATCTGCTTCGTGTGGTCGAACCTCATAACGAACGGTTACAAGATATAACTAAAATCATCTTCGATCTCGCCTTTCAAACCAGTGGTTAAGTGTTCGCCTGACCGTGAATCAATTGTACTGCCATGTTTGAGGTTGACCAACATTTCTGTGATTTACCGAGAACCTTGACTCTGAACATTGGATACTCCATCGATCGATCGAAATGAAGCAAAGACTATGCCCTTCCATTCTAGAGACTCCTCCAACTCGACACTCAAATGATGATGGGAGGTTACACATAAGAATGACTCTCATGCAACTCTTGATCATACTGACTTTTGATTGACTTTTCCATTGGGTGTAATTGCTGACCTACCTACCGCTTCTGACCTGACTTTGGTGCCATCTGCCTGAACATATCATGTAGTTGATATTTCTTTCTTGAAATAAACACTGATCACTTAACGAATCAAGCTCAAAAGGTTAACCCCATGATATAGCATTCCACTTCTTTGCTTATCTTTTACTGACTCCTCTGGGTTGATAGACCATAAGTTCTGCAGTTGCTTTCTCCGCACAATACCAAAATTTGTACGTCTGCTAAAAACTACCCTTGATGCTGCCTAGAGTTTATGTTCTCTGACCAAAACAAGCTTACTTTCATACCTTGGGTAGAATTGATTCACAAGGAATGATTCTCTTATCACATGTTATGTGGACTGTATTGTATGACTTGACCTCTGCATCCATTTACTCTAGGCAGGGGTGATGAAGCAATTACGTTGTCCTCTTCCAAGGAAACATCGAGGTGGTTTTCCGGAGACCATAACGGTGGTCTTTGAAATAAAGAAACCATTATTAACTCATGTTCACCACTACGGTGCAGTTACCACTTATTACTCTGACAACCCTTCTATGATTTTGCTTTCGACTGTTTCATTACCCTTTTCATCCCCCATGAGGTATCACTTAGATTGTCCTTCAAAGAGATCTCGCCCTGACGAGTACCGCTGTAGTCTAACCAATCTTAGTTCACTGATTGACCAAGTCTTTTCTTCGTTGGTGACTAGGTTCTTTGGTCTTGACAAAACTGCATTGACCCGGCAAGGAACTATAGGCTTGTTGTGACATTTATAGATGCATAAGTCAATCCACTTTTTGGCTACTCAATATGAACCATGAGAGAAAAGAATTCCTCTTTCATAACTGTAATGAAACTCCTGTGCACAAAAGGTACTTGAATAAAAACCATTATATCCAGTTGCTTACCATTGTTAGCAGATTTGCTGACGGGTATGGAATCTGCCCTTCGTGGTCCTAACTGGGTTGATTTTTTTTCATCGTAGTGTGTAGGCTGATCAATGCTCTACTCAACATTTCCTTCTTAGTACATGACTGCCATAAAACTCCGGGGTATCAAGAGCGGTTCTCGAACATCAAGGACTTCTAAACCGTTGTTGACCTTTGCTGGCAGAAAATTTGATTGGTATGAACCCTTTTCCCTTTTGTGATCCTTACATGGTTGACTCATTTTTTTAATGATTATTGATTGGGGTTCCAATTAGAACACTGACTTGATTTATTTTTCCTTAGAGAAATATTGATCTTCTTAGTAGCTGAAGCAGACGAAACCTTCCTATTGTTGTTGCCATTTTCTGTGTTACTTGTTAGGTTGTTGAGTTGGAACGACATGGGGTGTCTGGTTGGGGTTGACGACAGTCGGGTGAACTGTTGCTTGAGACCTTGCTTGGTAGGTGTAGCTGGGGATTTGTACTATCTTCTTTGCAGTTGGACCAGACAACTATTGTTCCTGGCACTGCTTGCCCTGTTGTTGTTAGTATTGTAGCTTCGGAGTGGTTGTCGGTGGAATAATATAGCTTTTGCTAGTGCTCTTAGTGACAAATTGTTGAGATAGAAACTTCACATTTCAGTGACGGTTGGTGCCTCTTGTCTTCGTGGTGTCCTGGCGCTGGACCTGACCACTCTGTGCGGGGGGTGAGGCAACTTGGGAGTTGAGACGTTGACGGACGGTGTTGGTAACTTGACGATGTTGATACTTTAGCGTTGAACTACCTTTTTAGTAATTACTTGTCTTTCCCACAATTGAAATAACGGTGGACTGACTTTCTTCAAACCGAACAGTTGTTGCGGCGGTGTCTCATCTCAAGATCATTAAAACAATCCAACCTTGGTTGATTATGAGATATGTTCTTTTAGTCATGCATGCTCACACAGGAACTGAAACATGTAATAACTGAAGAACTCGGTTAAAAGTGTTGTTTTTATCGACGTTGGCTGCCACTGTGGTTGGAGTTGGTTGGAGAGCGAAAATCATTGTTAATGTTGTTGTTGACCGGTAGTTAACGGGTAGGTTACAAGGGTGTCCTTTAGTCCTTCATTGGCTTTGCTAGCATGGACTTCGCACGCTTCTTAAGCACATGACTTATTCCCTCACACAAGAAATGTGCGAGTTTTCTCTTCATAGAGTTGGGCTGCGGTGTACCAAAATTTTATTTTTGAGTAGTTTATCCAAAGCTTCTTCTTTTTTTCCGATTAACACTTCATCATCAGTTGGCGTCTTGGCATACCACTTCCAAGCGTGATCGAACACTTTGGCAAAAGTTGTCCTTGTGTACCATAATCACTTTGGGTAACACTTGTGAGTTCTGAGGTTGATGGTGACTCACATCTATTGGCCTGCTAGGGACACTGCTGCATACTGATGGTAGCCGTATAGGTACTTGCAATGGAATGTATTGGATTTGATCTTGATTCTGATTCTGAGCTTGCACTACGACCATTGGTACCACTGCTACGTCTTCCGTATTTATCTTTGTATCTGTTGTATTCACTGCTTGCGGATTCAACATCTGATCTTGGGGAACCAAAAACTAAACAAGGACAGGGTTCCGACACAGGCTCTAGATTGCAATCTGATCTGACCCGAAGGTTTCTGGCCTCAACACACTGCTAAGGGTACTTTGGTTGATGACACTTTCTCTGGCACTGACCAACTATTGCCGAGACGAAAGGGGTGGAACAGAGGGGTTGCTAAAGATAAGACCTTAACCCACTTGTCTACTGATCTGATGTGGGTAGACTTTTACTCTTCAAGTTGATTAAGCAAACAACATAGTATGGTCACACCCCCACCACTGATGTGAGCCATACACCTGCACACAACAAACAACACACGGCCTAGGAACTATCGATGCTACTCTTCCAGGAAAGATTGGGTTCTAGGTGAGCTCTGGGAAAAACTTCACTTGATCCTCGAGAAGCGCTGACTCGGGCTGCTTGGCTTGACTTCCACAAGTGGACGAGCGACTGAGTATGTCCTCCAGGTTCAACAGCTAAAAGAGGCGGAGGGGAAAGGAAAGAAATTTGACAAATTATTTTGCAAAGACTCCAAAAGGATAGAAGAGAAATTTTTCGCAAATAAGGTTTTCGCAAACTTGTCCTTAGGGTTTGACCTTGTGGCTCAACCTACAGTCGAGATGGCTCTGATACCAACTTATCACGCCCGGAAATTTAGCCAAATTTCCTGACTATTTTATGTATTAAATCCATGTCTAGGAATCAACCAGGGTACATAAAATGACAAATTAATACACAGATCCAATGTAAAAACAAAGCGTAAAATAAAATGCTTATTGAAGAGGCTCTTAGTCCTAACACCCAAAAACTACAGCGGAAAAGAAAGACGACACTGGCGGGGCTTCAGCTCCACTCCATAGGCAAACTCAACTGGGGTCTGAGCCTTGGTCTTCTAACTCCATCTTCAACTCAGAAGCACTACACTTCTGAAAGGGGGAAAATCGCAAGGCTGAGTACAACCACCATACTCAACAAGCCACACCACGAAATGCAGACGTGCAATGCGAGACAAGAGTGGCTTGCGCCTATTTTGCATAAATGCGGTTTACAAACATTTACAGTTCAAAAGCAGTAAAACAATTGAGTAATAAGGCAATATTAATCTTCCACTGAACAACGTTATACCCACGTTGAACACGCCCAACCATTCCACCTGAACTAAACCAGTTCCATTAAATAAAATTATTCAGTAGTGGGACTAATCATAGTGAATCTGGTCGATCGCCCATAACCGGGGGCACGGCTATTCGAATAGGTTTACTATGATTAGAGGTGCGCAACTTTACCCACAAAACACGATTCCACACATGTTACCATGCCCCGAAGTGTCACCGCAATACTGCAAGGGGGAAATCGTGACAAGACCTTTCGCATAACTCCCTCTAACCAAGCGATACCACACCAAGGTTTTGCCCCCACTTCCCTAAGGGTAATGGGCAGCCCCCCGCGTGCCACGGTGAATCCGAAAGCCGATCAACCCATAAAACCGGGGCCGACCCAACTCCATCACGCCCACCCTCACTAGGGTACGTCAGCTAGAGGAAAGCTATACTACGGATCCAGCCGTGGCCCATTCTGGCTTGTGGTTTGCACGGTATGTCTTCCAGGGTTTCCCATGAACCAGCCCTTAGTTTCCATGGGTGCGACAATCCACAATAGCGCCGATCCGCATTGACATTGTGATTTTTTAGGTACTACTGGGAATCCGGCATGAGGCTGCCGACACTACACGACTGCCCAGCATGCAACGATCGCTGCAACGACGAACACAGGAACTCATTGGCTGTAAGCCCAACCCTGTCCTAGAGCTGTGCAACTAAATCAGAGGCGACGGTCTGTTCATGATCGGCTCGGCCCGATCCATCAAGACTTCTTCGTCGATGAAGACAACAATGATAACAACCGCGATGATGAAGAGGCCGACGATGAGGAATCAACCAATCCCCAATGGTGCTCGCCGATCTCTTCACAAAGACGCAGAAAAGAAGAGTTCAACGACTCAAGCGTGAGGGAAGAGAAGACGAAGTTCGGCAAATGATCCAAGAACAGCGCCATCGGCTGGGTAAGGTCAAAAGGCGATGGGTTCCCAAAGAGAAAACCGCCATAGCCAACGAGGAGCAACCCCAGGAGAGTCCAGCCGATCAAGCCAGGAGGACGGCCAAAGGGAAAGGCAAAGTTTCTGTATCGGTCAACATGGTGTTCATATTGCCAGCCGAATTCAGTGCTCCTAAAGTCGATGCAGACACCATTGAGGACGACTTGGTGAAACTAGCAATCTCACCGGACCAAGTTATTTTCGACAAACCCGAGGGGACCAAAAATCGGCACTTGAAGCCGTTGTACGTTAAAGGATTCATCAGCGGCAAGCCGATGTCCCAGATGCTAGTTGATGGGGGAGCTGCAGTCATCCTCATGCCCTACGCAACACTCAGAAAATTAGGCAAAGAAGCTGGAGACCTGATAAAGACCAATATGGTGCTCAAAGACTTCGGCGGCAACCCATCAGAAACCAAGGGCGTCCTGAACGTCGAACTGACCATCGGCAAGAAGACCGCGCCCACAACATTCTTTGTCATCGATGGGAAGGGGTCTTACGCTCGCTGCTCGGAAGGGACTGGATACACGCTAATTGTTGCGTTCCTTCTACAATGCATCGAGCTCGATCCAATGGGACGGCGACAAGATTGAGATCGTACCACCCATGTGTCGGTTAGCGTCGTCGTGCCGATTTGCCACTTAGGGAAATCGAAGGCATCGATTGTTTGTTTGGGAAAATCTGGCAAGCCAATTTTCTAAATGTGTCCAATTCCACAATACATCCAATTGGAGATGACGAGCCGCAGCCGGTGCTTTGAACAAGACATGGTGGAGGGCTCAAGCGTCTTCGGCATGGACACCACAGACGAAGACGATGGCAAGCTCAGGCAAGGTTTCACGTCGGCCGACGAATTGGAGGAAATTGACATCGACTCTGGTGACAAGCCGAGGCCGACGTATATTAGCAAAAATTTATCTCCTCATTGTAGATCCCAGCTTATTGATTTGTTAAAAGAATATAAAGATTGTTTTGCTTGGGAGTACTTCGAGATGCCACCTTAGCCGATCAATAGTGGTCCATCAACTATCGATTAAGGCGGCTATCGGCCGTTCAAACAGCCTCCCGGGAGGTTTAAGGCCGATATGTACGATGCAATCAAAGCCGAAATCACTCGGCTATACGATGCGGGATTCATTCGGCCTTGCCGATACACCGAGTGGGTCTCAAACATTGTCTCAGTGTTGAAGAAAAACGGTAAACTAAGGGTATGCATCAATTTCAAAGATCTAAACAAGGCCACCCCTAAGGAAGAATACCCAATGCCAATAGCCGATTTGCTCGTCGATGCAGCTTCAGGCCACAAGATTATTAGTTTTATGGATGGCAATGCAGGCTATAATCATATATTTATGGCCGACGAGGACATCCACAATACTGCTTTTCGGTGTCCTAGCACAATCGGCTTGTACGAATGGGTGGTAATGACATTCGGCCTGAAGAATGCTGGGGCAACATATCAACGGGCCGTGAACTACATTTTTCATGACATGATTGGCTCACTAGTAGAGATCTACATTAACGACGTAGTTGTCAAGTCCAGGGAGATAGAGGGCCATATAGCCGATCTGAGACAAGTGTTAGAGCGAACGAGGAAATATGGCCTGAAGATGAACCCACTTAAGTGCGCGTTCGGTGTATCGGGCAGGCGCCCTGGGATTTCTTATTCATGAAAGAGGAATTGAGGTTACGCCAAGGAGCATAAATGCTATCAAGACAATTCAGCCTCCGAAGGACAAGAAACAACTCCAATCGTTGATCGGCAAGATAAATTTCATCAGGCGATTCATAGCTAATATCTCGAAAAAGATGGAGCCGTTCGCACCACTGCTTCGGCTGAAAGCCGATCAAGCATTCACATGGGGGGCAGAGCAACAAAAGGCTCTGGACAACATCAAGGGTTACCTAAGTTCCCCTCCAGTTCTAAAGCCTCCACAAAAAGGGATACCATTTAAGCTGTACCTATCAGCCGATGACAAGTCAATCGGCTCTGTTTTAATCCAAGAAGTTGACGGCACAAAAAAAGCCATCTTCTATCTCAGCCGATGGTTACTAGACGCAGAAACAAGGTATTCGCCTGTGGAGAAACTAAGCCTATGCCTCTATTTTTCATGTACAAAGTAAAGGCATTATCTGCTATCAAACGAGTGCACAATAATCTGCAAAGCCGATGTAGTTAAGTACATGCTATCGGCTTCGGTGTTGAAAGGAAGAGTTGGGAAGTGGATTTTTGCGCTAACAGAGTTTGATTTGAGTATCAGGCACCCAGGGCAGTCAAAGGACAAGCTATAGTTGATTTTATTGTGGAGCACAGAAATGACTCAATCAACTCAGTGGAAATTATGCCGTGGACTTTGACATTTGACGGTTCGGTTTGCACCAACAGCTGCGGTATCGGCTTAGTCATTATTTCACCCAAGGGGGCGAGTTTCGAATTTGCTTTCGCTATCAACCCCCACGGTACAAACAACCAAGCCGAATACGAAGCCGTCCTTAAAGGATTACATCTACTCAAGGAAGTTGAAGCCGACGCCATCGAAATAATGGGAGATTCACTGTTGGTCGTCTACCAATTATCGGGAGAATACGAATGCAAAAACGATGCGCTGATGGTCTATTATCAGCAATGTCGGGAATTAATGGACGGTTTTCGGCTAGTTACCTTGAAACATATCTCATAGAGCAGAACATAGAAGCCAATGATTTAGCTCAAGAGGCATCAGGCTATCGGCCGATGTTCAAAGAGATTGACATAGAAGTGGCTGCTATTACAGCCGATGATTGGAGGTTTGATGTTTACAGCTATCTCGAAAACCCCTCTCAATCGGCTACAAGGAAATTACGATACAAGGCATTAAGATATGTTTTGTTCGATGAAGATCTATACTATCGGACGATTGATGGTGTGCTACTCAAATGTTTGGGAGTCGATCAGGCCAAAGTGGCCATCGAAGAAGTGCATGAAGGGGTCTGTAGCACGCATCAATCGACCCATAAAATGAAGTGGCTGCTTCGCCGAGCAGGATATTTCTGGCCAATGCTGGAGGATTGTTTTAAGTATTACAAGGGTTGCCAAGATTGTCAGAAATTTGGCGCCATACAACTGAAGGGTTACGCGGAGGCTACGCTAGCCGAAAACAAAAATTTTAACCGCGCAAACCAGGAACACTTGCAAGTAAGGGCCGATAGATCGTTACCGATTGGAGTAGAGTGCAGCGGAATAGCCAATCGGGGCAATCCGATCCGGAATAGTGTAGCCGATTCCGGAGACAGCCGATTCGAGTCGTCCGGCCGCGTTCTCACGCCTCGCTACGATGCGCCCGACCGCAGCCGGGATTCCACCACAGCCCGATCGCTCCGATTGCAGCCGATCCGGCCGATCAACAGCGCGCAACGTAGCAGCGCCTCTACCGGTATCCACACGTCCGGGACAACGCCGTACACCCGTGTGCTAGCACGCGATGCAAGGCTAGGGTTTGGCTCGAAAGTGGGGAGGGTTTCCGTGGAGATTGATCTCGGCGACTTCGTTGCACGCGATGCAATTGACGTGCCGCAACTCTCCACCCCTCCCTCCTTTATATAGAGTTGGCCGACCGGGACTAGTGGCCGATTAGGACTCTATTTTGAATCGGATCTCATCCGTATCTCATAGAGTTGACCGCCCACACGTCGTAAGCCCATAGGACTCTATCCGATCGGATCCCTATCCGATCGAGCCGTATCCGAGTCCAACTCGAATGCCCGTTCTTATCCCCTTAAGCGTGCGACCCGTAGGTTCAGGTATACTCGGTTTCGGCTATAGTCTAACTTAGCCGATCGTCGGCTCGAGTCTAACTCACCGACTGTCAACAATGGTGCCTAGCAAGACATATTGACACCATAGTATACAAGAATAATATCGGCTCAACTGTAATGTGTACACAAATCCCTTTGCCTCACGATACCGCTTAAGCTATAGGCAAGATGTGTGCCATCCCTTCAATAGCTTAACCATTCACTCGAACCGTATTGGATTATCCGTCCGTTGATTGACTCCTCAATCAACTTAGCATGGCCATGCATTTCCATAATCCATTACCTCGAGGGGCCCAGAGATATCTCTCCAAAGGAGGGGCAAATTCCATCTTGATCACTCACGTCCCACTCCATGTTTCATAGCAAACCCGAAAACTACCTTTATAACTACCCGCTTCGGAATAGCGTTTGGTAGTCCCAAAGTAGGCTACTACACATGTTGGAATCCATGGTGATCTCAGGTCTAAGGACTTTGTACCAACACTACCCGAGACCAACTAATGGCACATTAATTCCTGTAGTGTCTCATGGTGGGTCTATCCAACAATGTGTTCTCCAACATATATGTCCATGTTTATTGATTTGGTATCTCCATACCCATGATCTATGAGACATGATCATCAATCAATAAACATGCCGATCTTAGAATCATATTTGTTCCAACAATATGACATATGATCGGGATCGTTTAGAAATAGATTCATACATATCGAGTCTCATAAATAAGTCACGTACTTATTGATCAATACAAGATGTCTATTTCATGGAACTGAATAACACTTTATTCATAAATACATAAACATTGACGTGATATCCAACATCTCCATGTTGCCTCTAGGGCATATTGTATCTCTGCGATAAGTAGAAAACGTTTCTACGCCTACCTTGTTTTTGCAGAGAATGCTTTGAGATGGTATGGCCCTATTGTATGTATGAGATGCATGTGATGCATGTAATATTCTTTCATATGTGCAATCCCTGTAATATTCTTTCATACGTGCAATGCTTGTAATATTCTTTCATGACCTGCGAGTCGATGTAATCTTCAATTAGAGCTTCTATAGTAGTAGCTTAGTTTGAAGAAATCAAGCATTCGGCACTCGAAAGAACGGTGATGAAGATGGAGATCCTGACACCGGCATGGAGATGGAGATCACCATGTGAAGGGGGCCATACTATTTCATGCTATTCTACCTGCTTTCATATATGTGATATGTTTGTTTGATAGGATAGCATCCCTCACAAAATTAAGTAGTAATGATGCCCTTCCAAATGTTGCACTCCATCACCGTTATGCTCGTCAATGGTGGGTCCGCCAAAGCAAGAGTGCCATTCTCTATCATAACACGAGGGGGTATATGTCGGACATATACAAGCAGGAGCATTTGGTTTACTTAACAAGGCTATCAAAACAGTTTTGGGCCTTGGGGCATAGGTTGGGGCCGGGGCATGGAGATGCCACACCAACAACAAGAGTCACATAGAGATGTGATTAGCAAGGAGTTGCTTACCGATGTTACTAATTTTCTAGCAGTGATGCCAAAGCTCACTAGAAAATTAACTAACATGTGGATCTTGACCCAATACGTAACCTAGAGGGAAGGTGGAAAATACGTAATGGGAGTTTAACAAAAGACATAACATAAACATTGTGCTAAACTTTGTTTTTCTTTGTAGAATAAATGGCGGCTAATACTACACCCACACTTTAATTTGCGATCTATTCTCGAAAAGGAAAAATTAAATGGAACAAACTTTATGGATTGGTATCGCAACTTGAGAATTGTTCTCAAGCAAGAGCGTAAGGAGTACGTTCTTGAAGTACCCTATCCCGAGGATTTGCCAAATAATGCCACTTTCGCACGGAGGGCTTATGAGAAGCACACTAATGATGCCCTAGATATAAGCCGTCTCATGCTTGCTACAATGTCCCCGAGCTTCAAGCAATATGAGAGCAATGATGCTCACACTATTATTCAGGATCGTGGCATGTTTGAGAACCAAGCTCGGGCCGAGAGGTTCAACACCTCAAAGTCCTTGTTTGCGTGCGAGCTTGTTGAGGGGAATCCCGTCGATCCGCATGTGATAAAGATGATTGGCTATATCGAGAGTCCGGAAAACTAGGTTTTCCCCTTAGCCAAGAGTTGGCTACCGATGTGATTCTCCGCCGCTCCTCCGAGCTTCGAGCCATTCATATTAAACTATCACATGAACAATATGGATAGAACCTTGGCTGAATTGCATGGGATGCTAAAGACAAATGAGGAGAGTATCCAGAAAAACGGTCATCATGTGATGATGATGCGAAGGCAAAGCGCAAACCACCCGTCAAGAAACTTTGCACCAAGAGGAAGTTAACTCCCGATGAGATCGCGAGTGCCTCCAATGCAAAGAAGGGCAAGAAGGGGTCGGCGGCATCGATGCCGTTTGCTTCTACTGCAAGGAGACAGAGCCACTGGAAAAGGAACTGCAAGAAGTACATGGAGGATCTCAAGAAGAAGCAAAGTACGACTTCGCCTGGTATTAATGTTATAGACATTAATCTCGCTACTTCACCTATCGACTCTTGGGTATTTGATACCGGATCGTAGCTCATATTTGCAAATCGTTGCGGGAATGAGAAGAAGTAGAGGATTGAGAAGGGGCGAGGTGAACCCGCGTGTCGGCAATGGAGCAAGCGTTGCTACGCTTGCTTTCGGCACAAGCACCACTTCATCTACCTTCGGGATTAGTTTTGGAATTGAATAATTGTTATTGTGTTCCAACACTATGTCAAAACGTTATTTCCGCTTCATGTTTGCAAGCGGAAGGATATGATTTTAGATCAATGGACAATGGTTGTTCAATATATCTTAGAGATATGTTCTATTTTCATGCTCCATTGGTGAATGGATTATACGTTTTGAATCTTGAAGCGTCTCCCATCTATAACATTAATACGTAAAGGCAACTCTCTAATGATATAAACCCCACGTTTATCCGGCATTGTCGCTTAGGCCATATAAATAAGAAACGCATGGAGAAGCTCCATAAGGATGGATTGCTTCACTCTTTTGATTTTGAATCATTTGAGACATGTGAGTCTTGTTTACTTGGTAAGATGACAAAGGCACCTTTCACGGGACATAGTGAGAGAGCAAGTGACTTATTGGCACTCGTACATACCGATGTATGTGGACCAATGAGCTCAACGGCCGAGGTGGTTATCAATACTTCATTACCTTTACCGATGACTTTAGTAGATATGGTTATATCTACTTAATGAGGCATAAGTCCGAATCCTTTGAAAAGTTCAAAGAATTCCGAATGAAGTACGTAATCATTTAGGGAAAACAATCAAGTTTCTACGATCGATCGTGGAGGGAATACTTGAGCCAAGAGTTTGGTAATCATCTCAAAGATTGTGGAATTGTTCCACGCTGACTCCGCCAGAACTCCGCAATGGAACGGAGTGTCCGAACGGAGAAATCGCACCTTGTTGGACATGGTGCGGTCGATGATGAGCCAAAGTGATCTTCCGTTATCCTTCTGGGATATGCTCTTGAAACAATTTGCGCTCACACTAAATAGAGTTCCATCTAAGTCGTTGAAAAGACACCATATGAGATATGGACAGGGCAACCCCTAGTTTGTCTTTTCTCAAAATTTGGGGATGCGAAGCTTATGTAAAACGTTTACGTCGACAAGCTCACACCCAAATCTCGACAAGTGCTTCTTTGTGGGATATCCTAAGGAAACTAAGGGATATTACTTTTATAATCGGGAACAAGGCAAAGTGTTTGTCGCCCGACACGGTGTTTTCTTGGAGAAAGAGTTTCTTTCAAGAAGGGTTAGTGGGAGCAGGGTGCATCTTGAAGAAGTTCAAGAAACACCGTAAAACGTTTCAGCGACCACGTAACCACAATAGGAGGAGCAAAGTGTTGCGCCACCGGTTGTAGATACACCACCCACGAGGTCCGAAAGATCACGTCGTGCACCCGAGTACACGTGTACGGAACAATGTGATATATTTTTGTTGGACAACGATGAACCTAAGACCTATGAGGAAGCAATGGTGGGACCCGATTCCAACAAGTGGCTTGGAGCCATGAAATCCGAAATAGAATCCATGTACGACAATCAAGTTTGGAACTTGGTTGATCCACCGATGGTGTCAAAACCATTGAGTGTAAATGGGTTTTTAAGAAAAGGCCGATATGGATGGAAATGTTCACATCTATAAGGCGCGATTGGTGGCGAAAGGTTTTAAACAGATTCAAGGAGTTGATTATGATGAAACCTTCTCGCCCGTTGCAATGCTTAAATCTATTCGGATTATCCTAGCGATTGCTGCATATTTCGATTATGAGATATGGCAGATGGATGTCAAAACGGCTTTCCTAAATGGAAACCTAAGCGAGGATGTATACATGATACAACCTCGGGTTTTGTCGATCCGAATCGCTCGGAAAGATATGCAAGCTACGTAAATCCATTTATGGATTGAAGCAAGCATCTCGGAGTTGGAATATTCGTTTTGATGAAGTAATCAAAGGGTTTGGTTTCATCAAAAATGAAGAAGAGGCTGTGTTTACAAAAAGGTCGTGGGATCGTAATTGTATTTCTAATCTTATATGTGGATGACATATTACTGATTGGAAATGATATCCCTATGCTAGAAACCGTCAAGTCTTCATTGAAAAATAGTTTTTCCATGAAAGACTTAGGGAGGCAGCATACATATTAGGCATTCGGATCTATAGAGATAGATCCAAGAGGCTAATTGGATTAAGCCAAAGTACATACATTGACAAGGTGTTGAAAAGGTTCAACATGCATGATTCCAAGAAAGGTTTCTTTCCCATGTCACATGGCATTAATCTTAGCAAGAATCACGCCCTCGGACACATGATGAGCGGAATAAGATGGGTATGGTTCCATATGCTTCGGCAATTGGATCCATCATGTATGCCATGCTTTGTACACGCCTGATGTCTCGTGACGCTTTGAGTGCTACGAGCGAGATACATCGATCCAGTGAAGGTCACTGGATCGCCGTAAAGAATATCCTTAAGTATTTGAGAAGAACTAAGGATATGTTCCTAGTCTATGGAGGTGAAGAAGAGCTCGTTGTAAGTGGTTACACCGATGCTAGCTTCCAAACAGACAAGGATGATTATAGATCGCAATCGGGTTCGTGTTCTCGCTCGAACGGAGGCGCAGCATCACTGGAAGAGTTCCAAGCAGGATACTTGTTGCGATTCTACAACGGAGGCCGAGTACATTGCTGCTTCGGAAGCCTGCAAAGGAGGCCGTTTGGATCAAGAAATTCGTTTCGAGCTTGGTGTGATGACTAGTACGACTGGTCCAATGTCTCTCTATTGTGATAATAGTGGAGCCATTGTGCAAGCCAAGGAGCCGAGGTCACATCGAAGTCCAAACACATACTTCGGCGATATCATCTCATCCGCGAGATAGTGGACAGGTGATGTCAAGATATGCAAAGTGCACACGGATCTCAACATAGCCGATCCGCCGACAAAACCTCTCCTCACCGAAGCATGAGGCGCACACAAGAGCAATGGGTATTAGATACTTACATGATTGACTCTAGTGCAAGTGGGAGATTGTTAGTGATATGCCCTAGAGGCAACATGGAGATGTTGGATATCACGTCAATGTTTATGTATAAATGAATAAAGTGTTATTCAGTTCCATGAAATAGACATCTTGTATTGATCAATAAGTACGTGACTTATTTATGAGACTCTTTATGTGTGAATCTATTTCCAAACGATCCTCGATCATATGTCATATTGTTGGAACAAATATGATTCTAAGATCGGCATGTTTATTGATTGATGATCATGTCTCATAGATCATGGGTATGGAGATACAAAATCAATAAACATGGACATATGTGTTGGAGAACACATTGTTGGATAGACCCACCATGAGACACTACAGAATTAATGTGCCATTAGTTGGTCTCGGTAGTGTTGGTACAAAGTCCTTAGACCCGAGATCACCATGGGTCCCAACATGTGTAGTAGCCTACTTTGGGACTACCAAACGCTATTCCGTAATCGGGTAGTTATAAAGGTAGTTTTCGGGTTTGCTATGAAACATGGAGTGGGATGTGAGTGATCAAGATGGAATTTGCCCCTCCTTTGGAGAGATATCTCTGGCCCTCGAGGTAATGGATTATGGAAATGCATGGCCATGCTAAGTTGATTGAGGAGTCAATCAATGACGGATAATCCAATACGGTTCGAGTGAATGGTTAAGCTATTGAAGGGATGGCACACATCTTGCCTATAGCTTAACCGGTATCGTGAGGCAAAGGGATTTGTGTACACATTACAGGTTCGAGCCGATATTATTCTTGTATACTATGGTGTCAATATGTGCTGCTAGGCGCCGCTATTGACAAGTCGGCTGAGTTAGACTCGAGCCGACGATCGGCTAAGTTAGACTATAGCCGAAACCGAGTATACCTGAACCTACTGGGTCGCACGCTTAAGGGGATAGAATAGATATTCGAGTTGGACTCGGATACGGCTCGATCGGATAGGGATCCGATCGGATAGAGTCCTATGGGCTTACGACGTGTGGGCGGCCAACTCTATGAGATACGGATGAGATCCGATTCAAAATAGAGTCCTAATCGGCCACTAGTCCCGCGGCCAACTCTATATAAAGGAGGGAGGGGTGGAGAGCGTGACACGTCAATTGCATCGCGTGCAACGTAAGTCGCCGAGATCAATCTCCACGAAACCCTCCCCACTTTTGAGCCAAACCCTAGCCTTGCATCGCGTGCTAGCACACGGGTGTACGGCGTTCGTCCTCGGACGTGTGGATACCGCAGAGGCGCTGCTACGTTGCGCGCTCTTGATCGGTGCGGGCGGGCGCATCGGAGCGAGGCGTGAGAACACGGCCGGACGACTCGAATCGGCCGATTGGCGAATCGGCTGTCTCCGGGAATTGGCTACACTGTTCCGGATCGGATTGCCCTGATTGGCTATTCTGCTGCACTCTACTCCAATCGGTAACGATCTATCGACCCTTACTTGCAAGTGTTCCTGGTTTGCGCGGTAGAAATTTTTGTTTTCGGCTAGCGTAGCTTCCGCGTAACCCTTCATTCTAGCATAGGGATATCATTTCCAATCAATAATATGTCATCCACATATAAGATTAGAAATACAATTGCGCTCCCACGACCTTTTTGTAAACACAAGCCTCTTCTTCGTTTTTGATGAAACCAAACCCTTTGATTACTTCATCAAAACGAATATTCCAACTCCGAGATGCTTGCTTCAATCCATAAATGGATTTCGTAGCTTGCATATCTTTCAGCGATTCGGATCGACAAAACCCGAGGTTGTATCATGTATACATCCTCGCTTAGGTTTCCATTCAGGAAAGCCGTTTTGACATCCATCCGCCATATCTCATAATCAAAATATGCAGCAATCGCTAGGATAATCCGAATAGATTTAAGCATTGCGACGGGCGAGAAGGTTTCATCATAATCAACTCCTTGAATCGTTTAAAACCTTTCGCCACCAATCGCGCTTTATAGATGTGAACATTTCCATCCATATCGGCCTTTTCTTAAAAACCCATTTACACTCAATGGTTTTGACACCATCAGTGGATCAATCAAGTTCCAAACTTGATTGTCGTACATGGATTCTATTTCGGATTTCATGGCTCCAAGCCACTTGTAAAAATCGGGTCCCACCATCGCTTCCTCATAGGTCTTAGGTTCATCGTTGTCCAACAACAATATATCACATTGTTCCGCACTGTGTACTGTCAGTGCACGACGTGATCTTTCGCACCTCCGTGGGGCCGGTGTATCTACAACCGGTGGTGCAACACTTTGCTCCTCCTGTTGTGGTTCCGTGGTCGCCAAACGTTTTCGGTGTTTCTTGAACTTCTTCAAGATGCACCCTGCTCCCACTAACCCTTCTTGAAAGAAACTCTTTCTCCAAGAAGACACCATATCGGGCGACAAACACTTTGCCTTGTTCCCGATTATAAAAGTAATATCCCTTAGTTTCCTTAGGATATCCCACAAAGAAGCACTTGTCGATTTGGGTGTGAGCTTGTCGATTGTAAACGTTTTACATAAGCCTCACATCCCCAAATTTTGAGAAAAGACAAACTAGGGGTTGCCCTGTCCATATCTCATATGGTGTCTTTTCAACTCGACTTAGATGGAACTCTATTTAGTGTGAGCGCAATGTTTCAAGAGCATATCCCGTAAGGATAACGGAAGATCACTTTGGCTCATCATCGACCGCACCATGTCCAACAAGGTGCGATTTCTCCATTCGGACACTCCGTTCCATTGCGGAGTTCCGGCGGAGTCAATCGTGGAACAATTCCACAATCTTTCGATGATTACCAAACTCTTGGCTCAAGTATTCCCCTCCACGATCCGATCGTAGAAACTTGATTGTTTTCCCTAAATGATTCTCGTACTTCATTCGAATTCTTTGAACTTTTCAAAGGATTCGGACTTATGCCTCATTAAGTAGATATAACCATATCTACTAAAGTCATCGGTAAAGGTAATGAAGTACGATAACCTCCTCTGGCCGTTGAGCTCATTGGTCCACATACATCAGTATGTACGAGTGCCAATAAGTCACTTGCTCTCTCACTATGTCCCGTGAAAGGTGCCTTTGTCATCTTACCAAGTAAACAAGACTCACATGTCTCAAATGATTCAAAATCAAAAGAGTGAAGCAATCCATCCTTATGGAGCTTCTCCATGCGTTTCTTATTTATATGGCCTAAGCGACAATGCCGGATAAACGTGGGGTTTGTATCATTTGAGAGTTGCCTTTCGTATTAATGTTATAGATGGGAGACGCTTCAAGATTCAAAACGTATAATCCATTCACCAATGGAGCATGAAAATAGAACATATCTCTGAGATATATTGAACAACCATTGTCCATTGATCTAAAATCATATCCTTCCGCTTGCAAACATGAAGCGGAAATAACGTTTTGACATAGTGTTGGAACACAATAACAATTATTCAATTCCAAAACTAATCCCGAAGGTAGATGAAGTGGTATCGTGTCGACAAAGAACGTAGCAACTTGCTCCATTGCCGACACGCAGTTCACCTCGCCCTTCTCAATCCTCTACTTCTTCTCATTCCCCGCAACGATTTGCAAATATGAGCTACCGATCTGGTATCAAATACCCAAGAGTCGAGGTGAAGTAGCAAGATTAATGTCTATAACATTAATACCAAGCGTAAGTCACACTTTGCTTCCTTTTGAGATCCTCTATGTACTTCTTGCGGTTCCTCTTCCGTGGCCCTGTCTCCTTGCAAAGCAAACGGCATCCGATGCCGCCGACCCTTCTTGCCCTTCTTTGCATTGGAGGCACTCGTGATCTCATCGGGAGTTAACTTCCTCTTGGTGCAAAGTTTCTTGACAGTGGTTTGCGCTTAGCCTTCGCATCATCATCACATGATGACCATTTTTCTGGATACTCTCCTCACTGTTCTTTAGCATCCCATGCAATTCAGCCAAGGTTCTATCCATATTGTTCATGTGATAATTCAATATGAATGGCTCGAAGCTCGGAGGAGCGACCGGAGAATCACATCGCAGCCAACTCTTGGCTAAGGGGAAAACCCGGTTTTCCGGACTCTCAATGTAGCCAATCATCTTTATCACATGCGGATCGACGGGATTCCCTCAACAAGCCTGCACGCAAACAAGGACTTTGAGGTGTTGAACCTCTCGGCCCGAGCTTGGTTCTCAAACATGCCACGCAACCCCGAATAATAGTGTGAGCATCGCCGCTCTCATATTGCTTCAAGCTCGGGGACATTGTAGCAAGCATGAGACAGACTTATATCTAGGGCATCATTAGTGTGCTTCTCATAAGCCCTCCGTGCGTTGCGGTGGCATTATTTGGCAAATCCTCGGGATAGGGTACTTCAAGAACGTACTCCTTACGCTCTTGCTTGAGAACAATTCTCAAGTTGCGATACCAATCCATAAAGTTTGTTCCATTTAATTTTTCCTTTTCGATAATAGATCGCAAATTAAAGGTACTGGGTGTAGTATTAGCCGCCATTTATTCTACAACGAAAAGCAAAGTTTAGCACAATGTTTATGCTATGTCTATTGTTAAACAATTTAACATTAGACTCCCATTACGTATTTTCACCTTCCCTCTAGGTTACGTATTGGGTCAAGATCCACATGTTAATTAATTTTCTAGTGAGCTTTGGCATCACTGCTAGAAAATTAGTAACATCGGTAAGCAACACCTTGCTAATCACATCTCTATGTGACTCTTGTTGTTGGTGTGGCATCTCCATGCCCGGCGCCAACCTATGCCCCAAGGCCCAAAGCTGTTTTGATAGCCTTGTTAAGTAAACCAAATGCTCTTGCATGTATATGTCTAACATATACCCCTCGTGTTATGATAGAGAATGGCACTCTGCTTTGGCGACCCACCATTGACGAGCATAACGGTGATGGGTGCAACATTTGGAAGGGCATCATTACTACTTAATTTTGCGAGGATGCTATCCTATCAAACAAACATATCACTGTGGACCCCCGATTTTGAGTCGGGAACCTTTCGTGTTCATAGTACCATTTCCCTGGATCAAGTAGTTGGTACCCACGAATGCAGTACTGGATAATCAAGTGCACATGCACGAATAGTCTTACAATACCATTATTACATAAATAGGCCCGAAGGCATTGTTCATCCCACAGGACCTTATGGTCCGAATACAACATAAAAACAGAGTTTAGATAAGGCATGGAAAGAGGCGGCGGCTTGTCCATTGCCACGAGCAACGGCCACGGGACTAAGGTCTAATATGCGCCGTCGTTCCTTCACCCTCCGGGTAGTACGCGTAGGGGTCTTCGGCTCTTCATTTCCATCAGCTGGAGGTTTGTGCGTATAGCAAGGGTGAGTACCAACCGTACTCAGCAAGTCAACACAGAATTGATGCATATGGTAGGGTTATTCAAAGAACACGGCTAGAGTTATTTTGCGTAAGGCCGGTTTTCACAATTCTTTTCACAAGCCTACCGACTAGCCAAAAACCAAGTTTTAATTTCATAGTTCATTAATCCGGCGACGGTTCGTCTACCATCCATCGTGATTCCAAGGATGGCTTCCCGTCTCCGATTCGTCATGATTTTCTGGGAGTCCACCCCTTCTCGCATTCTCGAGAAGTTGATCCACCAGCAAATGAAACCATCATGCAAACCCATCCCAAGTATTTTTAAGTTCAAAGTCTAGCCAAGCGAAAGTCTTGTCACGATGCTCAATATCCGCGAGCACGGCTATTCGAATAGATTGATTCATTCACACTGCAGTGGATGTACACTTTACCCGTACTCCGCGACAGCCCAACAAATGAGCCTACGTCTCAACACATGAGACGGCCACGGCAAAGCCTTTCGATAACCTCACTTTGCGTACCCGCTCCATGAACTTTTGCCCTCATGCACTCTAGCCGTCCTTTTCTAGCGGTGAGAGGAGTTCAGGCGCACCCGGGGTAAGGGAAGACATTTCCAATCTTTAAGTTTAATTAACGTAGTTTAATTTCACCATTTATAACAAAGGCCGCAGCCTCATTCTCATCCCATAACCACATCATAGAGAACCATCTATGCAAGGATACCGCTCCGCTCGGCTACCTAGTCAGCTAGGTCTATACCCATTCGAGAAGTACGGTTGTACGGCTCGTTTCCGGCTATCTCATGGCTCGGTCCTTAATTGACCAGGGTCGGCACTTGCCTTTTCCGGAATCCACCCAAATCATCCGGCGCCCGCCTAAAACATTTGTATAGCACTTTCAATTTCCACCAAACTTAGTTCATCATGGCCATGTGGCGCTCATGTCTCCACATGCCGAATCTCAACTACCTTCCCTAAGGTAGTTGCCCAAGCACAAAGCTTTTTCATAAAGTCATGAGTATGCATGGTCTAAGTTTAGCAGGGCTAGCGGTTGACCGAAGTTATGCTTCGGTTATTTGTATCACATTGCGAGTTACAAGGAGTAATTCTAAAGGTAAACAATAGCAAGGTATGGCATAACAAGTATAGGCAACCCGGTAAAGCATGCATGTTTAGAGTTTAAAATAACATCATTTCGCAAAGGGGATCAATATGTTCAAAGGGTGTGAAGACTTGCCTTGCTCGCACACTTGAGGGGTGGGGTCTTCAGGCGAGGTCGTTGCCGGTTTCTTCGGCGCTACCCGTACGTGCGAAAGATTAATTGAATTCAGTTAGAATTCAACAAAATACCGAGAGATCGAAAAGAACCATAAAAGCCATGAAAACAACTCCAAAAGTTTTGCCGAAAATTTCTACTCGAGTTAGAACAAAGGTTGCGAGGAAAATCCGGGTTTTGGAATCGAGTTGATGACCTAGGGTTTTCGCAAGTCGGCGATCGCAATAAATTTGGAAATTACGTTTGAAAATATCAGCGAAGAAAATTCGTGCTCGAAATTTGAGGGTTTGAGTACAAAAGCGAAACCTATTTCGATGGCGGAAAGAATTAAACGGAATCCGGATTGAAAAACGATGCGAATGGAAATTTTGGAAACGCCCGATTCCGATTTTCAAACATTGCACCGAGAAAACATGCGAGAAAATAATTTATTTTTGCCCAAAATTTTACTCAAATCATTCCAAAATATTTTTCCAAATTTTCCAAAATTTTTCCTAATTTTTCCCTATTTTTCTTTTTTTTTTTCTTTTCTCTATTCACTGCACTTGTTTCATGCCCGCCGTGCTCGATCGGTGCCGAGGAGGAAACAGAGGCGGCGGCAGAGGGACAAAGCGGCGCAGTGGGGGACTTACCGGCGACGGCGCTCGGGGAGGAGCAAGGGGCTCGGGGACCGGCTTGCGCGGCGGCGGCGGCTAAACGGCGGCTTTGGGCGGTGGCGCTCGAACGGCGAGATCACGGTGGCGGTGCGGTGGAACTCGGGCGCGCGCGCGCCTTTATAGGCGCGGCGCGGCGCGGGCGCGAGAGGAGAGGGGACGGCTCGGGCATGCGCGGCCGCGTGACGCGACGTGCAGCGCAGCTCGGGGGAGCCGGGTGCGGCGGGCGAGCACGGCGGCGAGGCGCAGGGCGCACGGCGCGGCGGGGTCCGGAGCGCGTGCGCGCGCAGAGTAGGCCGGAGCGTGGCTTCGCCGCGATGGCTTGGCAGCGCGCGAGCGCAGAGTGGCTCGGTCTGAGCGGCGCAGCGCAGCGCAGGCATGGCGCCTTGGCGCGAGTCCCTGGCTCAGCGCAGCGCGCTGGCGCCTTGGCTGTGCGCGCTTGCGAGGCCTTGGCCTTGCGATGCCAGCCTTGGCAGCGTGCGCGCTTGAGGTGAGGCAGGCGCGTTGGGCGCGTGGCGCGCGCGTGCGCGGGCGCGCGACGGCCGGGCGCGGCGGCGCGCGCGGCCGGGGCCGTACGGCGTCGAGCATCTTGTGACCAATGAACAGTGCGACCGTTAATTTCCCGATTTTCTATTTTCTTTTCCCATTTTCCATTTTCTTTCCTTCTAAAAATTCCAAAATAAATCCTAATATTGTAAAAATAATTTTTAACTCTATATTTTAAACTTTTTCTTGACTTTTATTTTCCACAATTATTTTTCATACTTATTTAAATTCTTTTTCCAAATTTTCATAATTCACTCATTTTTAACAAAATCAAATTCCCACATTTCTGTACGCCTCCGAAAATTTTACTATTTATTTTGTATTTTAATTTATCTTCTCCCAACCAAAATTTTTATTTTATATTACTCGAAATGCGTTTTCACAAATCCGCACTTTTCCGATTCTTTTTAAAACCCCGTGCGACTTCCGCACCGACATTTTGTCAACTCCGAAAACTCCAAATATGCCAAAAAGGGAATTGACCACGACTAAATTTATGCAACTGAGCTGGCAAATAAGAAACAACAAACCCGAGAAATAGCAATAAACCAAGGTTTTTGAAAGTTCCGATTTTTACGCTCCGATTTCGGTTCTCCGATTTTCGGGATGTCACGAGATGTGATTAGCAAGGTGTTGCTTACCGATGTTACTAATTTTCTAGCAGTGATGCCAAAGCTCACTAGAAAATTAATTAACATGTGGATCTTGACCCAATACGTAACCTAGAGGGAAGGTGGAAAATACGTAATGGGAGTCTAATGTTAAATTGTTTAGCAATAGACATAGCATAAACATTGTGCTAAACTTTGCTTTTTCTTTGTAGAATAAATGGCGGCTAATACTACACCCAGTACCTTTAATTTGCGATCTATTCTCGTCCTACCCCCTAACAATAAATCTCGTCCCCGAGATTTCTTACCGGTTGCTTGAGTAGGTGTGGGTATTCGTCCTCAGAACTCTTCGCTTTCCCAGTAGCCTCTTCTTCCGTGTGATTGCTCCATTGTACCTTGTACATGCGCCATGACTTGGTCCGTGTCTTCTTTTCCGCCTCGTCTAGTATCTTGATTGGATGTTCCGGGTAGGGAAGATCACTTGTGGACATGGATGGCTTCTAAAGGAGCTTGCTCTTCGGTACCCGCAAACATTTCTTCAGCTGCGATACGTGGAACACTGGTGGACATCGGAGAGATTCTCGGGCAGTTCAATTGGTAAGCCACTTCTCCTCTCCTAGCGCTTATCAAGAATGGGCCCACGTATCGTGGTGCGAGTTTCCCTTGACTTTGAATCTCCGAGTTCCCGTAGTGGTGAGACTTTTATATACACGTAGTCACCTTCTTTAAATTCCAATTCTCTTCGACGGTGTCCGCGTAACCCACAGTCCCAGGATCGAAACCTGGCTCGATACCAGCTCGTGGACCCCGATTTTGAGTCGGGAACCTTTCGTGTTCATAGTACCATTTCCCTGGATCAAGTAGTTGGTACCCACGAATGCGTCTTGGATAATCAAGTGCACATGCACGAATAGTCTTACAATACCATTATTACATAAATAGGCCCGAAGGCATTGTTCATCCACAGGACCTTATGGTCCGAATACAACATAAAAACGAGTTTAGATAAGGCGGCGGAAAGAGGCAGCGGCTTGTCCATTGCCACGAGCAACGACCGGGACTAAGGTCTAATATGCGCCGTCGCTTCCTTCGCCCTCCGGGTAGTACGCGTAGCTCTTTTGTCGGGATTGAGCCACTTGTAGTCGGTCCCGGATCGGCGAACCTTTTCCTCCGCCTCCTTGATTATGTCGGCCCGAATACGGTTCGTTCACCGGTTTCGACCACATTAGTGGGGTTCGACATCGGCGACCAAATAAAGCTTCGTTTGGCGACATCTTCAAACGGCTTGGTAGCTATTGTTGTAGGAGAACTCGGCGTACGGCAAACATTTCTCCCAATCCTTGGTGAAATCCAACGCACGGGCTCTCGGCATGTCTTCTAGCACTTGATTTGTCCTCTCGGTCCCGCCGGCTGCGGGTGGTAAGCGGTACTAAAGGCAAGGTGATCGCCGAGTGCTTCGTGAACCTTGCTCCGAAATGAGATGTAAATTGGGTACCACGATCCGATATAATCCTTTTTGGTACACCGTGGAGACACACAATCCTACTCATATATAATTCCGCTAGCTTGGCACGTTGTAGTTAGTTTTCACGGGAATAAATCGCGTCTTGGTGAGCCGATCTACTATTACCCAAATGGAATCGTAACCAGCCAGCAGATCTTAGGTAGTCCTACTATGAAATCCATGCCTATCTCGTCCCATTTCCATTCGGAATCTTGAGTGGTGCAGCAAGCCGGTGGCGTTGATGTTCGGCTTTCACCCTTTGGCACACATCGCACACGGCTACGTATTCGGCTACATCCCTCTTCATATTAGGCCACCGGTATTCTCCTTTCAAATCTGGTACATTTTTGTGCTCCGGATGCAACGAATATGCCGATTCGTGGGCTTCCTTTAAGATCAATCCCTCAAACCGCCTCGTTCGGGCACACGGATTCTTTTCTTGTACCACAAGATTCCCTTGTCATCTACGAAAACTCCCGAGCGCGTCCGGCGGCCATGCGATCCTTGATTCCCCGGTTTCCTCATTCCCTCTTTGGGCTTCCTCTATTTGAGTTCTCGTAGGGGTTGGATTTCCGGTGAGTTCACTTCTCCGTGAGGGATCGGGTGCGATTGAGTTTAGCCATTTCTTCTTGAAGTTCGCTGGCCATATCTCCCAATCTCATGTGGTTGCATTGGGCTTTACGACTCAGCGCATCGGCCACTACATTTGCCTTGCTGGGATGATAGTGGATTCCTAGATCGTAATCCTTGATCAACTCCAGCCATCGCCTCGTCGTAGGTTAAGATCAGGCTGAGTAAAGAAGTATTTTAAGCTCTTGTGATCGGTATACACATCACGGTGGTTCCCGATCGATAGTGTCTCCAGATCTTCAATGCGTGTACCACCGCGGCTAATTCCAGGTCATGTGTGGGGTAATTCTCTTCGTGGGGTCGTAACTGCCGAGAGGCATACGCTACGACCTTTCCATCCTGCATCAATACTCCTCCCAATCCTTGCCGGGATGCATCACAAGTACATCACGAAGTCCTTCCGTTGTCGGGTAAGGTCAAGATTGGGGCGTGGTTAACTTTTCTTTTAATTGGTCGAAGGCTTTTTGGCACTTCTCATTCCATTCAAACTTCTTTTCCTTCTTCAGAAGTTGAGTCATAGGTCGGGCTACAGTTGAAAACCCTTCGATAAACCGTCGGTAATAACCGGCCAAGCCCAAAAAACTCCGAACTTCCGTCACTGACTTGGGTGCCTTCCATTCCATAACGGCTTCGACCTTGGCGGGGTCTACTGCTACTCCTCCGGCTGAAACCACGTGGCCGAGAAAAGCGACTTCCTTGAGCCAGAACTCGCATTTGCTGAACTTGGCATACAGCCGGTGCTCTCGTAGCTTTTCCAGTACCAATCGTAGATGCTCCGCGTGTTCCTCATCGTTCTTGGAGTAGATAAGTATATCGTCGATGAACACCACTACGAATTTGTCCAGGTACTCCATGAATACCTTGTTCATCAGGTTCATAAAGTACGCGGGGCATTGGTCAATCCAAAGGACATCACCGTGAACTCGTATAAGCCGTATCGTGTAGAGAATGCCGTCTTAGGAATATCTCCGGCTCTAATCTTCAGCGATGATATCCCGACCGTAGATCAATCTTGGAGAACACTGCGCACCCTTAAGTTGATCGAATAGGTCATCGATTCGAGGTAGCGGGTACTTGTTCTTGATAGTGACTTCGTTCAGCGATCGATAGTCCACACACATTCTCATGCTCCCATCCTTCTTCTTGACGAAGAGCACTGGAGCTCCCCGGAGAAGAGCGGGGCGAACGAATCCCTTCTCTTGTAGTTCCTTTATTTGCTTCTTGAGCTCCTCCAACTCATTGGCGGCATTCGATAAGGCCTCTTGGATATGGGGGCGTGCCGGGCATTAGATCAATGATAAACTCTATGTCGCGATCCGGGGCATTCCGGCAATTCCTCGGGAACACGTCCGGTATTCTTGTACTACGGCATTCCGTCTAGAGGTAGCATGGTGAACACTCCGCAGCTTGTTCGCATAGCTTTGGGTTTTGATCCATAGTTATGCTCATCGGTGATCCCACGGGGTGGATACCGTGACTTCCCTTCGATGCAGTCTATGATTCCATTATTTTTGGTCAACCAATCCATTCCGAGTATGACATCTATGGTTTGGGGCGATAACACCATAAGGTTTGAGAGAAACACCACGTCTCTAATCCGTATGGGCACATTAATGCAGGCATGGGGTACGGTTATGTCTCCCCCAGGTGAGTGTACCAACATAGGCCTCTTAAGTGCTACTTGGTGTAGGTGGTGTTGTTTGCTTACTTGGGAAGATATGAATGAATGCGAGGCTCCAGAATCGAATAAAACTTTAACTGGTGTAGAGTTGATAGAGAACATACCCATCAATACGCTCTGGTCCTCCTGTGCTTCTTCTGCCCTCACATGATTCACTTGGCCACGTCGAAACCCGGTGGCAGCCTCGTTGGGTAGCGGGGTCCTGAACAGACCTCGTCCTGCCGCAGGGGTGGGGGTTCCTCGGACGGGTGTTGCATTGGCGCTAGTGCGAACAGGGGTGTTGCGTGGTTTTGGGCAGCTATTGGAGTAATGCCCGTATTCTCCGCAGTTGAAACAGCTCACATTCCTTCTTCCCGGAGCGGCTAGGGTTGGTGTGGGTGTACGAAGCTGTGGTGTAGCTGACCTGTTGACATGGTCGGAAGCGAGAGGACGTCCGAGTTGCGGGACATTTGGCTTCCATCCGGACGGGGTGGCTCCCTTGGGGCGTTGTGGCGTTCCCGAAATGGGCGAGCCATAGCGAGCCTCCTCTTGCGGTTATTGTCTACCACCTTTTGGTCATGCTCAAGTCGGACGACCTTGTTGATGAGGCTTTGGAAACTGGTGTGATCCTGCCCGATCATTGGTCCCCTCAGTTCGTCATTTAGTCCCTCAATGAATTTGTCTATCTTTTCTTCTTCGTCTGCCAGGTCACTGGTGGCGTAACGGGCAAGCTGGGTAAACTTGTTCAGATACTCTCGAGGTGTTCCCTTGACGCAGTCTGCGGAACTCGTTCTTCTTCATCCTCATTACTGCAGCTGGCACGAAATTCTCACGGAACGCAGCCGTGAATTCCTCCCATGTTGGCTCGCCGGCGTCTTCAGCTCGTGTCTCCTTGTAGGTGTCCCACCGGTCACTCGCGGGACCCTCCAACGGTTAGTAGCGAAGACAACTCTATCCGCTTCTCGGACTCGACGAGGGTTAGCTTCTTCTCTATCACTCTTAGCCAATCTTCAGCGTCCATAGGTTCCTCGGTCGTGGAAAAAGTGGGCGGCTTAGCTCTCATGAATTCTCCCGAGACTCGATCCTCCTCGACCTCCTTGATTATTGGCAATCGCTTGGAGTAGTTGTGTCCGCATAGCCATGACCTCCGCCAGGGTGGAGGGGTTAGGTTCTGGCGGGTTCTCGTGGGTTGCTGCGGCCCTTCGGCGATGTGCCATCTGAAGAAGAGAGATGAATCAAGAGATCGGACTAGTTTATGTCATAGTACACAGGAATTTTTCTTCAAGCTCCTTCGAATGGTCTTCCATCAACGAGACGGTGAAATAATAAGCATACGAATCAATACGTCTCAAGGCGATGCCTAGGTTCATCATATTACATAAAGGGGTACATGGACTGTACACACACAGTCCTCCATGCCGGATGGCGATAATAATTATATCGTTCAACTAGATCAACTAATTAAGGGTAAATAGGAAGTGCTTGTGGCCGGAAGGTCCTTCCGCCTAGTCATCCAACCATCCGCAAGAGCCAGGCGCCGGAAGTGGGTGGTCTGCCGCTGAAGCAAACCGAAGTCCCCACGGCTCGGAGGTGGTGGCCTTGGAGTCACGCCGAATCTTCCGACTCGGTGGCCGCGTACTCTTGCGAGCGATCGGCGGGTGAGGGCCTCCCGTGTGAGTCAAGCGACGAGGGGGAACTTCCTCCTCCATTGAGTCGGTGTCGCTAGACTCCCATTTGATCTCCATGGGCTCGCCTCGGACTCCGTATCGGTGCGGATCGGATGGGGTTACCCTCTCCGATCCCGGCTCGGATGGTGCGGTACGGAGCTCCGGGTGGGTCCCATGGATGTAGCGCGTGGGGTCGACCGGGTAGGGTGCGAGCTCGTGCTCAACATGAAAGCTTGCCCCATCATAGCTTGAAAAGTATCAAAGCTTGCTGGAGTCATGTGGTAATAGTGGTCGGGCACAGGGGCAGGATGTGATGGTACAGGCTCGGTGGAAGTACTGCACGTAGACGGGACGAGTGCGCAGTGTTCCTCTAGCCGGTTGATCTCGCCGCTTGCTTTTCCCGAGCTGCTCTTCCAGCTCCACCGAGCCTCCCCTCGGGCCATATAGCGGTCCGAGAGTTGCTCATATGCGAGCACCATTGGCTGCAGCTGTGTGCGCGGCATGCTTATCTGGTCTCCACGGCCTTGGTGGTGTCGACCGGATCATTGAGGCGTGATCGCGATCGTTGATTTCGAGAGGGCCTCCTCGTAATAGCGTCTGCTGTGTCTCGCCCAACGCGATAAACGCGTGACCATCGGGTTGTAGCAGGGGGTAGCTTCCACGGTGCAGACGGGTTGCCCTCTTCGCGGTAAGGATGATGCACGAACTCTGTCATTGTGAGTTCGGCACGGTGTTCCGCATTAAGGCGAAGGAAGGCCTCGCGAGCGCATCTGAATAGCCGCTTCGCTAGGTCCGGTGGTAGCGAGTGTGGAAGCGTAGGATGTTTCACTTCCCATGCGGGCTTCTATGGATACGGCTGCCTCCCGGCTGGATACATCTCGGAGCCATGTCTCTTGGTGTGATAAGTGGGCGGTTCCGGGTATCTCAAGCACCATAGTAGAGGCGGAGTTGTACCACGAACCCCTCGTCTCGCGGGATAGTGACTTCCCGGTTCCGTCGTGGTTTGACATCTCGCTTTACGGGCAACTTAGGGTTAGCGAGAGGGAGCTATCATAATCATTTGGTAAAAAGAAATACAGATGTAGAAAAGATATATTTGCATTTTCGGAAATAATAGTTTAAAACGATCCTACGTAGGGATATTTCCCTTTAGCCATCTAGTTAGGGGTAGGGCGCCATTTGGTCTTAGCCTACGGTCGCATGGCTCGATACCGGCTCTGTGGACCCCGATTTTGAGTCGGGAACCTTTCGTGTTCATAGTACCATTTCCTGGATCAAGTAGTTGGTACCCACGAATGTAGTCTTGGATAATCAAGTGCACATGCACGAATAGTCTTACAATACCATTATTACATAAATAGGCCCGAAGGCATTGTTCATCCACAGGGACCTTATGGTCCGAATACAACATAAAAACGAGTTTAGATAAGGCGGCGGAAAGAGGCGGCGGCTTGTCCATTGCCACGAGCAACGACCGGGACTAAGGTCTAATATGCGCCGTCGTTCCTTCACCCTCCGGGTAGTACGCGTAGGGGTCTTCTGGCTCTTCATTTCCATCAGCTGGAGGTTTGTGCGTATAGCAAGGGTGAGTACCAACCGTACTCAGCAAGTCAACACAGAATTGATGCATATGGTAGGGTTATTCAAAGAACACGGCTAGAGTTATTTTTGCGTAAGGCCGTTTTCACAATTCTTTTCACAAGCCTACCGACTAGCCAAAAACCAAGTTTTAATTTCATAGTTCATTAATCCGGCGACGGTTCTGTCTACCATCCATCGTGATTCCAAGGATGGCTTCCCGTCTCCGATTCGTCATGATTTTCGGGAGTCCACCCCTTCTCGCATTCTCGAGAAGTTGATCCACCAGCAAATGAAACCATCATGCAAACCCATCCCAGTATTTTTAAGTTCAAAGTCTAGCCAAGCGAAAGTCTTGTCACGATGCTCAATATCCGCGAGCACGGCTATTCGAATAGATTGATTCATTCACACTTGCGGTGGATGTACACTTTACCCGTACTCCGCGACGCCCAACAAATGAGCCTACGTCTCAACACATGAGACGGCCACGGCAAAGCCTTTCGATAACCTCACTTTGGCGTACCCGCTCCATGAACTTATGCCCTCATGCACTCTAGCCGTCCTTTTCTAGCAGTGAGAGGAGTTCTGGCGCACCCGGGGTAAGGGAAGACATTTCCAATCTTTAAGTTTAATTAACAGTAGTTTAATTTCACCATTTATAACAAAGGCCGCAGCCTCATTCTCATCCCATAACCACATCATAGAGAACCATCTATGCAAGGATACCGCCTCCGCTCGGCTACCTAGTCGGCTAGGTCTATACCCATTCGAGAAGTACGGTTGTACGGCTCGTTTCCGGCTATCTCATGGCTCGGTCCTTAATTGACCGGGTCGGCACTTGCCTTTTCCGGAATCCACCCAAATCATCCGCCGCCCCAGTCTAAAACATTTGTATAGCACTTTCAATTTCCACCAAACTTAGTTCATCATGGCCATGTGGCGCTCATGTCTCCACATGCCGAATCTCAACTACCTTCCCTAAGGTAGTTGCCCAAGCACAAAGCTTTTTCATAAAGTCATGAGTATGCATGGTCTAAGTTTAGCAGGGCTAGCGGTTGACCGAAGTTATGCTTCGGTTATTTGTATCACATTGCGAGTTACAAGGAGTAATTCTAAAGGTAAACAATAGCAAGGTATGGCATAACAAGTATAGGCAACCCGGTAAAGCATGCATGTTTAGAGTTTAAAATAACATCATTTCGCAAAGGGGATCAATATGTTCAAAGGGTGTGAAGACTTGCCTTGCTCGCACACTTGAGGGGTGGGGTCTTCGCGAGGTCGTTGCCGGTTTCTTCAGCGCTACCCGTACGTGCGAAAGATTAATTGAATTCAGTTAGAATTCAACAAAATACCGAGAGATCGAAAAGAACCATAAAAGCCATGAAAACAACTCCAAAAGTTTTGCCGAAAATTTCTACTCGAGTTAGAACAAAGGTTGCGAGGAAAATCCGGGTTTTGGAATCGAGTTGATGACCTAGGGTTTTCGCAAGTCGGCGATCGCAATAAATTTGGAAATTACGTTTGAAAATATCAGCGAAGAAAATTCGTGCTCGAAATTTGAGGGTTTGAGTACAAAAGCGAAACCTATTTCGATGGCGGAAAGAATTAAACGGAATCCGGATTGAAAAACGATGCGAATGGAAATTTTGGAAAACGCCCGATTCCGATTTTCAAACATTGCACCGAGAAAACATGCGAGAAAATAATTTATTTTTGCCCAAAATTTTACTCAAATCATTCCAAAATATTTTTCCAAATTTTCCAAAATTTTTCCTAATTTTTCCCTATTTTTCTTTTTTTTTTTTTTTTTCTCTATTCACTGTGCCTTGTTTCATGCCCGCAGTGCTCGATCGGTGCGAGGAAAAAGAGGCGGCGGCAGAGGGACAAAGCGGCGCAGTGGGGGACTTACGGCGACGGCGCTCGGGGAGGAGCAAGGGGCTCGGGGACCGGCTTGCGCGCGGCGGCGACGGCTAAACGGCGGCGGCTTTTGGCGGTGGCGCGGGAACGGCGAGATCACGGTGGCGGTGCGGTGGAATCGGCGCGGGCGCGGCCTTTATAGGCGCGGCGCGCGGGCGCGAGAGGAGAGGGGGACGGCTCGGGCATGCGCGGCGCGGCGCGACACGCGGCGCAGCTCGGGGGGCCGGGTACGGCGGGCGAGACGCGGCGGCGAGGCGCACGGCGCGGCGGGGTCCGGAGCGGCGTGCGCGCGCGAGGTAGGGCCCGGAGCGCGGCTTCGGCCGCGTGGCGCGGCGCGCGCGGCGCGCGGGGTGGCCGGTACGAGCGGGCGCAGCGGCGCGGCGCGGCGCGGCGCGGGCGCGCGCGGGTCCGGCTCGGCGCGCGCGCGCGCGCGTGCGCGCGCGCGCGGGCGCGGCGGCCGCGGGGCGCGTGGCGCGCGCGGTGGGGGCCGAGGCGCGGTTGGGCGCGTGGCGCGCGGCGCGCGGCGCGCGCGACGGCCGGGCGACGCGCGCGCGCGCTGCGGCCGGGCTGCACGGCGTCGAGCATCTTGTGACCAATGAACAACGATCTCGTTAATTTCCCGATTTTCTATTTTCTTTTCCCATTTTCCATTTTCTTTCCTTCTAAAAATTCCAAAATAAATCCTAATATTGTAAAAATAATTTTTAACTCTATATTTTAAACTTTTTCTTGACTTTTATTTTCCACAATTATTTTTCATACTTATTTAAATTCTTTTTCCAAATTTTCATAATTCACTCATTTTTAACAAAATCAAATTCCCACATTTCGGTACGCCTCCCGAAAATTTTACTATTTATTTTGTATTTTAATTTATCTTCTCCCAACCAAAATTTTTATTTTATATTACTCGAAATGCGTTTTCACAAATCCGCACTTTTTCCGATTCTTTTAAAACCACAGTGCGACTTCCGCACCGACATTTTGTCAACTCCGAAAACTCCAAATATGCCAAAAGGGAATTGACCACGACTAAATTTATGCAACGAGCCGGCAAATAAGAAACAACAAACCCGAGAAATAGCAATAAACCAAGGTTTTTGAAAGTTCCGATTTTTACGCTCCGATTTCGGTTCTCCGATTTTCAGGATGTCACAATCACATATGAAAGCAAGAAGAATAGCATATAGTGAAATAGTATGGCCCCCTTCACATGGTGATCTCCATCTCCGTGCCGGTGTACAGGATCTCCATCTTCATCACCGTTCTTTCGAGTGCCGAATGCTTGATTTCTTCAAATTAAGCTACTACTATAGAAGCTCTAATTGAAGATTACATCGACTCGCAGGTCGTGAAAGAATATTACAAGCATTGCACGTATGAAAGAATATTACGGGGATTGCACATATGAAAGAATATTACATGCATCACATGCATCTCATACATCTCATACATACAATAGGGCCATACCATCTCAAAGAATTCTCTGCAAAAACAAGTTAGGCGTAGAAACGTTTTCTACTAATCGCAGAGCTACGGCATCGAGACGACCTATAAGGGGGTACGCACACGGCGGAGGCTACGCTAGCCGAAAACAAAAATTTTAACCGCGCAAACCAGGAACACTTGCAAGTAAGGGCCGATAGATCGTTACCGATTGGAGTAGAGTGCAGCGGAATAGCCAATCGGGGCAATCCGATCCGAACAGTGTAGCCGATTCCGGAGACGGCCGATTCGAGTCGTCCGGCCGCGTTCTCACGCCTCGCTCCGATGCGCCCGACGCAGCCGATTCCACCACGCCGATCGCTCCGATTGCGCGAGTCGATCCGAAGCCGATCAACAGCGCGCAACGTAGCAGCGCCTCTACCGGTATCCACACGTCCGGGGACAGAACGCCGTACACCCGTGTGCTAGCACGCGATGCAAGGCTAGGGTTTGGCTCGAAAGTGGGGAGGGTTTCCGTGGAGATTGATCTCGGCGACTTCTGTTGCACGCGATGCAATTGACGTGCCGCAACTCTCCACCCCTCCCTCCTTTATATAGAGTTGGCCGACTGGGACTAGTGGCCGATTAGGACTCTATTTTGAATCGGATCTCATCCGTATCTCATAGAGTTGGCCGCCCACACGTCGTAAGCCCATAGGACTCTATCCGATCGAATCCCTATCCGATCGAGCCGTATCCGAGTCCAACTCGAATGTCTGTTCTTATCCCCTTAAGCGTGCGACCCTGTAGGTTCAGGTATACTCGGTTTCGGCTATAGTCTAACTTAGCCGATCGTCGGCTCGAGTCTAACTCAGCCGACCACACGACGGCGCCTAGCAAGCACATATTGACACCATAGTATACAAGAATAATATCGGCTCGAACCCGTAATGTGTACACAAATCCCTTTGCCTCACGATACCCTTAAGCTATAGGCAAGATGTGTGCCATCCCTTCAATAGCTTAACCATTCACTCGAACCGTATTGGATTATCTGTCTGTTGATTGACTCCTCAATCAACTTAGCATGGCCATGCATTTCCATAATCCATTACCTCGAGGGGCCCAGAGATATCTCTTCAAAGGAGGGGCAAATTCCATCTTGATCACTCACATCCCACTCCATGTTTCATAGCAAACCCGAAAACTACCTTTATAACTACCCGATTACGGAATAGCGTTTGGTAGTCCCAAAGTAGGCTACTACACATGTTGGAATCCATGGTGATCTCAGGTCTAAGGACTTTGTACCAACACTACCCGAGACCAACTAATGGCACATTAATTCCTGTAGTGTCTCATGGTGGGTCTATCCAACAATGTGTTCTCCAACACATATGTCCATGTTTATTGATTTGGTATCTCCATACCCATGATCTATGAGACATGATCATCAATCAATAAACATGCCGATCTTAGAATCATATTTGTTCCAACAATATGACATATGATCAGGGATCGTTTAGAAATAGATTCATACATATCGAGTCTCATAAATAAGTCACGTACTTATTGATCAATACAAGATGTCTATTTCATGGAACTGAATAACACTTTATTCATAAATACATAAACATTGACGTGATATCCAACATCTCCATGTTGCCTCTAGGGCATATCACTAACAACAACAAGCACCAACGTCAGCTATCAACCCAATTATTAAGCCTTGGTCGTTCAGAGGATGGGGCATCGATATGATCGGCCAGATCAATCCACCCTCAAGCAAAGGGCATAAATTTATTCTTGTGGCGATAGATTATTTCACAAAATGGGTGGAGGCGGTTCCTCTGAAGAAAGTGAATTCTAAGGACGCAATCGAGTTTGTCAAAGAACATATTATCTACCGATTTGGCGTCCCACAAATGATAACAACAGACCAGGGATCTATCTTCGTATCGGATGAGTTTGTTCAGTTTGCCGACAGCATGGGGATCAAGCTACTTAATTCTTCGCCATACTACGCACAGACCAACGGGCAAGCCAAAGCTTCAAATAAAAGTTTGATTAAATTGATAAAAAGAAAGATCTCTGAGTACCCCAAACAATGGCAAAGCCGATTAGCCGAATCACTGTGGGAATATCGGATGGCATGCCATGGATCAATTCAAGTGCCTCTATACAAGCTGGTTTACGGGCATGAGGCGGTGCTACCATGGGAAAGCGTTGTTGGCTCAAGGCGCATTCAGCTACAGGATCAACTTGTAGCCAATAATTATTATCACTTGATGGTGGACGAATCAGAAGACTTAGTTTTATCTAGGATGAGGGCCTTGGAAAGAGTTACAAGGGATAAAGAACGAGTAGCCAGACATTATAATAAAAAAGTGGTGCCTAAATCTTTCAAGAAAGGCGAACTTGTTTGGAAATTGATACTGCCGATTGGATCTAGGGATAACAAATTCGGCAAGTGGTCACCAAATTGGGAAGGGCCTTTCAAGATCCACAAATGCGTCTCTAAAGGGGCTTACATTCTAGAAGGGTTAGACGGAGAAGTATTTGGAAGGGCTCTTAATGGAAAATACCTGAAGAAATACTACCCAAGCGTATGGATCAATTCATGATTCAGCTTTGGTTGCTTAGCCAATTTATGGCAGCCGATGTCTTGTTTCAATAAGGCATCGCCTTTAGGCATTGTTATGCAACTTTTTTTCTCCCCTAAGTTTTCTACGGTCAGCTAATGATTGGCCGACAGCGACGGCAATGAGGCGCAAATGGCTTAGATTCACAATTTTGTCGACACCGAAGCTATCAACAAAATTTGAGGGCATATACATACACGAGCCGATTACAAAATTGGGTGTCAGGAAATTTTAAAATTTTTAAGCTTCGCAATCGGCATTCAATATAAGGCGTTTTAAGTGATTGGGAACGGCGGCCATGATTCAGGTGTTAAGATCGACGGTCGCGGTGTGGTTTTGGAATCGGCAAACGTGACGTGACACGGACGGCTAGGGCCAATTTCAGCATAAGCAATTTAGAATTGACAGTTATACTAAGATAGTACATGCGGCCAGGGCCGATCTCATCCACAATCACAGTTGCAAAAAGTTAAGCTATATTAAACAAGAGCCAGAGCTGATTACAAAGTTTGAGCAGTTGATCAGAATTAAAGCCCATTACAAAAGTTTGACGAATATATTACATGAAGCGGCAGTCGATTTCAAAATGCTAAAATATTACAAGTTCATTTCTTCAAGAAATCGGCTATAGCCGACAGCGCCGTCCACCTGATCTAGTCCACCTCCTCGCCGGCCTTGATGTCGTGGGCCTCGGACCCAGAAAACCGGCTGAATGCCTTTCACCAGATCCCGGAGATGGGCCACAGCCGCCTTGATACTTTGATGTTGAGTGTTGATTTTGGTCGGCATGCTGGCCATGTACTCCTTGTGGACGTCGATCTCGTTCATGACTTGAACGAGGTCGGCCATCAGCTGGTCCTGGCGTGAGAGGAGCTACTCGAGCTTGGCCGCCGGCTCGGTTTTTAGGCAGTCAAAGGCAGCCTTCTGGCTCTCGATGGCTTCCTTGGTCAACTGGAGGGTTGCCGACCGCATCTGGTTTTCGTGACGGTCGGCTATTCACTGCCGTGACCACTCATATTTGAGTTGATGGCCTTCCAAGAAGGTGGCCGGCACGATGGCATCGGCTAGAGCTTCCGGCAGCTAGCCTTGGATCTCCTTGAAGCGTGTGCGGATCGAGCCGCTGTCGACTACCAGCATGTCCAGCAAAGCCTCCAGCCGGTTGCCGACGTCGGCTAGGCTGGGCCCTCGGTCCTCGGCCGGCATCACCGGCGCCACCTCGCCGATCTCGCCGAAGTCCTCGAACTCCGACAAGTCAAAATTGAGGAGGTCGGCTATGTTCGCAAAGAGAAGGTGACTAGAAAATGTTGAGTTGGCAGAGCCGATCATAAAATTCAGTCGGCTTACCGTGGGCACCGGGGTCGGAGTGACTAGCTCGGCTGGCTTGCCGCCTGTAGCCGTCGGGGCCTCATCATCGATGTCATTGCCGCCGCCCGCGGCAGTCATAATGTGCTCACTGGACGCCCAGGGGCGGCCGACGGAGATCGTGGGGGCTGCAAAAGAAAGGGTTAGCGGTCAAGTCGGCTAAGTTCTATAAATCAAGTTACAAGAGATGGTTACCGATGGTGCGTGACGCGGAGTGCGGCCGGCCAAATTCTTGACCTGAGAAGGATTGTTCGGTCAGATGCAAGTGATATCATCATAAGGCCGAATTTGATGAGACGAGAGCCTACCAACCGATTTTTCGCGGGGGGACTCGGAACCGACGGGACGTCGGCTGGAGTGTTGATGGATTCACGGCTTGAGCTCTCAGGTTCAGTCGCCGCTCCAACAGCCGCCGGCATCTCCTCGCTGGCGACGGTGTCAAGAAACTGCGCGACGCTCGGGTCCAAGGAGGGAAGGCTATCGGCCGGCGCGATCGACTTCTTCTCCTTCAGCTTCTTGGGGGCAGGCACGGCCGATGGCTGTACAGGAGGCGCGACCCTTTTCTTGTGAGCGATCGGCTTACGCACTTGCCCACGTAGGAGGGACGCCAATTTCAGCGTGTTCCAGCCGATCGCCGATGGAGAAAGGCTGCCCCCATCCAGAACACCTAGACGGTATTCGATGGGGATCCCGGAGTCGCTCACCGTCGGCCGTTCCGCCTTGGTCTCTTGCGGTCGAGGGAAAGTGTTAATTGGCTACATCGGCCGATGATAAGGAGAGAAAAATCATTTGGAGTTTAAAGCGTACCGAGGGGATCTCTTCAGACAGGAGCAGGTCGACGTAACAAGACGACCGCTGGTGGAAGGTTGCGCTTGATTACAACCCACCATTGGTCGTAGGCTGCGCTTTTCTTGAGCGCCAAGATCATCTCGTCGATGCTGCCAAGGGGAGGACCGGCTATGTTCAGCAGCTGATGCATTATCAGTTCTTGGCTCACCACTCCCCTCGTCTCAATCTTGTCGGCATAATAGAAGCCGACGGGCAGTTGCCCAAGACCAAACAGCCTCACAGCCGACGCTGGGTAGTAAAATTCATAACTTTTGGCCACTGATCGGCCCCGGTGGATCCCGATCGGTAGGATGCAAGGGGTCAGAGCGGCAACAAACAACTCCCTGCACTTAGGGTTGTCGGCTGAGTTGATGTCTTCCCAATTGAAATCGGCCTGCAATTCGAACAGTGCCCTATCCTGGTAGAAGTACCAGGCGCGGTTCTCGCATGATAGCCCATCGTACAGGGCGGTAAACCATTCGGCCAGCAGGTTCGTCGATTGCTTTGAGCCCGCATGAGCAGCCGCTGCTTCTCCATAGCTCATGCATCTAGTGGTGGTGATCTCGTTGCCTCAGTCAGGAGGAGCCTACCGGCTATTTTCTGGGTCACCAGCACCAACCAGATCTGTAAAAACCACCAGGGGCCGCCGATGTTGACAGGGGCGTTAGCGGCTATCTTCGTGGCAGCTTGGTGCATCATTTGATACAGATAGCCAAGGAGGTGTTTCCCTAGCGTGAGCTTGCTCCCATCGGCCAGGAGTTCGGATACGTCCTGCCAGTTGGCGGTCGGCGCAGCTTGAGCCACAAAACAAGAACTTCTCGAGCCACATCATGAGAAACGCGGTGTGTTCCCTGTGGCCGACTGATCCGTCCTTCATGTTTTGAGCAATGAAGCCGCTCCACCTGCCGATGGCTTTGGTTTTGAATTGGTATTGCCCCTTTCGGTTCAGGTTTCCGGGGTTAGCCGATGCCAGGATGTCCAGTCCGGTCGTCATGTATACGTCGGCTAATGTGATCGTCATCGGCCCTTGCCGGAACAGGAAGGCGGTGAAGCCGTCGTTCCAAAAGTACGTCGCAGCCGATAGAAGCGGCTCATCTTTCTCCATGTTGGCGACAGACAAGGCCAAGCACTGGGCAATCCCGGCTTCCTCCCACTGAATGTACTTGGCCGATCGCACCCTCTTATACCATTCAATCAAGGCTGGGTCTGTGGTCGTCCACGACTTGAAGGTCCCATTCCAGTGGGCTAGGGATGGCTTCCTAGTGTTGTAGGGGATTCTGTTGGTTTCGGCTATGATTACATCGGCTAGGTCAGTGTTGCCGATGGGGCCGAGAAAGTTCCTTTTTTCTTGGGTCAAACTTAGGATGACCACTTGATGTGATAGGTGCTACAGTTTGAAAGAGGAAAAATGCTAATCAAGAACGGCTAAAGGCATGATGAATGCAACAATGCTAGGAGGCATGGCTGGAAAAGAAATCTGAAGAAAAAGGGTTCTGAACCAACGGGCGTACCTCAGGGAACTCGACGGCGGTGGCGGTTGGTGCGACGGTGGCAGTTGGTGCGGCGCCGGCGGCCAGTGCGACGGCGGTGCTTGATGCGGCGAAGGTGTTGGAAGCCATTTGGGTCGTAGGAGGCGGAGATGGATCCTGATTCGCGAGGAGCGCCAGGAGGTGATGGACGCCGGTGAATCGCCGGAGAGGAGAGAGGAGGAGAAAGCTTGTTTGCGAAGTGTTTTGAGTGCGCTTTGAAGGCGTGATTGTTTCGGTCGAGGCAAAGGGCTATTTAAAGGGCATTTGGGGCAGCCGAAGCGGCTTAGGTCAGAAAAGAGCGGGAATTTGAACAGGCAACAAATCCGTAACACTTCATATCACGGATTTGGGGGGCAAGTGTTAACACCTAAATTTGTGTTGATGAGAAATCTCTCTCACGCGCTGGCCTGGGAGATTTTCTTGACTCCAGTGCAGGTCCTTCTCGGCTGCCTGTGATGTGCAGGGCGTGCCAATTGGTTTAACCTGTTAACCAACAAGAAAAAACAAGGGAATATGCGTTAAGTGTTAGGTTAGATCCCCACGGGATCGGCTGAGGAAATCCATGAGCATATATATGCTATCCCAAAATATATTTAAGCCAAGCGATTGGAATGGATCGGCTACACCGAGACAGCATCAATCGTTTAACCTAAATATAGTAAAGGATAATATATGTATGAATCAATAACCTAGCCGATACTGGAAAGCTAACAATGAATCGGCTAGTACTCTGATTAATCTTATAGAAAGATATCATTCTTGAATCAGGTGCATAGCCTAGAAATCAGTCGTTGGTTGTCGATGGCGGGCCGATTTTGGCTGGTGACGTCTGACAAGAATGCGATCTTAACATAAGAGGCAGCCCTAATATAAATCTAATAATGAATATATTAAAAGAAACATATCAGGGCAGATAAGGCTGGCTGAAACCACGGCACTGCCTCTAAACAATATAAATCCAGCCGAATAGATCATTGGTAGTTCTAAAAATGATTTAATAGTTCGAACCAGATGCAGCATTAAGTATAAAAAGAAAAACCTGATCTGTTGTAGCCGATTTATATCTCTCGAGACGGTGGATACCGCAAATAAACCAACCAACCTTTAGATCTAGCCCTATTGGCTGCAAGTCCTTGACATTACTAGCCAATGGCAGGATAGATCTAAACATTGATCTAATTTATATGCGCTATATGATAAATAGCACGGTACAAACTCCTAAATCTGATGTGTCATTACGATGGAAGCACTAGAAATAGCCGATCATGCCACTAATGACAAGCATTTACCTGGATTTGGGGATCGAAACGATGCAGCCCGTAGCCAAACAAAATTGCTCATGTGAAGAAAAAGGTTGGCGATGCGCCGAAGGTTTGATTGATTGTGATTGTCTCTAATTACAGGGGGTCTCGGGTCCTATTTATACCCAAGATACAATTATCTGTACAAACCCTGGACTCTATCTAAACTATTATTTAAAATGCGACATTATCCTGGGAAGGACCCACATCGCATTACACTTAACAGTTTAAACAAACTCCTAAATTATAGATACAATTGCCGTTATAGGACTCTCTCCATAGATGGCAATATCATTTAATGCGCAATCTAATAACCGAATCTTCTATTTATCTTCAAACGACTACACCAGAAACGGTTTTATCTCTCCCGGACCTGGAATCGGCTATCGACTGCCCTTGTCCGATCCAACCTTAGCCGATTAGCCTCGCAGCCGATCACTTCTCAGCTGATGCGGCCTCTGTTTCTTCACCAAACCAGCCGATCCAATTATGCTCCGCCTTTGCACAGACTTAGGAATTCAACTACCAAATTTCAGTGTCAACACATGCCCCCCAAGTCCGTGATACGAAGTGTTACGGATTTGCTTGCCTGTTCAAACTCCCGCTCTTTTCTTGACCTAAATCGCTCTGGCTTCCCCCAAGTGCCCTTTAAATATCGACTTTCCTCGGCCGAAACACCTACGCCTTCAAAGCGCACTCAATCTCTTCGCTCACAAGCCTCTGCTTTCTCTCTCCTCTCCGGCAGTTCACCGGCGATTCACCTGCACTCTCCGCCAGAACCTGGCGCACTCCACAGATCAGAACCCATCTTCACCCCCAGCAACCTCAATGGCCTCCACCGCTGCCGCGTCAAGCGCCTCCGTCGCGCCGGCCACCGTCGCCTCAACCATCGCCGCCGCTCCGGCCGCCGCCATTGCCGAGTTCCTTGAGGTACTCCCACTTAATCCAGAGCTCTTTCTTCATTCGGATTTACTTCTCCAGCCATGTTGCATCCATCTTGTGTCCCAACTTTTTCTGGATTAGCAGTTTTTCCTTCTTCAAACCGTAATATGCAACCATTCTTGATTAACACTTTTCCCTTTTTCTAAACTGTAGCACCTGTCGCATCAAGTGTTCATCCCAAATTTGACACAAGCACAGAGGTTTCTTCTTGGCCCCAATGGCAAAACCGATCCAGCCGATGTGATTATGGCTGAGACCAACAGGATCCCCTTAAACACCGCGAAGCCATCTCTCGCCATTGGAACAGGACATTTAAATCGTGGCTGACAACTGACACCGCCTGGGTTGAATGGTACAAGAGGATGCAATCGGCTAAATATACTCAATGGGAGGAGGCCGGAATAGCCCAATGCTTGGCTCTGTCCGTTGCCAGCATGGAGAAGGACGAGCCGCTTCTGTCAGCCGCAACATATTTCTGGAATGACAGCTTCAACGCTCTCATCTTCCGACAAGGGCCAATGACAGTCACACTGGCCGACATGTACATGACAACCGGGCTGGACATCGAGTCGTCGGCCAATGCCAGCAACCTGAGCCGAAAAGGGCAGCACCAATTCAAAACCAAGGCCATCAGCGGTGGAGCGGCTTCATCGCCTAGAACAGGAAAGATGGACCTGTCGGCCACAGGGAGCATGCCGCATTCCTGATGATGTGGCTTGAAAAATTTTTGTTTTGTGGATCGAGCTGCGGGCCAACTGCGAACTGGCAAGTCGTAGCCAAAATATTGGCCGACGAGGGCAAGCTCACGCTGGGGAAGTACCTCCTCGGCTATTTATATCAAATGCTGCATCAGGCCACCACGAAGATAGCCGCCAACGCCCCAATCAACACCGGCGGCCCCTGGTGATTCCTTTAGATCTGGCTAGTGCTAGCAACACAAAGGGTGGCCAGTCGGCTTCCTCTGACAGACGTCGTATTCCCAAGGCTGAAGCCGATCGAAGACGAGGACGACAACCAGATCACCACCACGAGGTGCATGAGCTACGAAGAAGTAGCAGCCGCTCATGCAGGCTCAAGGCAATCGGCCAAACTGCTGGCCGAATGGTTCATCGCCCTTTACGACGGGCTGTCTCGCGAGAACCGCGCCTGGTACTTCTACCGGGATCGGGGACTGTTTGAGTTGCCGGCCGACTTCAATTGGGAAGACATCAAGTCGGCCGACAACCCAAGGTGCAGGGAGCTGTTCATCGCCACTCTGTCCCCCTGCATCTTGCCGACTGGAATCCATTAGGGTCGATCAGTGGCCAAGAGCTACGAGTTTTATTACCGGTATCGGCAGCGAGGCCGTTCGATCATGGGCAGATGACCATCAGCTTTTATTATGCCGACAAGATTGAAACGAGGGGAGTGGTAACCCAAGAATTGATAATGCATCGGCTGCTGAATATAGCCGGCCCTCCCCTCGGCGAGATCGGCGTGATGACCCTGTCGCTCAGGAAGAGCACGACCTACGACCAATGGTGGCCGAAATCAAAGTCCACATCTTTCACTAGCGGTCATCACATTACATCGATCTGCTCCTGCCCGAAGAAATCCCTTCGGTAAGCTTCGAATTCCAAACGATTTTACTCTTCTTATCATCGGCTGATATAGCCGATTAACATTTGCCCTTTGGTTTGCAGGAGACGGAGACGGAGCGGCCGACGGTGAGCGACTCTGGGCGCCCCATCGAATACCATCTAGGTGTTCTGGATGGGAGCGGCCTCGCTCCGTCGGTCATCGGCTGGGGGGCGCCGAAGCTGGCGTCGTTGCTGCGAGGGCAGGTGTGCTAGCCGATTGCCCAGAAGAAAAGGGCAACACCATCCCTACAGCCGTCGGGCACGCCTACCCCCAAGAAGCTGAAAGAGAAGAAGCCGGCAGCACCAGCCGATACTCTCCCCCCTTAGACCCGGCCGTCGCGCAGTTCCTTAACACCGTCGCTAGCGAGGAAGTGCCAGCGGCTATTGGAGCAGCGGCCGAACCTGGGAGCTCGAGCCATGAGTCCGTCAATGCCCCAGCCGATGTCCCGTCGGTCCCATGTCCCCAGCGAGAAATCGGCCGGTAAGCCCTTATTTCACCAAGCTTGGCTTCATAATGATATCATTCGCATTTGACCGAGCAATTCTTTTTAGGTCAAGAAATTGGCCGGCCACACTTCACATCCCGTGCCATCGGTAATCGTCTCTTGCCACTTGATCTGTAGAAATTAGCCGACTCGTCTGCTAACTCTTCTTTTGCAGCCCCCACGATCTCCGTCGGCTGCCCCCAGGCATCCAGCGAGCATGCTGCGCCTGTCGCGGGTGGCGGCAACGATGCCGACGAATAGACCCCGACGGCTGCAGGCGGTGAACCAGCCGAGCCGACCGCTCCAACCCCGGTGCCAACGGTAAGCTGACTGAAACTGACGATCGGCTCTGTCAACTTAATGTCTTCTGATCATCTCTCTTTTCTGCAGAACATAGCTGACCTCCTCAATTTTGACCTGTCGGAGTTCGAGGAGTCCGACGAAATCGGCGAGGAGGCGTTAGTGACGCCAACTGAGGACCTGAGGGCCACCCTAGCCGACATTGGCAACGGGCTAGAGGCCTCGCTGGATGCGCTGGTGGTCGACAACGGTTCGATACACGCGTGTTTCAAAGAAATTCAAGGCCAGCTGCCAGAAGCTCTAGCCGACGCCATTGTGCCAGCCACCTTCATGGAAGCCCACCAGCTCAAGTACAAACGGGCATGGTAGCAGATAGCCGATCGGCGCGAGAACCAGGCACGGTCGACCACCCTCCAGTCGACCAAGGACGCCATTGAGAGCCGGAAAGCCACCTTCGACTGCCTAAAGACTGAGCCGGTGGCCAAGCTCGAGCAATTCCTCGCAAGCCAAGATCAGCTGATGGCCAATCTCATTCAAGTCATGAACGAGATCGATGTCCATAAGGAGTACATGGCTGGCTTGCCAGCCTAGATCGAAGCTCAACGCCAAGGTATCAAGGCGGCTGTGGCACATTTAAGAGACCTGGTAAAGGGCATCCGGCCGGTGGTAGGGTCCGAGGCCGACGACGTCAGGGCTATTGAAGAGATAGACCAGATCAGGCGGATGGCATTGTCGACCATAGCCAATTTCTTAAAACAATGAGCTTGTAATATTTTAACATTGTGAAATCGGTCGCTGCCTCTTCTAATATATTCGCCAAAATTTTGTAACATGCTATAACTCTGACTAACTGCCTAAATTGCGTAATCGGCTCTGGCCCTTGTAATATATTTTTTCAACCTTTCGCCCTTGTGCTCATGAACGAGATCGGCTCTGGCCTCATGCAGCGTTTTGGTACGACCTGCCAGTTGCTTTAAAATGTTCTTATATTAACTGCCGATTATGAAGCTGCTTAAAAAATTTCAGAACTTGACATCCAATTTGCAATCGGCTTGTGTATGTATATGCCCCCCAAGTTTTGTTGATAGCTTCATTGTCGACAAAATTGTGAATTCAAGCTACTCGCGCATCATTACCATCGCTATCGGCCACTGTTTAGTCGATCGTAGAAAATCTAGGGAAAAAACATTGCGTAAAAATACCTAAAGGCGATGCCTTGTTGAAGCAAGACATCGGCTATTGTAAACCGGCTAAGCGACCAGAGCCGAATCACGAATTGATCCATACGCTTGGGTAGTATTTCTTCAGGTATTTTTCATTAAGAGCCCTTCCAAATACTTCTCCGTCCAGCCCTTCTAGCATGTAAGCTGCTTTAGAGACGCATTTGTGGATCTTGAAAGGCCCTTCCCAATTTGGCGACCACTTGCCGAATTTGTTATCTCTAGATCCAATCGGCAGTATCAATTTCCAAACAAGTTCGCCTTCCTCGAAAGATTTAGGCACCACTTTTTTATTATAATGTCTGGCCACTCGTTCTTTATCCTTTGTGACTTTTTCCAAGGCCCTCATCCTGGATAAGACTAAATCTTCCAATTCGTCCACCATCAGGTTATAATAATCATTGGCTGTGAGTTGATCCTGTAGCTGAATGCACCTTTAGCCAACGACGCTCTCCCATGGCAGCACTGCCTCATGTCCATAGACCAGCTTGTACGGAGGGACTTGAATTGACCCGTGGCATGCCATCCGATGCACCCACAGTGATTCGGCTAATCGGCTGTGCCACTGTTTAGGTTACTCGGAGATCTTTCTTTTAATTAATTTGATCAAACTCTTGTTTGAGGCCTCGGCTTGTCCGTTGGCTTGTGCGTAGTACGACAAAGAATTAAGCAGCTTGATCCCCATGCCATCGGCAAAGTAAACAAACTCATCCTATACGAAGATAGATCCCTGGTCTGTTGTTATTGTTTGCGAAATGCCAAATCGGTAGATGATATGTTCTTTGACAAATTCGATTGCATCCTTAGAATCCACTTTCTTGAGGGGAATCGCCTCCACCCACTTTGTGAAGTAATCTGTCGCTACCAGAATAAATTTATGTCCTTTGCTTGAGGGTGGATTGATCTGGCCAATCATGTCAATGCCCCATCCTCTGGACGGCCACGGCTTAATAATTGGGTTCATAGCCGACGCTGGTGCTCGTTGTATGGCGCCAAACTTCTGACAATCCTGGCAGCCCTTGTAATACTTGAAACAGTCCTCCAGCATCGTCGGCCAGAAATACCCTACTCAGCGAAGCAACCACTTTATTTTGTGGGCCAATTGATGTGTGCCACAGATCCCTTCATGCACTTCTCCGATGGCCACTGTGGCCTGATCGGCTCCCAAACACTTGAGTAGCACACCATCAATTGTCCGATAGTACAGATCTTCATCGAGCAAAACATATCTTAACGCCTTGTATCGTAGCTTCCTTGTAGCCGATTGAGAAGGGTTTTTGAGATAGCTGTAAACTTCAAACCTCCAATCATCGGCCACGATGGTGGCGACGTTTATGTCGATTTCTTTCAGCATCGGCCGATAGACCGATACCCCCTGAGCCAAATCGTTGGCCTCTGTGTTCTGCTTCTGTGGGGATATGTTTCAAAGTAACTAGCCGAAAACCGTCCATTAATTCCCGGCATTGTCGATAATAGACCATCAGTGCGTCATTTTTTACATTCGTATTCTCCTGATAATTGGCCGATGACCAACAATGAATCTCCCATTATTTCGATGGCATCGGCTTCAACTTCTTTCAGTAGATGTAATCCTTTAAGGACGACTTCGTATTCGGCTTGGTTGTTTGTAGTGTGGGGGTTGATAGCAAAAGCAAACTCGAAGCTTGCCCCCTTGGGTGAAATAATGACCAAGCCGATGCCACAGCCGTTGGTGCAAACTGAGCCGTAGAACGTCAAAGTCCAAGGCATAATCTCCACTGAGCCGATCGAGTCATTTCTGTGCTCCAAAATGAAATCGGCTATGGCCTGTCCCTTGACTGCCCTTGGTGCCTGATACCTCAGATCGAATTCTGTTAGTGCAAAAATCCACTTCCCAATTCTTCCTTTGAGCAGTGGAGCCGATAGCATGTACTTGACTACATCAGCTTTGCAGATTACTGTGCACTCGTTGGATAGCAGATAGTGCCTTAACTTCGTACATGAAAAATAGAGAGGCATAGGCATAGCTTCTCCACAGGTGAATACCTTGTTTCCGCGTCTAGCAACCGTCGGCTGAGACAGAAGATGGCTTTTTCTTTGCCGTCGACCTCTTGGATTAGGACGGAGCCGATTGATTTGTCATCGGCTGATAGGTACAGCTTGAACGGTATTCCCTTTTGTGGAGGAATTAAAACTGGAGGGGAACTCAGATAATATTTTATGTTGTTTAACACATTTTGCTGCTCTGCCCTCCATGTGAACGCTTGATCGGCTTTCAACCGAAGCAGCGGTGTGAACGGCTCCATCTTTTTCGAGAGATTGGCTTTGAACCGTCTGATGAAATTTATCTTTCCAATCAATGACTGGAGTTGCTTCTTGTCCTTCAGAAGCTGTATTGCCTTGATAGCATTTATGCTTCGTGAACAAGAAATCCCAATAACTGCCCGACCGATACGCCGAACGCGCACTTAAGCGGATTCATCTTCAAGCCATACTTCCTCGTCCGCTCTAACACTTATCTCAGATCGGCTATGTGGCCTTCTATCTCCCTCGATTTGACAACCACGTCATCAATGTATATCTCTACTAGCGAGCCGATCATGTCGTGAAAAATGTAATTCATGGCCCGTTGATATGTTGCCCCAGCATTTTTCAAGCCGAATGTCATTACTACCCATTCGTACAAGCCGATTGCGCCGGGACACCGAAAAGCGGTCTTGTGGATGTCCTCATCGGCCATAAATATTTGATTATACCCTGCATTGCCATCCATGAAACTGATAATTTGGTGGCCCGAAGCAGCATCGACAAGCAGATCGGCTATCGGCATTGGGTATTCGTCTTTAGGGGTTGCCTTGTTTAGATCTCTGAAATCGATGCACACCCTAAGTTTACCTTTTTCTTCAACACCGGGATGATGTTTGAGACCCACTCGGCGTATCGGCAAGGTCGAATGAATCCCGCGTCGTATAGCCGAGTGATTTCGGCTTTAATTGCATCGTACATATCGGCCTTAAACTTCCTGGGAGGCTGTTTGAACGGCCGATAGCCTACCTTAATCAGCAGTTGGTGGACCACTATTGATCGGCTGAGGCCGGGCATCTCGAAGTACTCCCAAGCAAAACAATATTTATATTCTTTTAACAACTCAATGAGCTGGGATCTACAATGAGGAGACAGATTTTTGCTAATGTAGGTCGGCCTCGTTTTGTCACCAGAGCCGATGTCAATATCCTCTAATTCGTCGGCCGACGTGAAACCTTGCCCGAGCTTGCCATCGTCTTCGTCTGCGGTGTTCATGCCGAAGATGCTTGAGCCCTCCACCATGTCTTGTTCAAAGCAGCAGCTGTGGCTCATGATCTCCAATTGGCTGTATTGTGGAATTGGACACATTTAGAAAATTGGCTTGCCAGATTTTACCGGACAAACAATCAATGCCTTCGATTTCCCAAAGTGGCAAATCAGCACTGACGACGTTGACTGACCTGTCGGGTGGTACGATCTCGATCTTGTCACCGTCCCATTGGATCAGGCTCTGATGCATTGTAGAAGGGATGCAGCAGTTGGCGTGTATCCAGTCCCTTCCGAGCAGCAGGCTGTAAGACCCCTTCTCGTCGATGACAAAGAATGTTCTGGGCACGGTCTTATTGCTAATGGTCAGTTCGACGTTGAGGACGCCCTTGGTCTCCGATGGGTTGCCGCCGAAGTCCTTGAGCACCATGTTGGTGTTTATCAGGTCCTCGGCCCCCTTGCCTAGTTTTCTGAATGTTGCGTAAGGCATGAGGTTGACTGCAGCTCCCCCATCAACTAGCATTTTGGAAATCAGCTTGCCGTTGATGAATCCTTTGACGTACAACGGCTTCAAGTGCCGATTTTCAGTTCCCTCGGGTTTGTCGAAGATGTCCTATCTGGTGAGATTGCTAGCTTCGCTAGGTTGTCCTCAATGGTGTCCGCATCGGCTTCAGGAGCGCCGAATTCGGCTGGTAGTATGAACACCATGTTAACCGATGCAGAAATTTTGCCTTTCCCTTTGGCTGCCCTCTTGGCTTGATCGGCCGGGCTCTCTTCGGCTTGCTCTTCATCGGCTGTGGCAATTTTATCATTGGGAATCCATCGCTTCTTGATCTTACCCAGCCGACGGCGTTGTTCGTGGATCATTTGCTGAACCTCGTCTTCCCTCCCTTCACGCTTAAGTCGTTGAATTCTTCTTTTCTACGTCTTTGTGAAGAGATCGGACGGGCACCATTGGGGATTGGCCAATTCCTCATCGTCGGCCTCTTCATCGTCGCGGTTGTTGTCATTGCGGTCCTCGTCGACGAAGAAGTCTTGGTGGATCGGGCCGAGCCGATCATGGACAGACCGCCGCCTTTGGTTTAATTGAATGGCTCTGGGGACGAACCAGGTTGGGCTTGCAGCCGATGAGCTCATGTGCTCGTCGTCGCGGCGATTGTTGCATGCTGGGCAATCGTCCAGTGTTGGCAGTCTCATGCCGGATTCCCAGCAGTATCTGAAAAAATCACAATGCCAATGCGGATCGGCACTGTTGTGGTTTACCTCGTATCGGCGGCTTTGGGTATTCGGCTCGCGCTGACGAGGTGCTTCATGGTAAGCTTCTTCCTGCCGAGACCAGTACTGATGATGGTGTCGGCTATGCTCATGGATCGGTCGTCGGTCAGCCGATCTGATAACTGGGCACACCATATTAATTGGCGCGACGTGACACCCAATCAGCTCTTCTTTTGCCTTGGCCCCGATTGATGTATTGACTAAGCCGTGCGCCATTCTATTCTGTCGATCAGCTTGCTTGGGGCCGGCTTGGACCATGTTGACCGGGAAAGGATTGCCGTCTACTTTCATCGGCCGATTTGAATCGGCGAACTTCAGCTTCCCGGCCTTAATTGCCAACTGGATTTGCTGCCTGAAGACTTTGCAGTCGTTGGTGGCGTGGGATGTGGAGTTGTTCCACTTGCAATATTTCTTTTTCTTCAATTCTTCGGCCGATGGGATCACGTGATTCTCAGGCAACTGAATCTGCTTCTCCTTGAGCAGCAAGTCAAAAATCCTGTCGGCCTTGGTGATGTCGAAATTGTATATTTCTTCCCTGGCCGTCTTCAGCAGCCATTGGCAGACGATGGCCTTTTTGTTCTTGGCCCATTCGGCTGCCGCCACTTCTGCATCATCGTCGTCAGACTCGTAGTCTGATTCGACGATGACCTGAGTTATATTTTTGACGGCCTTCCTGGTGTCTTGGAATCGCTGCTCGTGGGCCGTTACCTTCTGCGCCAAGTGGGCTAAGCTGTCAAAGTCCTGCACAGAGAATCACTCTCGGATCGGCGTGATCAAACCATGAAAGGCCAAATCGGCCAGCTGGGCGTCCGATAGCACCAGGCTGTAGCATCGGTTCCTCATCTCTCTAAAGCGTTGGATGTATTCTTGGACCGATTCGTTGTGTTTTTGCTTGATGCTGGTGAGGTCCGACAACTTCATCTCGTGGTTGTCGGAGTAAAAGTAGCTGTGGAATTGTTTTTCAAGATCGGCCCAGCTTTGGATTAAGTTGTAGGGCAATGAGGAGAACCAAGTAAAAGTCGATCCTGAGAGAGAAAGAGGGAACAATCAGACTCTCAAGGCATCCGTAGCCGATGCTTCGCCGCACTGTGCCAAGAATCGGCTAACGTGCTCGTAAGTTGAAACATTGTCCTGCCCTGAGAACTTCGAAAAGTCTGGGATTTTGTATCGGTTGGGCAACGGAATCCGCTCGAAGTGCTCTGGATAGGGATACCGATACATGTTCCCTGAGTCTTTTGGCTTGAGGCCGAATTGGTCGCGCATGACAACTGCAATCAGATCGGCCCATGTCCGGTTGCCTTGCTGTATCGGCTCGTATGGGTCATACGGCGCGGGTGCTTGCCGATATAGCGGTGGTGGCGTCTGAGGCCTGTAATGATGATCTTGACGGCCTCCTTGGTACTGGGAATGATGGTCAGCGGGCGGCGGCCGATGCGCCGGTGGTGGCGTTGGTGGTCATGGAAACAACTGTCAGCCACCGGCGTTGTACCGTCTGTTTGGATCAATCGGCTCTGACTGCCGATTGTCGTTGAACATGTTAGCAATCTGATCTTGGGGTGGCGGCTGCTGGCGGCGGAGGATTCACCTGGATTTGGCTGACCGAGGACCCCTCCTGGCGGCCCTTGTTGTGCTAGTGGTGGGATCGACCGATTCTGTGTGACCAACGTCTTGTAACCAGGAAATTGGTCGTCTGTGAAGTACGTTGGCCCCCGTTGCATCTGGTCGGCTATCTTGCCGTTGACCACAGTAGCGATCATGTTATTGAGAGTGTTGACAAGGATGCTACTTTGGTTGACTAATGCGTGATGGACGGCCGAGTCGATCCAGTCTTGTAGAGAATATATAGCCGAATCGTCCTGTTCCTGGGTCGGCTCCTCCATCTTCTGTTTGCCTTTTGTCTCACCAGAGGAGGATGCCTTAAGGTCGCTCATGCTGAACTTATATTTTTGGTGACGGCCCTAGATCTTGTTTGGGTGAAATATTGCAAGTAGTTAGCCTGGAGCTCTTCCACCATCGTTTTATAATCGGCTTGCTGTTCAGCCGATAACTGCTCCATCTTCACAGGCACGATGTTGTCCTGGGAAACGCTGGGGCTCTTGGGGTCGACCATCTTGCCGGCTGAATCTATGCGTCCGAGTCGAGCCGACAGAGAAAGTCCCACTGGGCGTGCAAAGAAGCGTGTTGATGAGAAATCTCTCACGCGCCGGCTCGGGAGATCCGCTTGACTCCGCAGCAGTCCTTCTCACGCCTTTGTGCGGGCGTGCCGCTTGGTTTAACTTGTTAACCAACAAGAAAAAACAAGGAAATATGCGTTAAGTGTTAGGTTAGAACCCCACGGGATCGGCTAAGGAAATCCATGAGCATATATATGCTATCCCAAAATATATTTAAGCCAAGCGACTGGAATGGATCGGCTACACCGAGACAGCATCAACAGTTTAACCTAAATACAGTAAAGGATAATATATGTATGAATCAATAACCTAGCCGATACTGGAAAGCTAACAATGAATCGGCTAGTACTCCGATTAATCTTATAGAAAGATATCATTCTTGAATCAGGTGCATAGCCTAGAAATCGGCCGTCGGCTGTCGATGGCGGGCCGATTTCGTCTGGTGACGTCCATCAATAATGCGATCTTAACATAAGAGGCAGCCCTAATATAAATCTAATAATGAATATATTAAAAGAAACATATCGGGCGAGATAAGGCCGGCTGAAACCTCGGCACGCCACTAAACAATATAATTCCAGCCGAACAGATCATTGGTAGTTCTAAAAATGACTTAATAGTTCAAACCCGATGCAGCATTAAGTATAAAAAGAAAAACCTGATCTGTTGTAGCTGATTTATATCTCTCGAGACGGTGGATACCGCATATAAACCAGCCAAACTTTCGATCTAGCCCTATTGGCTGCAAGTCCTTGGCATAACTAGCCAATGGCAGGATAGATCTTAACATTGATCTAATTTATATGCGCTATATGATAAATAGCACGGTACAAACTCCCGAATCTAAAGTGTCATTACGATGGAAGCACCGAAACAGATCATGCCACTAATGACAAGCATTTACTGGATTTGGGGATCGAAACGATGCACTCGTAGCCAAACAAAATTGCTCGTCCGAAGAAAAGGTTGGCGATGCGCGAAAGGTTTGATTGATTGTGATTGTCTCCAATTACTGGGGTCTCGGGTCCTATTTATACCCAAGATACAATTATCTGTACAAACCCTGGACTCTATCTAAACTATTATTTAAAACGCGATATTATCCTGGGAAGGACCCACGTCGCATTACACTAACAGTTTAAACAAACTCCTAAATTATAGATACAATGGCCGTTACAGGACTCTATCCATAGATGGCAATATCATTTAACGCGCAATCTAATAACCAAATCTTGTATTTATCTTCAAGCGACTGCACTAGAAATGGTTTTATCTCTCCCGAACATAGAATCGGCTATCGGCTGCCCTTGTCCGATCCAACCTTAGCCGATTTGCCTCGCCCCGATCACTTCTCGGCCGATGCGGCCTCGGTTTCTTCACCAAACCAGCCGATCCGATTCTGCTCCGCCTTTGCACAGACTTAGGAATTCAACTACCAAATTTTAGTGTCAACAATTTTGTAATTGAATCCCTATGTCCTGGCAAGGGTGAAACATAATCGGATTGGCTGGTTTGATGAAGAAACAGAGGCCGCATCGATTGAGAAGCGATCGGCTGCAAAGCCAGTCGGCTAAGGTTGAATCGGACAAGAGCGGCCGATAGCCAATTCTAGGTTCAGAAAAGATAAAACCATTTCTGGTGCAGATGCTTGAAGATAAATAAAAGATTCGGTTATCAGTTTGTGCGTTAAATGATATTGCCATCTATGGATAGAGTCCTGTAACGGCAATTGTATCTGTAAATTAGGAGTTTGTTTAAACTGATTATTGTAATACGGTGTGGGTCCTTCTCGGGATATCGTCGTATTTTAAATGGTAGTTTAGATAGAGTCCATGGTCTGTACAGATAATGTTATCTTGGGTATAAATAAGACCCGAGACCCCTTGTAAACACATTCCACATTCAATCAATCAAACAACCTTCGGTGCATCGCCAAACCTTTTCTTCAGACGAGCAATTGACTTGGCTACGGGCATCGTTTCGATCCCCAAATCCAGGTAAATGTTTGTGATTAGTGGTATGTTCTGCTGATTCTAGTGCTTCCATCATAATGACACATTAGATTGAGGGGTTTATACTGCGCTATTTACCATATATCGCAAATAAACTAGAGCAATGTTTATATATGTCCTACCATCAGCCAGTTCTGTCAAGAACCCGTAGCCGATAGGGCTAAATCTAAAGGTTGGACTAGTTTATATGCGGTATCCACCGTCTTGAGAGGTATAAATCAGCTACAACAGATCAGGTTGTTCTTTTATACTTAATGTTGCATCAATATTGAACTATTAAGTCGTCTTTAGAACTTCCAATGATCTGTTCGGTTAGATTTATATGTTTAGAGACAGTGCCGGGGTTTCAGCCGGCCTTATCTGCCCTAATTTATTTCTTTTAGTGTATTTATTACTAGATTTATGTTAGGACTTCCTCTTATATTAAGATCTCATTCTTGTCAGACATCATAAGCTGAAATCGGCCTGCTGTCAGCAGCCGATGGCCGATTTCTCAGGCTAAGCATCTGGTTCAAGAATGATATCTTTTCATAAGAATCATCGGAGTACTAGCCGATCCGTAGTTAGCTTTTCAGTATCGGCTAGGTTATTAATATATATATTTATTATCCTTTACTGTATTTGGGTTAAGCGGCTGATGCTGTCTCGGTATAGCCGATCCATTCTAGTCGCTTGGCTTAAATATATTTTAGGATAGCAAATATATGCTCATGGATTCCCTCAGCCGATCCTGTATTCTACAACAGAAAAAGCAAAGTTTAGCACAATGTTTATGCTATGTCTATTGTTAAACAATTTAACATTAGACTCCCATTACGTATTTTACACCTTCCCTCTAGGTTACATATTGGGTCAAGATCCACATGTTAGTTAATTTCTAGTGAGCTTTGGCATCACTGCTAGAAGATTAATAACATCGGTAAGCAACTCCTTGCTAATCACATCTCTATGTGACTCTTGTTGTTTGGTGTGGCATCTCCATGCCCCGGCACCAACCTATGCCCCAAGGCCCAAAACTGTTTTGATAGCCTTGTTAAGTAAACCAAATGCTCCTGCTGTATATGTCCGACATATACCCCCTCGTGTTATGATAGAGAATGGCACTCTGCTTTGGCAGACCCACCATTGACGAGCATAACGGTGACGGGTGCAACATTTGGAAGGGCATCATTACTATTTAATTTTGCGAGGGATACTATCCTATCAAACAAACATATCACATATATGAAAGCAGGTAGAATATCATATAATGAAATAGTATGGCCCCCTTCACATGGTGATCTCCATCTCCATGTCGGTGTAGAGGATCTCCATCTTCATCATCGTTCTTCCGAGTGCCGAATGCTTGATTTCTTCAAACTAAGCTACTACTATAGAAGCTCTAATTGAAGATTACATCGACTCGTAGGTCGTGAAAGAATATTACAAGCATTGCACGTATGAAAGAATATTACAGGGATTGCACATATGAAAGAATATTACATGCATCACATGCATCTCATACATACAATAGGGCCATACCATCTCAAAGCATTCTCTGCAAAAACAAGTTAGGCATAGAAACATTTTCTACCTATCACAGAGAAACGGCATCGAGATGATCTATAAGGGGTACGCACACGAAATTCATAGATCCAATCTATGAAATCGCTTACGGAAACCATGTCGGCATAATCATATTATGCCGTCCCGATACACTATCAAGGGAGATGGTTTGCGTAGGCGCGAGGCAGCTAACAAGATCGGACTACGAGATAACTTCGGCATAATCACATTATACCGTTCTGATACACTATCAAGGAACACTATCTCGAAGCCGACTCAAACTGAGTTCTATGGATATTGCTTCGACGTAATCACATTACACCGTTCCGATACACTATCAAGGAACGCAATTACCATGAACTCTCCTCAACAAATCCCGTAAAACCGATTGATCTATTCAACCCGTGCGCAAAACTTGTTCCAGATCCAATCTAAAACCCAAACTAAGCAAGACTTGCTCTGATACCACTGAAGGGTTACGCGGAAGCTACGCTAGCCGAAAACAAAACTTTTCTACCGCGCAAACCAGGAACACTTGCAAGTAAGGGCCGATAGATCGTTACCGATTAGAGTATGTAGCGGAAATAGCCAATCAGGACTATCCGATCCGGAACAGTGTAGTCGATTTCCGCAAGCCGACAACCGATTCCCGGGGACAGCCGATTCACCAATCAGCTGATTCGTCGATGTAGCCGATTCGCCGAGTCGTCTGACCGCGTTCTCGCGCCTCGCTCCGATGCACTCGACCGCAGCCAATTCCACCACAGTCGATCAATAGCGCGTAACGTAGTAGCGCCTCTACCGGTATCCACACGTCCGGGAACAGAACGTCGAACACCCGTGTGCTAGCACGCGATGAGAGGCTAGGGTTTGGCTCGAAGGTGGGGAGGGTTTCCGTGGAGATTGATCTTGTCGACTTCTAAAGCCGCGTGTGATCAGATTGATTTCAGCGCAATTGACTTCAATTGATCGATCTTGATGCATATCACCTCTCCACCCCTCGCCCCTTTATATAGAGTTGGCCGACTGGGACTAGTGGCCGATCAGGACTCTATTTTGAATCGGATCTCATCCGAATCTCATAGAGTTGGCCGCCCATACGTCGTAAGACCATAGGACTCTATCCGATCGGATCCCTATCCGATCGAGCCGTATTCGAGTCCAACTCGAATGCCTGTTCTTATCCCCTTAAGCGTGCGACCCTGTAGGTTCAGGTATACTTGGTTTCGGCTATAGTCTAACTTAGCCGATCGTCGGCTCGAGTCCAACTCAGCCGACCTGTCAACAGCGGCGCCTAGCAGCACATATTGACACCATAGTATACAAGAATATAATATCGGCTCTGAACCTGTAATGTGTACACAAATCCCTTAGCCTCACGATACCAGTTAAGCTATAGGCAAGATGTGTGCCATCCCTTCAATAGCTTAACCATTCACTCGAACCGTATTGGATTATCTGTCTGTTGATTGACTCCTCAATCAACTTAGCATGGCCATGCATTTCCATAATCCATTACCTCGAGGGGCCCAGAGATATCTCTCCAAAGGAGGGGCAAATTCCATCTTGATCACTCACATCCCACTCCATGTTTCATAGCAAACCCGAAGACTACTTTTATAACTACCCAGTTACGGAATAGCGTTTGGTAGTCCCAAAGTAGGCTACTACACATGTTGGGACCCATGGTGATCTCAGGTCTAAGGACTTTGTACCAACACTACCTGAGACCAACTAATGGCACATTAATTCCTGTAGTGTCTCATGGTGGGTCTATCCAACATTGTGTTCTCTAACACATATGTCCATGTTTATTGATTTGGTATCTCCATACCCATGATCTATGAGACATGATCATCAATCAATAAACATTCCGATCTTAGAATCATATTAGTTCCAATAATATGATATATGATCAGGGATCATTTAGAAATAGATTCATGCATATAGAGTCTCATAAATAAGTCACGTACTTATTGATCAATACAAGATGTCTATTTCATGGAACTGAATAACATTTTATTCATAAATATATAAACATTGACGTGATATCCAACATCTCCATGTTGCCTCTAGGGCATATCACTAACACTGAGCAGTGTCAACCGGCATTTGACCAGCTCAAAGAAAAGTTAACCACTGCCCCGATCTTAGTCCTACCGGACAATCGGAAAGACTTCGTCATATACTGTGATGCATCCCGACAAGGATTAGGAGGCGTGTTGATGCAAGATGGAAAGGTTGTGGCCTATGCCTCAAGACAACTGCGACCGCATGAGGAGAATTATCCCACCCATGACTTAGAATTGGCCGCAGGGGTGCATGCCATGAAGATTTGGAGGCACTACCTGATTGGAAATCACTGTGATATATACACGGACCACAAGAGCTTGAAATATTTCTTTACCCAGACAGATCTTAACCTACGCCAGAGAAGATGGCTGGAGCTAATCAAGGATTATGACCTAGGAATCCATTACCACCCTGGTAAGGCCAACTACCTAAGACCAACCAATGGCACATTAATTCCTATAGTGTCTCATGGTGGGTCTATCCAACAATGTGTTCTCTAACACATGTGTCCATGTTTGTTGATTTGGTATCTCCATACCCATGATCTATGAGACTTGATCATCAATCAATAAACATGCCGATCTTAGAGTCATATTTGTTCCAATAATATGACATGTGATCAGGGATCATTTAGAAATAGATTCATGCATAAAGAGTCTCATAAATAAGTCACGTACTTATTGATCAATACAAGATGTCTATTTCATAGAACTGAATAACACTTTATTCATTTATACATAAACAATGACCATGATATCCAACATCTCCATGTTGCCTCTAGGGCATATCACTAACACAAACCAAGTCCTTGAGGACATGCTAAGATCCTATGCATTGGATTTTACTAAGGACTGGGAGAAATGCCTGCCCTATGCAGAGTTCTCCTATAACAATAGCTACCAGGCTAGTCTGAAGATGTCGCCGAACGAGGCTCTATTTGGACGAAGATGCAAAACTCCGTTGATGTGGTCGGAGACCGGTGAGCAAGCCATATTTGGACCAGACATCATTAGGGAAGCCGAAGAGAAAGTTCGTCTGATAAGAGATCGGCTTAAGGTAGCCCAGTCTTGGCAAAAGAGTTATGCGGACACTCGCTGTGGAGATTATGGCAATCAGATACCCTCATGGCAAGCTTGTCCGACTGGTAATAGGGATATGTTACGCCTACTAATTATGTAAACCGGCTATGACTTGGGTGTTACGTTGCCGATCAGATAAGGCAACGACTCATAGTCGTAATTTGGTAAGATTGAGGAAACCAACTTAGAGTATGATAGGGTTTTAGACTTGTAAGCCTGCCCCCAAGACTATATAAGGGGGGTAAGGGGCGTCCCTTGAGGGATATCAGATTCATGAGCAACAGATTTTGAGATCAATAAACACTCGACGAATCGAATCCCCGAAATAGGAGTAGGATATTACCTATCGAGAGAACTTCCGAACGGAGAACATCCCCCTGCCAGTCACCTTCGGAGTTTGAGAGAACTTCCGAACGGAGAACATCACCTTCGAGGTGGCCGACATCGAAACGGCCTACCACGCAATCATTGGAAGGCCTGCGCTCGCCAAATTCATGGCGATACCACACTACACCTACCTCTGCATGAAGATGCCCGGCCCCAACGGCGTCATCACCCTATGCAGCGACGTCAAACAAGCCTTCACCTGCGACAAGGAAAGCTGCGACATGGCCCAAACTCGTGAGAGATCACGTGGCCAGGAAGAAATCCAACTGGCTGCATAAACATCTAACGAGGGTGAAATCCCTGCGAAAAAGATAGCCAAGTCGGGACAAGGCGACACCAAAACAAAGAAGATCTCCCTCGATCCATCGGATCCTTCCAAAACCGCTGTAATCGCCGCTGAGCTAGATCCTAAATAGGAAAGTGCGCTCGTCACCTCCCTCCAAAATAATAAAGATGTTTTTGCTTGGAAACCATTTGATATGCCCAGAATTCCTAGGGAGGTGATCGAGCACTCTTTACACGTCAAAGATGACGCAAAACCTATCAAACAACGATTACGCCGCTTTGCTCAGGATCGAAAAGATGCCATCAAGGAAGAACTCACAAAACTCTTAGCCGTCGGGTTCATCAAAGAGGTTTACCATCCCGACTGGCTAGCTAACCCGGTCCTGGTCCGGAAGAAGACAGGACAATGGCGCATGTGCGTTGATTACACCGATCTCAACAAAGCCTGCCCTAAAGATCCATTCGGATTGCCTCGAATTGACCAAGTCATGGACTCAACAGTCGGCTGCCAGCTCTTGAGTTTCCTGGACTGTTACTCGGGCTACCACCAGATCAGCTTGAAGGAATCCGACTGCCTAAAAACATCATTTATCACGCCGTTTGGAGCTTACTACTACATCACGATGCCCTTCAGTCTGAAGAACGCTGGAGCCACGTACCACTGCATGATCCAAAGATGCTTTCAGACGCAGATCGGGAAAAACGTGGAAGCTTACATCGACGATGTCGTCATCAAGACCAAGCAGAAGGAAGCCCTGATCGCCGACTTAGAAGAAACCTTCGCAAACATTCGGGCCTTCAGAATGAAGTTGAACACGGAGAAATGCACATTTGGCGTACCATCAGGAAAACTGCTCGGCTTCATGGTATCTCATCACGGCATCGAAGCAAACCCAGAGAAAATCAATGCTATTTTGAATATGAAGCCCCCGAGTAACCAGAAAGATGTCCAGAAGCTCACTGGCTGCATGGCGGTGCTAAGCCGATTCATCTCCCGACTCGGTGAGCGAGGCATGCCTTTTTTCAGGCTACTGAAGAAAACCGACGACTTCCAATGGACTACGGAAGCCCACAAGGCCTTTGAAGATTTTAAAGAATTTCTCACGAAGCCGCCCGTCCTAGCCTCACCTCAGCCTCAGGAACCCCTGCTATTGTACGTCTCAGCAACTCACCAGGAAGAAGGACGAGTCCAAAAGATTCAAAGGCCAATCTACTTTGTTAGCGAAGTGCTGGCAGGAGCCAAAATTCGCTACCCCTAGGTACAAAAATTGCTATATGGTGTTCTGATAACCGCAAGGAAATTGGCACACTATTTTCAGGGTCACTCGATCACCATCATCACTTCCTTTCCACTCGGCGATGTCGTCCACAATCGGGAGGCGACTGGGCGCATCGCAAAGTGGGCCCTGGAACTGATGCCGGTGGACTTAACTTTCAAGGCGAGGATGTCTATAAAGTCACAAGCCCTGGCGGATTTCCTGGCCGAGTGGACCGAGCAACAAGAAGACGTACCTAGGGAAGACCTACAATACTGGACCATGCACTTTGACGGATCCAAGAGGATCACTGGCTTGGGAGCGGGAGTCGTGCTGATCTCCCCGACTGGAGAAAGGTTGCGATATGTTCTTCATATTCATTTCCCCGCCTCACACAACGTCGCCGAGTACGAAGCCCTGCTGCATGGCCTACGACTTGCTATTTCACTCGGGATACAATGGTTGGTCATGAAAGGAGACTCCCAGCTGGTCGTCAACCAAGTAATGAAAGACTGGTCCTGTTTAAATGACACCATGGAGGCTTATCGGCAAGAAGTTCGCAACCTTGAAGACAGGTTTGATGGACTTGAGCTATCCCATGTCTTGAGACATAACAACGAAGCAACTGACGAGTTGGCGCAATTCGGGTCCAGGCGAGAAGCCGCCCCAACAGACGTTTTCGTAGAGCATCTCTATGAGCCGACTGTTGTAGCAAAACCAACTCCCAACGAGCAAGCTACAAATCAAGTCGCCATGCTCGACGCCGACTGGAGGACACCGCTCATCAAATTTTTAACTCAGCAAGAGCTGCCAGATGACCGGGATGAGGCAGAACGAGTCCGACGTCATTGTCAGGGCTACGTCGTGGTCGACTCCGAGTTATACAAGAGAAGCCCCTCTGGTGTCCTAATGAGATGTATCACGTCTGAGGAAGGACGGCAACTACTCCAAGATATCCACTCGGGTATATGCGGAAGTCACGCGGCGTCATGCACCTTGGTAGGCAAAGCTTATAGACAAGGCTTCTTCTGGCTCACGGCGGTCTCCGACACCGACAAAGTGGTTCGAACGTGTGAAGGTTGCCAGTTCTTCGCTCGGCAGAACCATGTTCCAGCCCAAGAGCTACAAACGATTCCATTATCTTGGTCGTTTGCGGTATGGGGCTTGGATATGGTCAGCCTCTTCAAGAAGGCTCCAGGAGGATTCACACATCTGTTCATCACAATCGACAAGTTTTCCAAGTGGATCGAGGCTAAGCCGGTTGCTACGATCACCGCTGACAAGGCACGAGACTTCATCCTCAACATCATGCACCGGTTTGGTGTCCCAAACAGAATTATAACCGACAATGGGACTCAATTCACTGGAGGCATTTCCAAGGAATTTGTGAAGATTTCACAAGATCAAAATCGCTACGCATCGGTCGCGCACTCCAAAAGCAACGGACAGGTTGAGCGTGCCAATGGCATGGTCCTCCAAGGCATCAAGGCCTGAGTGTTTGACAGGCTCAAACCTTACGCTGGCAGATGGGTTCAAGAACTACCTTCGGTCCTATGGTCACTGCGGACTACGCCCTGTCGGGCTACCGGCCAAACTCCTTTCTTCCTGGTTTACGGGGCAGAAGCCATGTTGCCAAATGAAATGGAGTATGAATCTCTTTGGGTCCGCAGCTTCAACAACGAGCGCTATGATCAAGACCGAGTGGATGACCTGACCTGACTGGAGGAGGCCCGTGAGGCAGCCTTGATCCAATCGGCAAAATATCTTCAAGGACTTCGATGCTACCATAGTCGCAATGTTCGGGCGCGAGCCTTCATTGTTGGCAATTTTGTTCTACGCAAGATTCAGACCATCAAGGACCATGACAAATTATCTCCACTATGGGAAGGACCATATATAATCGCTGAGGTGACTCGGCCGGGAGCATATCAACTAAAGTGTGAAGATGGATCCATGGTGGACAACTCTTGGAACATTGAACATCTTCAACGATACTATGCTTAAATTGCTTTAAGTTTCATGTTATTCTCGACTGCCAACCTCAAGCAAGATGACTTCTTGAGTTGACATTCGGGGGCTGCACATGTATCAATAAAGCGTGGTTTTCTTCGACAACTTGTGTATATTTGGTTTATCATTGTTCAAGGTTTTGATTCGAGTTCAATAGATAAGGACTGAGAATTTTTTGATGACCTAATCAAGCTTAGGCTTGATGACAGTCGGATGAAAATTACATAAGAAATCTTCTATAAAGACTCGAATCAAGGCGTTAACATAAATAAGCCAGATATTTACAAGTTTACATCAGAGTTTATAAACAACACTCACAAAGCCATTAGGATCGAAAGTTGTTGACTACATCAGCAGCTACTTTCTTGGCCGACTCCTGCGCTTCACTAATCAACTCCAAGGCCTGCTCATCCGAAGTGCCGTCAGCGAAGCCTTCCCCGACTGAGTCAACATCTATCCGAGGATAGAGTGACATGGCCTGCGCAAGAGCAAAGCCCGCTCCCATGGTGGCCGCCTCTGAGATGTAGGCTATGTACTGATCTGGGGCCCTCCTGAGCTTGTCAAAGACCTCGACGGCATCCAATGAACTGGTCCCGAGCCCATGATGGAACAACGACAAGAGAATCGGTGTGGCCGTGTTAGCAACATCGTCCCTTACGCTTTTGGCCCTTCGGACCCTTTCAACGACGACATCAAATTGTGCTCGGGTTTTGACCTTATAAGCTGCCAAAGACATATGATTACACAGACACTCGAAGATGAAGCAAAATGAAGAATGCTATCTTAAGAGAATTTACCTTCGAACTCAGACTCCAGCTCCGCTTTGTTGGAGTTAGCTTCTTCCAGCTGGGTCTGGAGCATGTGGACTTCTGACGAGTTCTCTGCAACAAGAAAATTTGCTGACGCCAAGATCAAAACAGACTATGAATAAAGGCATAAAGATACCAAGAGGATTAAACTTACTCCCGACTGAACTTCGAAGGTCAAGGTTCTCCTCCCGGAGTGCGGCAATTTCTCTCCGCAAAGCATCTTCTCTTGATGCAGCCTCTTCCCGAGTGGCCTTCAGCTCCTGCTGGATGTTCTCCAGGGAATTCCAAGTGTGGGACCAGCTTCTCAAGTGCATCAGATTTAGCCATCAACTGGCAATATACCCTCTGCACGTGAGTTCAGAGTTAATCGACTAAAAGAAACCATAAGGCTAAAATAGAGAAGAGCGATACTTACATTTAGTAGCCGGGTAGCCTCATTCAGGCTGTCAACAAGCATGTCTCTTTCTTCATTTTCTTTCTGCTTTTTCAAGACGATGCCCTGCTTCAAGCCTTCGGAGTCGTGCCACTCTATTTTGATTGGAGGAACCCAGGTCTCTGAAGATTGCAGCCTGGGGATCTCCTCCTCTTTTGCTGATCAATTTAAAGAAGACTAATGAGGACAAAGAAAAAGACAGATCGAAGATTAAAGTCAGAAGACTGCTTTAGAACTTACCAGCATCAGTGGCCGAACCCTCGACCGGTACTTCCCGGCTGCCTTTTTTCACACCCGACTAGCTCTCAATCGGGGCCCCTTGAGCGACAGCCGGGATCTCTTCTTCTGCCGACTGGTTTCCAGTAGGGGCTTCCTAGCTGGCAATCGGGGGATCCTCCGCTGGAACATCTTCACTGGGAGGTGGGGGCTTCTCACTCGGAGCGCTCTCACTTGGGAGAGGCCCCCGGGATTCTTGTACTGCAGGCCTTGTCGCTTCAGCCGCTCCAGATGACTTTGGGCCTTCACTCTGCCCAGTGGGGTCTATGTTCTGAGGCCTTCCGCAAAGAGAAAGATAGGAGCAATCGGGACGAAGGCAGAAAGGTTTTCAACAAGGACATGATTTCAGTTATGAGACATACCTGGTTGATCGGCGAATCTTGGGTGCGGATTTGGGGGATGGCCTCGGAGGGGTCACTTCAGCTTGAGGAGCTGGGACATCATCGTCCGAGTCATCAATCACCAGCCTCCTTTTACTTGCTCGCCTGCTAATATCCTCGTCGGCAGCAGCCCTTTTGCCGACTGGATCACTCTTGATTTTGACGCCGCTGGCTGGTTTCTTGGCAGGCCGAGCTGGAGCATCATCACGATGCACTTTGTATGGCTTTGAGATGATGAAAGCATTTTCCTACAAGGAAGATTTTATATACCCTGAGAGGTGCAATATTAAGATTGAAAGACATTAAAGAAGTTAAGTCAGCTTACCGGAGGAGGAGGACGGTACAAACTGAATGAGAGAACAGGCAACATGAGGCTGCGCTCGACTGCGATCCCAGAAGAAAAGATCTTGTACATACGAGTCTTCAGGGTCTCGTAGCTCAGGGAGTCACGGTCCTCCCGATTGGGATCCCTTTCGCCCTCATACTCGAATGCGGGCTTGGATCTTTCTTTGATAGGTGCTAGTCGGTTCTTGATGAAGTGCCGAGTGATTTGTTCTCCTCGAAGGCCCTTTTTCTTCATCTCCAGGATACTGGCCAAGAGCTCGTTGGCTTCATCCCAGTCTTGGGCTACCGGCACGGTGCTCCAGTTAGGCCTGGGAACCGGAGGAAGGCCGACAAAGTTGGGCAGACTGGGTTCAAGATTTGAGATGTAGAACCAGTTTGCATGCCAGCCTTTGTTGGAGGATTTCAAGGGGAGAGAGAAATAATCTTTGCGGAGAGTTCCGCGGAGTTGAAAGCCGGCCCCACCAACGACGCATGGGCTCATCCTTGTTTGGATGTGGCTTAAGATAGAACATACGGTGGAAAAGCTAGAAGTGGGGAAGGATGCCGAGGAAAGCTTCGCAGACATGGATGAAGAGTGCAATGTGAAGCATGGAGTTTGGATTCAAGTGATAAAGTTGAAGACCATAATACTCGAGAAGGCCTCGAAAGAACTCAGAAGTAGGAAGGTTGAATCCGTAGTAGAAAAAAGAAGTGAAAACGACGATCTCACTGGTGTTTGGAGTGGGGAACTCCTCACCGGCCGCCGGACGCCAGCCAATGATTTCCTTGGGAGGAAGAACTCCGTTCTTCATCATCTCCCAAAGAGTTGATTCCTTGACATCTGAAGTCGCCCATTGCTCGAAGGGGATTTCCTTCTCTCCCGCCATGGATGCGGTTTGGGGGAAGCAGATCTGGCTCGGGAAATGGGGATTTGAGAAGGGGATCTTGGGGGTTGGATGCGAAGGCTAGCTTGTGGTGAAATGCGAGCTCCTAGATCGATGGATTTGGGCGCGCGCGAGCTTAGGGTTTTCCGCAGAGAGCTGGTGAACAGTACTCTGAAAGGGGAAATTTTTGGGAAGACGATGTGGCGGGGATGACCTCGAGGCTTCGTATAAAGACTTGAGAGCTTTTGTTAAGTCGTCTCGCGATTGGGCCGAGCCCATGAGAGACTTGCGGCCCAGCTAAGGTGTGGTTTAATGCATGTCCTTAGGGACTTAACTGGATGGACTTAAGCAGAATTGCCCTGGCAATATGCACATGTCACATAGCCCAATACCTTTAAAATCCTTTCATGCCGTGGTTTGTGCAACTTCATGAGAGGTTGGCACGATGCAATTTGAAAGGTGATAAACAGTTAAGTTTTTCATGGCTGCCCTGATGACAGGGACTATTTGGTTTTTAAGCATTTGATTAAATGATTATATCAATGCTATTTTTCCACCTGGGTGAAGATCTTTTTAGATTAAGACTAATATTATGGCAGGAGTTATTTAATATTTTGGTCGTATTTTTCAGATGACTGAAAAATTTGTTTACCCATGAGGGTCGATTAAATTATTTGTTCCGAGATGACTCGGGCAAGTTAACTCGGATAAACATGAGCTTGCCGAGTGTTTTTTACCCACGAGGGTTGATTGAGCTATTTGTTCTGAGATGACTCGGGCAAATTTACTCGGATAAGCATGAGCTTGACGAGTGATGAGATTTTTTATGATTGCTTTAGCTTAAGCTAAGCATTTATATGAGAATGATTTTTTATAGTTCTTGACTATATGCTTAGTATGTTTTTGACTAACCACATAGTCGGGGGCTACACCTAATTAGGTACATTAGGAGATGCACCTAGATATTTATTTTTTGAGAATTTTTGGGATGCTTTCCAGCCCTTCACAGTCTTTTTATCAGATGATAAAGCACTCGGGAGATTCAGGCAGAGATGATGGAACCACTCGGCACCAGAAGCACTCGGCCAAGGAATTGTTTGGCCGAGTGTTATTTTGGTCTGAGGCAAAGTTATCTCGTCGACTGCGAAGGACTCGGGGGCTACTATGGAGATTATGGCAATCGGGTACCCTCATGGCAAGCTTGTCCAACTGGTAATAGGGATAGGTTACGCCTACTAATTATGTAAATCGGCTATGACTTGGGTGTTACGTTGCCGATCAGATAAGGCAACGGCTCATAGTTGTAATTTGGTAAGATTGAGGAAACCGACTTAGAGTATGATAGGGTTTCCTACTTGTAAGCCTGCCCCCCAAGACTATATAAGGGGGGTAAGGGGCGTCCCTTGAGGGATATCAGATTCATGAGTAACAGATTTTGAGATCAATAAACACTCGGCGGATCGAATCCCCAAAATAGGAGTAGGGTATTACCTCACGAGAGGGCATGAACCTGTCTAAACCTTGTTTTCCACTTAACCCATTGTGCTTGGCGATCTTGACTGCACCCCCAAATTTCTATTGCCACCAAGTTTCGACACTCGCCGAAGGGAGTTGGAATTTAAAATAGGCAACTTTGTGTACCTAAAAGTTTCGCCACTAAGAGGAACCAAGAGGTTAAGGGTCAAAGGAAAACTGGCGCCGAGATATGTTGGACCTTTTGCCGAAGTGGCCTATCAACTGGACTTGCCGGAAAATCTTTCCGATGTACACCCTATCTTTCACGTGTCACAACTGAAGAAATGTTTGCGAGTACCGGAAGAGCAAATCCCCTCAAAAGACGTCCTTATCGGCGAAGACCTCACGTACCCCGAACACCCGTGAAGATTTTGGACGAAGCCGAGAAAAGACTAGGACCAAGACTTGGCAAATGTACAAGGTGCAATGGAGCAACCACACCGAAGACGAAGCCACCTGGGAAAAGAAGACTTTTTGAAGATCGAGTACCCGAACCTATTCCGCGAACGGTAAGAAATCTCGGGAACGAGATTTATTGTTAGGGGGTTAGGTTTGTAACGCCCTGAAAATCGGAGAATTTAAAAACCGGGATTTAAAAATCGGAATTCACAAAAAACTTTTGGCTATTTGCTTCTCATCGTGTTTATTGCTTCTTATTTGTCAGCTTTGTTGCATAAATTTATATGGAGAATGATTCATCTCGATGTTTGAGGAAATCCAGACAATTTGGATTTTCAAAAATGGAGAAAATTTCAAAGTTTAGAGTTGGGAATTTAAATATAAAATAGAATAGGGTTGTGGATTTATAAAAATATATATATTTGGGATCAAAACATTATTTTGGTGGTTGAGTAATATTAATTAGTGAGCAAAATGAGTGATAAAATATTTTTAAAGAATATATATGAAGTCTAGAAATTATTTCGAATCAAAATCACATTTTCTGAATTTAGGAAAAAGAATTAAATTAAATATTTGAAATATATTTTTAAAATAATAAAAGTGGGTGAAAAGGTTAAAAATATATTTAATAACTTAATGTTGGGTGTGCTATATTTTATTTCAAATTTTAGGGGTGAAAGGAAATGAAATTGGGAAATTAGGAATTAAAATCGAGGAAATTCGAAAAATGCACTGTTCATTGTGCGCCACGTGCTCGACGCCGTACCGGCCGTACCGCGCAGCACGCCCATGCGCGCGACACGCGCCGCGCCGTGCCGCGCCACGAACCGGCCCCACCATCGCACGACGCGCCCGTGCGCGCGCCGAGCCCGGGCCCCACACCCGCACGCCGCGTGCCCCTCGCGCCGCGCGCGCCCGGCCCGTGCCCACGCCGCCCGCTCCACGGTCGCCGCGCCGGACCCCGCCGCCCGTGCACGCCACGCGCGCGCGCGCCCGGTCCCCGCCGCCCGCGCCGCGCCCACGCCTGCACCCCGCCCGTGCCGCGCGCGTGCTCGCCGTGTCGCACCCGCCTCGCCGGCCCGTTCTACGCGCTGCGCGTGCCGCGCCACCCGCTCGCCCCCGGCCCCGCCACCCCGTGCTGCCACGCCTGGGCCCCCTCTCCTCTCCGGTCGCCTATAAAAAAGGGAGCCCTCCCCGTTTCATCCCCCTCGCCGCCTCTTTTCCCCCTCTCACACGTCGGTTCTCCCCGTTGCAAACCGTCGCCGCCGTAGTCTGCTGTGCACCGCAAGCCGCCGTTAGCCGTCGCGCCGTGCGCCGAAGCTCCGTCGCATCCCTCAGCGTCGCTGTCACCGCCGTAAGCCCCCGGGCCGTCGCCCTTGCACTTGCGCCGGCCGTCGGCCAAAACAGAGAAGAGAGAGCGCGGGGCAACAGAGGAAGGGAAGGAAGGAAAAAAAGAGGGAGAAAAGAAAGAAAAGAGAAGGAAAGAAAGAAAAAAAAAGGAAAATAGGAAAAAGGGAAAAATAGGAAAAATTCTGAAAAATTAGGAAAAATATTTGGAAAATATTTTGGAAGTTATTTGGGCAAAAATATAATGTTTTCTCGTGTATTTTCTCTGTGCAATCTCGGAATTCAAAAATCGGATTTTCGGAGATTTCGTTCTCACGTCATTTTTACTCGGAGTTTATCTATTTTCTTTCCGCCATTAAAAATATATTCTTTTGGTTCTCGGACCTCCAAAACTTCAAACACCAATTCTTTTGATCAACGCTTTTGAAATTTATTCCCTTAATCAATTGGATCGATATTTTGCGAAAACCCTAAAATCCCAAAACTCTCGCCCAAACTCGATTTGGATTTTAGACTAAACATTTGGATTCACTTTATGGTTCTTTTCGATCTCTCGGTATTTTTATTGAATTCTGATCGAATTCAACTGATTTTTCGCACGTACGTATAGCAACCGAAGAAGCAGGCACTGACTACGTTGAAGAACACGTCCAACAAGCGTGCGAGCAAGGCAAGTCAACCCTTCCCTTTGAACATATTGAGCCTATTTTGCGAAATGATGTTGTTTTACACTTCAAACATGCATGCTATACACAAGTGAACACCTATGTTTGTTATGCCCAGCCTTGATATTGATTACCCTTAGATATAATCTTTGTAACCCTCGATGTGATATAACCGGAGGATATCTTCGGTAAAATGCTTAGCCATGCTTACATTAGACTCGTGCATACTCATGATTTTACAAAGAAGCTTCGTGCTTGGGCAACTATCTTAGGGAAGATAGTTGGAATACGACATGTGGAGACATGAGCGCCACATTGCCTTGATCATAATGGAAATGGTTTTGATGGAAAAATAAAAAGTGCAAAACCAATGTTTTTGGACTAGGGCGGATGGTTGGATTTGGGTGGATTCCGGTAAAGGCAAGAACTGTCCCTGGTCAATTAAGGATCGAGCCATGAGACTTATAACCTGGAACGAGCCAGTACAACCCTACTTCTCGAATGGGTATAGACCTAGCGGTGTAGATAGCCGAGCGAAGGCAGTATCCCTGCATAGTGGTTCTTGAGTAAAGAGGTGGTTCTGGTTATCGAGATAAGGCTGCGGCCTAAGTATTGAGTAATGAATGAGAATGTTGTGAAGTTTTCCCCTTACCCCGGGAGCGCCAGAACTCCTCTCACTGCTAGGAAAGGACGGCTAGAGTGCAAGAGGGTACTGCCGAAGCGAAGTTATCGAAAGGCTTTGTCATGACCATCCCATATGAAGGGATGAAAGCTCATTCAATGAGCAATGCGAGTACGGGTAAAGTGTACATCCACCGCAAGGTGAGTAAATCAATCTATTCGTATAGCCATGCTCGCGGTTAATGAGCGACGTGACAAGTTTCTCCCGTGGCTAGACTCATGAATTTTAAAATGATGGGATGGGAATGCATAATGATTTTGTGTGCTGGTGGACTCAACTTCTCGAACTGCGAGAAGGAGTGGACTCCCCAGAAAACCATGACGAACCGGAGGCGGGAAGCCATCCTTGGAATCACGATGGACGGTAGACAGAACCGTCGCCGATTTAATACACTATGAAACTAAAACTTGACCTGGCTAGATGTTAGGTTTGTGAAATGATTTGTGAAAATTGGCTTTGTGCAAATAAACCATAGCCATCCTTTGAATGACCCTATCATGTGCATCATTCCGTGTCGGCTTGCTGAGTACGTTGGGTACTCACCCCTGCTATACGCACAAACCTTCAGATGGTGAAAGCGAAGAACAGGAGGACCCCTATGCTTACCGCAAGGAGGGCGATGTTGGAGAAGGCGTCTACTAGGTCGTAGTCCCCGGTCATTGCCTGTGGCAATCGACATGCCGCTGCCTTTCGACTGCTATCTTATCTAAATTCTGCTTTTGGTTGTATCTGGACCAGTAGGTCCTATATGTATTGGATATTGCCTTCGGGCCTATATTGTAATGCTTTTGATGTAAGACTATTCGTGCACTTTGCACCTCGGAATTCAGAACTGTATTCGTGGGTACCAAACTACTCGATCCAGGGATATGGTACTATGAACACGAATGATTCCCGTCCTCAAAAACGGGGATCGACATTATAACACTAGTATTATCACAAAAAAGAGGAACTTTATCAAAAGTAAGACTCTCAAAGTGGAAATAAGCTAAAGAATCTGAGAACAACAACTAGCAGCAGCAACATATTTAGACTCAGCAGTTGATTTAGAAACATTTGATTGTTTTCGAGAAGACCATGCAATCAAAGAAGTACCAAGAAAAATACATGTACCATTAGTACTCTTTCTATCAATTCTATGACCTCCAAAATCCGCATCTGAATAACCACTCAAGCATATAGAATAAGTAGAATACCAAATTCCAAATTCAAGAGTATGTTTCAAATACCTCATGATGTGTTTCATAGCTTGACGATGCGAGGCCCTTGGAGAAGCTTGACATCGAGCATACAAATACATAGCAAATTGTATATCTGACCTCGAAGCAATGAGGTAGAGCAATGAACCAATCATGCTCATGTATTCCTTTTGATTCACAGCTTCACCATCTTCATCGGGATCCAAAATAGTAGAAGTTCCTATCGAAGTAGTCAACGGCTTGCAGTCATCCATTTTGAAATGTCGTAGAAGATCCTTGGTGTAATTTGTTTGATGAACAAATGTACCTTGAGTTGTTTGCTTAATTTGCAATCCCAAAAAGTAAGTCAATTCACCCATCATGCTCATCTCAAATTCCCTTCGCATAGTCTCAGCAAACTCCACAACCAAAGCGTGAGATGAACAACCAAAGATGATATCATCCACATAAATCTGAACAAACAGTTGATCATCACCATGATTAAGAACAAAGAGAGTTTTATCAATTTTTCCCATTGTAAAACCCTTTGCAAGTAAAAAGTATTTAAGTCTACCATACCATGCTCTAGGTGCTTGTTTCAAACCATACAAAGTTTTTGACAAACGAAAAACATGGTTGGGAAAATTAGAGTTTTCAAAACCTGATGGTTGTTTTACTTAAACTTCCTCCTATATATAACCATTAAGAAAAGCAAATTTAACATCCATTGGAAACAACTTAAAACCTTTTGAAGCAGCAAAAGCGAACAAAAGTCTAATTGCCTCAATCCTAGCAATAGGAGCAAAAGTTTCATCATAATCCAACCCTTCCATTTGAGTAAAACCTTGTGCAACAAGTCTAGCTTTGTTTCTAGCAATTAAACCATCCTCATTCTGTTTATTTTTGAAAACCCATTTAGTTCCAATAATATTATGACCAACATGAGGTTCAACTAAATGCCAGACTCTATTTCTCTCAAAATTCTCAAGTTCTTCATGCATGGCGTTAATCCACGATTCATCAGTTAGTGCATGAGTAACATCTTTCGGTTCAAAATTAGCAATAAAAGCATAATTTGCATGGAAATCATGATTTGTTACCTTCAACCTTGTAGTACGTTCACTCAAGTTACCTATCATCTGTTCCGAAGGGTGTCGTCGTTGAATATGAAGTGGAGCACTCACAGCTCAAGTTTGTTCATTTTCTGTAGCTTGTTCTGACGAAGTTGAAGATTCTGGAGATCCATTAGCATCATCACCCAAAGCTCTTGAAGAATTGCCACCCGACCGGTCTAACCGCATCTCTGCCTGCGGTCTGACCGCCGGTATGCCATCGGTGTGACCGGCCAACACGTCCTCGTCATCTTTGTCATCGCTTTTCTCCACAAAATATCCTCCCCCTGAACCTTTGATAGAGTACCTGAAATTTTGGGTCTATACGTGGACTAGCCTCATCAAAAGTGACTTCGCAAGCCTCAACAATTTTATTAGTCTCCAAAACAAGTACAGGGTAACCTCGTGAATGCGCATAATATCCCAACATAAGTCCATCAAGAGAGCGAGATTCAAATTTGTTCAAATTTTCAGATTTAAGCACAAAACATTTACATCCAAAAACACGCAAGTGAGAAATCTTCGGTGTGTGTCCAAAGCGAAGCTTATAAGAAGTTTTTCCAAGTTTAGATCTCAAGAAAACATGATTGGAAATATAACAAGCAGTGTTACTAGCTTCAGCCCAATATTTTCTAGGAGTAGAATATTCATCAAGCATAGTCCTAGCCATTTCAACCAAAGAATGATTTTTCCTTTCAACAACACCGTTTTGTTGAGGAATCCGAGGAGATAAAAATTGATGTTCAAGACCTTTTTCATCACAAAATCTTTCAAAAGAATCATTTTTGAACTCACCACCATTATCACTTAGAATAGTTCTCAAAGATTTTGGAAATTCAAGAGCCAAACGAAGATACAAACTTTTAAAGTGTTCGAAAGCTTCATCCTTAGTTGCCATAAAATAAACCCAAGAATATCGAGAAATATCGTCAACAATAACCAAAACATACCACTTTCCTCCAACAGATTGCACTCTAGCTGGACCAATAGTGTCCATGTGTAACAACTATCCTGGTGCATCCGTCATCACAAAAAATATAGGAGTATGTGAAGAAGCAACCATCTTAGCAAGACAACATGGACAACAAACCAAATCATGATCTTTCTTAAGTTTAGGCAAACCTCGAACAAGTTCCGAACCACTAATCCTAGTGAGATGATCAAAGCCAACATGTCCAAGTCTATGATGCCAAAACATCCCTTCTTTTGAATTTTGCAACAAGACATGTAACTTCAGAAGAAACACTATTTTCAAAATCCGCCTGAAAAACTCTTCCATATCAAGAAACATTAAGCACAACATCACCGATGAATCAAAAACTTTACTTCCACTTTTCTTAAACAACACATCAAAATCTTCATCCATAATTTGAGAAATGGAGAGCAAGTTGTACTTCAAATTTTCAACCAAAGCGCCATCATTCAATGTAAACATGTCACTTACCTTGATAGATCCAGTTGCAGTGATCATGCTAGTAGAAGCATCACCGAAGATGATTGAATTCTTCCTTGATGCCTTGACGAGGGAGGAGAACCAACTTTTATCACCAGTCATTTGTCGCGAACAACCGGAATCAACGATCGACATGTTCTCCCTCCTCGCCAAAAGAGCCTATACACAAGGAGATGTCGAAGCCTCAGTACTAGGGTTAGATAATAAAAATTTAGGAATCCAGTACTGAGACACATGACCAGAACCAACAGGAACATAACCAGTAGAAAATTCAACACGATTCCCATTAGAAAAATTTGCTCGAGGTTGGTTTGACTGTCGCTGTACCTGCGGTCTGACCGTCGGCTTCCCACCGGTTAGACCAGTGGTATAGCTCCGGTCTGACCATCGGTTCATCTGCGGTCTGACCGCCTGCCTTGAGGAAAAAATCAATTTTTGCCACCTTAGTTTTGCAAAAGCTATCTCCCGTTCCTTTTTCTGTTTCCTAACAAGTCTAAAATAGAAACCAACAATATGTCCATGTTTACCACAAAAAGAACAGATATATTTTTTACGATGAGTTGATGCACAAGTTGAGACAACAGCCTTAGCATTAATAGTATTTTTAGTACTAACAACATATTTAGCAGTAAACACAGGTTTAGTACTAACAACAGGCTTTGTAGAACATGATGCACTTAAATAAGTCATAATGCCATCAGATTTAAAAATAGTGGATTTAGAATCTGGTTTAGTCAAAATTTCACCTTTCTTAGTTATACTCAAAATAGCAGGGGGATGTCTAGAAAAATGAACATAGGGATCAAAACCTAAACCATGATTGTTTATGCTAACTTTTGATTGAACAAAATCATGTTGAGGTTCTTTTTACCATTAGAAAAACGTTGCGAATATCTTTTTAAGTAAGAAATCTCTTGAGTCAAGGTACCACAATTTTTGTAGGCATCCAAAAGACCTTTTTGTTTTCTACAGGTTTGAAAAAAAACACTTCATCTTGCTTAACTATTTCTTCCATATGCTTAACACGACCTAAGGCATTTTTTAGTTTCAATTCACTCGCAAGACATGTTGAGCAAGGTTTTGCACTAGATTGTTTCAACCTTTTAGAGCTAATCACATTAAATATAGATCTAGCAAACAAAGCAACTCAACATTTATTTAAAACTCTTTTTGTTAAAAACAATTCATCAGTCAATCTAGTGTTCATGGCAAAGCTAAGAGCAAGGCAAGATTCAAGCTTCCTAGATTTCTTAGATTCAACATCAAGCTTTTTGCAAGTAGTTAAATTAACTTCTCTAACAGAATTAATCTCAGCGAATAAAACTTCACATGATTTGCAAACATCATCATCGGAAGCAAGAGATCTCAATCTATTATTTTTAGCTTTAAGAAAATCAATAACTACTTCATGTTGATTAATATTCTTTTCAAATTTAGAAATCTTGTAACCAAGTCTAGCAATAACTTCTTGAAGATATTCAACACTAGGAGCGCTCACTACCTCATTCTCTTCATCAGAATCTATAATACTTTTTGCCATGAGATAAACTCCAGCAATGCTCTTTCCTTTGTCTTCCTCATCATCATCTGAGTACTCAACGTCGCTGGATTCCTGCACAGCTGCAAAAGCTTCATCCGAGGCCTTCTGGTAGTACTTCCTCATCTTCATATTCTTCGCATGCTTCTTGTTTTTCTTAGCATCCTTGGATCCATCTTGAGCCTTTAACTCCTCCTATGTACCTTTTCCAGCCTTGGGACACTGAGAGCGAATGTGTCCTGGTTGTGCACACCCGAAACACTGGATTGGTCCTCCTCTTCTCCTGAACCTGATATTATTCCCAGCTTGAGAAATTCTATTAGCAAGCGATACGAAGTCCTCCTCACTGATTTCCTCCAGTTGATCATCGGACATGGTAGAGAAAGAAGTAAACATTGACTGTGAAGTAGAATCAGAAGATGCAGAAGAAGATACCAAAGCAGAAGATTTCGAATCAGTCCTCTTAGAAAGAATGTTCATCTCATAAGTTTTCAATTTACTATGAAGAACATCCAAAGTCCTCTTAGGAAGAATGTTCATCTCATAAGTGTTCATATCAACATATTCCTGAATCGAAGTAGCCTTAACATCCCAAATCTTCATATTAAGACCGTTCATAAAGTGACGAGCAACCTCAGACTAAGAATAATTAGCATCATAAGAGGAATCAACAGATCTAAGATTTCTCAAAATTTTGTTAAAATGGCCCAGATAGTCATCCAAAGACTCCCATGTGTCATCTCAAATTTGATGTACTCTTTTTTGCAAACGTCTTTTCGCAGCTCTTTAATGTTTGAAGATCTAGTGTGAAAATCATTCAAAGCCTTTCAAATCTCATTAGCAGTATCAAGATGCGAAACACGATCAATGTTTGGAGCGAGAGATTGCATTAAGAATAATATTGCGAGCTTTGCAATTATTTTCAAAATCTAATTTGAGAGTAGGAGTATCAATGCGAGTAGGGATTTCATAAGGTTCTGCAACTTTTAGCCAAATATCATATCCTTGAGATGTTATGTAAGATTCCATCTTTTTCTTCCAATAATCAAAATCGGTTCCCTTGAAAATATGAGGTTTTTTTGAAAACTTTTCAGCCATGGCAAATAGATCGAAAAAGCAACAGATATCAAATCAAGAACGAGGCTCTGATACCACTTGTAGGATCAAAATAGAGTAAACAAACCTACCAGAGGAGGGGTGAATGGTAGGAAAAACCAAAACCCAAAATCTTTTGCGGAATTAAAAGATTACCTCTCACCAACAAAACCAATTTAGAGAACAAAATCAAACTGTAGCTGTCAAAGTCGCCGCCGGACACACCGCCGTATAACCACCGGTTAGACTGCTCCTCCTAGCCAGTCAGACCGCCGTGTCACCTCTGGTTGGACCGCCGCCGCAACCCGCCGGTCAGACCGCTCACACACCTGCGGTCAGACCATCGGGACCCAGAAAACATCGGTAGATGAACTCTCGAAGAAGTAGATCAAAATATTTCAACTTTATTGCATCTTAGAATGTTTACAAAGTGCAACAACAGCACTCCTCACCAAAATCTTGACCTAACTCAAAACCCTAGCTATTCCTCAACATTCTTTCTTGCAAATCGATCTCTAGGAGGCACACCCTCCCTCTCTATTTATACATAAAGTAAGCATACGAATCCTTCACGAATTAGGACTCCCAACTACATGGGAAACCCTCTCTTGCAAGCTTCCAACTCATCTCTTTCCTTATCGCAATCCATCTTCTCGAATCCAGATTCCCTTCCAAATTCGACTCCTCTTTCAATACGCACACGATTCCTCTTGTATACCATATGAATTCTCCATCTTCCACATGCATTATCCTCTAGCCTTTTAGTATCCCGCGTGATGTCTTGATCTCTGGACGTCCACTTCTCCCAAGTCGACTCCGACCCATCACCGGCAACACTATCCCGAGGACTCAAGTGATACCTGCACATATACGACAAAGAAACAATATTCTGAGCACAAGTTTATCTAAACTTGACTCACATTAGGATAACAATAGTAACCATACGCATAAGAATCATCTAGAAGTCAAATCCACGAAGAAACAATCCGTAACCGAAAAGATAAACCGAATCTGAAAACAAACAGGTCTCCTGTCGGTCAGACCGTCAGCCGGCCGGTATGACTGTGTGCATACCTCCGATATGACCGATCATGCCTGGCCGGTCTAACCACACACAAAATATCGCAAATCACCAATATTTCATCACATAAAATATAAATCAAACACATATTATTCTACATATGGGGAAGTGATTACTCTTCTAGAAAATTTTGTAACTACATTTACAATACAATCCAAGCTCATCTGGTTTATAACATGATGTGGAAATCGCACTGCACACCAAGGGTTAAATTCTTTATCTAGCAAGTCTTGATGGATCGATTAAATACCAAACAATGTTATCCAGAAGAAACATGGGGTACAGGGATAATGACCACTGCGTCATGTGTGACACAGAAGAAGATGAGACTATCCAACATGCTCTTTGTATGCCCTTTCGCAAGCCAATGTTGGGCGTCAATTAACATGATCTGGGACCTATCGCTCCCCCTGCAGGATAGCCTATCCTAGGTAAAACGTGATCATGGTCACATTTTTCCCTTGAAGTTGCTATGATCGCTCTCTGGGAAATCTGGAAGATGCGCAATGACAATATTTTTGAAAGGAGAGATCCTCATCATTCTAGGTGGTTTAGTAATTTCAAAAATCAATGCTGCCTCCAATCAGCTCACTTCAAAGTCGATGGTAGAGATGTTTTCTGCTTTTGGCTTGATGCTTTCAGTTAAGAGTTTTCTGTTTATTTTCGCCTTTGTAATAACCTCCTAACCCACTAACCCCCCGCCCCCGCTGTAAGTATGCTTTCTCACGTTGATTAATATATTTCGCTCTTTCTGTGGGGCAACCACAGTCTTCCCTCAAAAAAGAGTTAGTTCTATTTTGCCGAGTTACTACCCTTTAGCAACATAGTCTAATATGAAAAGTTATTTCTAATTATTGGAGTTACTTCCTTCTGGGGCTGTAGTTACTTGTTACTTCTAATACCTTAAAAACTTATTTCTATTTTACCCATAGTTACTTCCCTCTAGCAGTGTGCACTATAGTTACTTCTATTCTCTTATAAATACTTCATATTTGATGCTAAATTACCATTTTTAGAAAATAATATAGTGATTACTTCAAAAAAATACGTGGATATATAACACCGGACCTATCCACATAATTTCAATGAAGTCAAAATGAAAATCGAAGACAAATTCTTCATTCAAAAAATCCATGGAGGGAGAGAAAAATAATATGAGAATACTCTAGTAAATGAAAATAAGTAAAAGGAAAAAACCAGTGAATCTTTCATGCTTAAACATGCTGTGAAATATTTCAAAACAGCATAAATTTTTTGTTGTGTATTTTCAGTGGTGCATGATGATTTAAGTAGATCTCGAAAATAATACCATATTGATAAGATATGAGTTCTCCAGATTATGTCCAAAGAAAAATAGATTAGTAATACTAGCAATCTTGGTTGACTGTTGTTGTCCGCCTATACCGTCCCATCCCATTCCATAGTTGGTTTCTTTCCACGTGTCACAATCAATTAACACAGCAACGGTTCTGGCATTCCTTGACAACACACTTCTATCAAGAACTAGCGAAATCAACAAAACAAGCACGATCAGACACAGCATTGCCCTTGCAAATACATATTGTCGCGTAACTACGATAAGATTGGGCGGCTTAGGGCACGTACAGTGGGGCGGTATAAGCCGTCTGTCAACCGCGTATTTTGAGGAAAAACCCTCCCTCGTATTGTAGACTGTCGCGTCGTCTCTTCACGAACAGACGGTCTCCGGCCCATGCTCCAAGGTGGTGAAGACGCGCGGCGACGCGTTGTATGCGTCGGCTGTAGCAAATCGACGGCAGCATCGGATCCCGATGCACGCGCAAGGAAGGAATCGCGAAATCGGCCATGTTCTGCATCCATCTCAGTCCGCCACGCCCCCCGCCGCCGAATCCATCTCCCTCCGCCTCGGCTGCCGCTGCCAGTATCTCGTTCTCACGCGCACCGCTGGTTTCTCCACCTCGGCCGCCGCCTCTTCCCCCACCACATTTTCTGTTCGGTGTCCCTCACCGTGTCCTCCCTGTGCTGTTCCTTGGCGGCGGCGGCGATGGCGGTAGGAGGTCAGAGAAGAATAGGGACGAGGCCGCAGCGGAGGAGCCGGCGGAGAAGGTTGTCATCGTGGCAGCGACCGCGTCCCGGAGCTTTGTGTTCCGGAGCCTCCGCCGAAGACTGGAGGGGGAGCAGGTGGCCACCGGGTGGCCGCCGTGGCTCAGCGCCGTCGCCGGGGAGGCCATTCAGGGGTGGATCCCTCTTAAGGCTGACTCCTTCGAGAAGCTGGAGAAGGTACTCGAATTCAATTCCAATAGCTCGTTGGTCATTTTCCGTTGCAATTCTTTTTCATGCGTGTCAAATTTTTAGATGGAGGATGACTGTTAAGCCTGTTAATTTCTGTGGATTGGTTGGCATCTTGCAAGAATCTTAATACTACAGCGTATTAGTTGGAAGTACTTTGTTTGGTGATGAATTGTCAATTAAGCATCTCCATATGTTCATCTCCATGTGCAAATACTTGTTAAATTAAGCTTACATTTGCAATACTTTTGGCTGAGAATGAACAACTCTGCGGACATTTAGTCAATTAAGCATGACTGCAAATTTTTACTTGCATTAGCCAAGTTGAGATGGATAGTTCAAAGCTTTTGGATATCAGTTGAGATGGATAGTTGAGAGAAACTACTCATGTGCTGTTGGATATCAGTTTTGCATAAAACTGCTCATGTGCTTCAAATAGATAATTGACTGTTTGCTGTCTCATGGCCAAGGTCAAGTTTTAGGACTACAATATATACACTGCAATTCAGTAGGTACTTGCAAAATAATTAGTAGCAGCTTGACAGTAGCTACCTGTTCACCTGAGCTTTCAATCGTTCAGTTAGCTTCAGTTCAATTTTTTAGCTCAGTTTTTGACGGCTTACAATATTTTGATGGTCTGTTATCAGTGGACAAGGAATTGCTGTTAGTGGAGAATTCCATGCTGTTAGCAATTTTGTTTTTGCAATTTCAATGTGCGGTTTCAGTGAGCACCGGAAATAGATTTAGTGGTTTCATGAATGGTTGCTCTGAATTTTTCATTTCGTTTTTTTCAAGCTTGAAAAATAGTATGAGCCAACAATACCTTATTTATCTCTTTGTGTATTTATACATATACAACATTAGAAACTTGTTGATGGCAAAATTGAGACATGTGCAATATGCAAGGACCAAAGCTAATATCTGTCATGTGGGGCCAAACATACGCAAGGCAGCGCAGGGCGCGTGACATTCGCAGGGCAACGGAGCGAACTGCAGCACGCGACACGGCAGAAGATTAGACCTTCAAATTAGGATCGTTTGTTTCCAAGTTCATTTGTTTCCAAGTTAGTTTAGGATCATTTGTTTCCAAGTTTGTTAGCAGCGCTTGTTTCCAAGTTTGTTAGCCGATTAGATCATATATATCCCCTGTACTCCCAACAAGGAGGAATCAATCAGTTATCATCTAATCTCCTACATCTATTTCTGTTAAGCCACCAGCAGAGGGGTATAACCTCATGGTGAGGACTGGAGCGCGATTACGAACTACGTAGTCGCGGGCCGCCGTCGTTGAGTGCCAAGGCGCTTGACAACCTGGTATCAGTATCTCGGTCTCGTCGATCCGCTGCCCCCTCCGCTGCCGCCCAGCACACCCCACCACTATCAGCCGTCCCCGGATCTCCAACTTCATCGTCCGTCGCTTCCTGCCCCGCCGACGTCATGGGCGACGATCTCAAGGCGTCCATCGAGGCGCTCACCAGGAACATGGCACTGATGCAACAGTCGATCGAGGCCAACGCAAAGGCGATCCATGCTCTCTCCGTCAACAGCTCCTCGGCCTCCGACGGGCGCTGAGCACGGGCGAACACCACCATGACCGGCCGCCGAAGCACTGGCGCCCCGAATTTCCGCACTACGACGGCGCGAGTGACCCGCTGATCTTCCTCAACAAATGTGAGTCCTTCTTCTTGCAATAGCGAATCATGCCCGAGGAACGCGTGTGGATGGCATCGTACAATCTCCAGGAGGGAGCCCAACTGTGGTACATGCAGGTCCAGGAGGACGAGGGTACACCGACGTGGCCGTGTTTCAAGGAGCTCCTCCATCTACGCTACAGGCCCCCGCTCCGCTCAGCACCCTCTTTGAATTGTCGGCCTGCCGCCGCACGGGGACGGTGACCGCCTACCAGGACCACTTTCAAGCACTGCTCCCACGCGCCAGTCGCCTCGATGAAACCCAGCGGGTCCAGCTCTTCACGGGGAGGGGGGGCTCTTGCCACCGCTCAGCCTCCAGGTCCAGATGCAAAACCCGCAAACCCTTGCGGCCGCCATGAGCCTTGCTCGACAGTTCGAGCTCATGGGACAGTACACCGTCGCCCCGGCCGTGGGCCCTGCGCGCGGCGCCCGTTTGGCCCTTCTGGCACCCACGGCCACCACCGATACACCTCCGGCGCCCACGACCCAGGGAGAGGGCCGGCCGGCGAAGCACCTCTCCAAGGAGGAGCAGGAGGAGCGTCGCCACTTGGGCCTCTGCTACAACTGCAACGAAAAGTACTCCGGGGGCACAATCGCGTCTGCCGGCGCATCTTCCACATCGGCGGCGTGGAGCTCTCCGACACCGATGACGCCACCGCAACCGACGTGCATGAGGCGGACTCACCGCTCTTCTCCCTGCACGCGGTGGCCGGCGTGCCGTGCGGCGGGACGCTGCAGATCACAGTTTCGCTGGGCGGCACCACGCTCCTCGCCCTCCTCGACAGTGGGTCTACCCACAAGTTCATCGCCGCCAGCACCGCACCGCGTACCGGGCTCACAGTCCAGCCCAGGCCTCGACTCACGGCGATCGTGACCAAAGGCGAGCGGATCCCGTGCCCCGGCGTCATCCGAGCTGCACCAGTCTCTGTCAACAGCACTGATTTCAACATCGACCTTTTTGTCATGCCCCTTGCAGGATATGATCTGGTGCTAGGCACACAATGGCTGGCCACCCTCGGACCGATTGTCTGGGATTTCGCCAAGCACACCATGTCTTTCCAGCTCCGAGGGCGTGCTTTCTGCTGGACCGGGGTGCTATCTTCCGGTGCACCAGGGCTCCACTCCGCCACGGCCAGCGCGTCCATCCTCGATGATCTGCTGGCCACCTTCGAGGATGTCTTCACCGAGCCCATGGGACTGCCTCCACCCCGCGCCCACGACCACTGCATCACCCTCCAACCGAACGCTCCTCCTGTGGCCGTCCGTCCTTACCGCTACCCGACGGCCCACAAAGACGAGCTGGAGCGGCAATGCGCCGCCATGATCCATCGTCCGCCATAGCGACTCGACATTCTCCTCCCCGGTCCTCCTCGTCAAGAAAGCGGACGGCACATGGCATTTTTGCGTCCACTACCGCGCGCTGAACGCCCTCACCGTCAAAGATGCGTTCCCCATCCCCGTCGTCGACGAGCTCCTGGACGAGCTCCATGGCGCGCGCTTCTTCACCAAGCTCGACCTTCGGTCGGGATACCACCAGGTGCGGATGCGGCCGGAGGACGTCCACAAAATGGTGTTTCGGACTCACGATGGCCTCTACGAGTTCTTGGTCATGCCGTTCGGGCTGTGCAACGCTCCCGCGACTTTCCAAGCACTCATGAACGATGTGCTCCGCACTCATCTCCGTCGGTTTGTCCTCGTCTTCTTCGACAATATTTTGATTTACAGCACGAGCTGGGTGGACCAGCTTCGCCACCTCCGCGTCATCCTCAACATTTTGTGCCAACACCGACTCTTTGTGAAGAGGTCCAAGTGCTCGTTCGGCGTCGCCTCCGTCGGCTACATCGGCCACATCATTTCCGCGTCTGGCGTGGCAATGGACCCCGCCATGGTCCAGGCCATCCATGAGTGGCCGCGGCCCTACTCGGCGTGCGCGGTGCGCGGGTTCCTCGGGCTAGCAGGCTACTACCGGAAATTCGTCCACAACTACGGTGCCATCGCCGCGCCCCTCACCGTGCTCCTGAAAAAGGAGGGGTTTACATGGACCGACGATGCCACGGCGGCCTTCTCAGCCCTCAAGGGGGCGGTGACGTCAGCCCCGGTGCTGGCCCTGCTGGACTTCTCCAAGCCCTTCATCGTGGAGTGTGACGCCTCCACTTACGGCTTCGGGGCGGTGCTCATCCAAGAGGCGCACCCAATTGCATTCTTCAGCCGGCCGGTGGCGCCTCGGCACCATTCCCTTGCGGCCTACGAGCGGGAACTGATCGGCCTCGTCCTCACCGTATGACATTGGCGTCCGTACCTATGGGGGCACCGCTTCATCGTCAAGACGGACCACTACAGTCTCAAGTACCTCCTCGATCAGTGCCTCGCGACTATTCCCCAACATCACTGGGTCGGCAAGCTGCTAGGCTTTGATTTCACCGTTGAGTACAAGTCCGGCGCAATGAACACGGTGGCCGACGCCCTCTCGCGCCGCGACATTGAGGAGGACGCGGCAAGCACGCTCATGGCGGTATTGGGCCCCCGCTTCGACTTCATCAGTCGACTTCGCCACGCCCAGGCTACGGATCCGGCCTTGTGGCGGTCCACGACGAGATCAGCGCAGGCTCGCGCGTCGCACCATGGGCGATCTCAGACGGCTTGGTAACCTACGACAGGCGGCTCTACATACCACCTGCATCGCGGCTACTATAGGAGATCGTGACGGTCGTCCACAACGATGGACACGAGGGTGTCCAGCGCAGGCTGCATCGTCTCCGCCGCGATTTTCATTTTCCGAACATGCGTCGTTGTGTGCAGGATTTTGTTCGGGACTGCGCCACTTGCCAGAGGTACAAGTCGGAGCACCTCCACCCCGCAGGGCTCCTCCTGCCGCTGCCCGTCCCTACCATCGTCTGGGCCGACATCGGCCTTGATTTCGTGGAGGCCTTGCCGCACGTAAACGGCAAGTCGGTGATCCTCTCTGTCGTCGACCGCTTCAGCAAGTACTGCCACTTCATCCCCTTGGCGCACCCGTACACCGCCGAGACCGTGGCCCAGGTGTTCTTCACCGACATTGTGCGCCTCCATGGCATGCCGGAGTCCATGGTCTCAGACCGCGACCCCGTGTTCACCTCGCTGTTTTGGCGCGAGCTCATGCGGCTGATGGGCACCAAGCTGCACATGACGTCCACCTTCCACCCCCAGTCTGACGGTCAGACAGAGGCGGCCAACCGCGTCATCGTCATGTACCTGCGTTGCTTCACGGGAGACCGACCCCGGCAGTGGTTGCGGTGGCTCCCTTGGGCTGAGTACGTGTATAACACGGCCTACCAGTCCTCGCTCCGGGAAACCCCGTTCCGCGTGGTGTACAGTCGCGATCCCCCTACCATTCGCTCGTACGGGCCGGGAGAGACTCGGGTTGCGGCCGTGGCTCGCGGCATGGAGAAACGCGACGTCTTTCTAGCCGACGTCCGCTATCGCCTGGAACAGGCACAGCTGGTTTAGAAGCATCACTACGATCGGCATCATCGACAAGTGTCTTATCAGGTGGGCGACTGGGCATTGTTGCGTCTCCGACAGCGCACCATGTCCTCCCTTCCTCAGGCTAGCTACTACGGGCAAGCTGAAACCGTGCTATGTTGGGCCCTACCGCATCGCCGAACTCATCAACGAAGTGGCTGTCCATTTGGACCTTCCGCCGCAGGCTCGCATCCATGACGTCTTCCATGTGAGCGCCCTTAAGAAGTTCAACGGCGTTCCACCGTCGACTCCACCTGCACTGCCACCCATTCACCATGGCGTGGTTACCCCAGAGTCGGCTCGGGTTGAGCACACGCGCTTGGCGCGCGGAGTTCGCCAGCTGCTCGTCCACTAGCGCGGCGAACCACCGGAATCGGCCACTTGGGAAGACCTCGACGCATTTCGCAAGCAGTTTCCCAGCTTCCAGCTCGAGGACGAGCTGCTTCTCGAGGAGGAGAGAGATGTCATGTGGGGCCAAACAAACGCAAGGCAGCGCAGGGCGCGTGACATTCGCAGGGCAACGGAGCGAACTGCAGCACGCGACACGGCAAAAGATTAGACCTTCAAATTAGGATCGTTTCTTTCTAAGTTCATTTGTTTCCAAGTTTGTTTAGGATCATTTGTTTCCAAGTTTGTTAGCAGCGCTTGTTTCCAAGTTTGTTAGCCGATTAGATCATATATATCCCCTGTACTCCCAACAAGGAGGAATCAATCAGTTATCATCTAATCTCCTACATCTATTCTTGTTAAGCCACCAGCAGAGGGGTATAACCTCACGGTGAGGACTGGAGCGCGATTACGAACTACGTAGTCGCGGGCCGCCGTCGTTGAGTGCCAAGGCGCTTGACATAATATCCATCCTTCCTTTACAGAGGCAAAGATCGACAAACTGGAGGACGACTTGCCCGTATGTACTTTTGTGATGCTTGAATGAGAAGAGGCCTTGGACTTCCATTTTTATCTATAGTTGAGTTTTGTTGCTATTTGTGATAATTAAACTATTTATCCATGATATGATCTACATTATATATTTATTATATCTTATTATATTGATGCTTCTCAAGAAATATTTTACGTTTGATACATTTTCTATCAAATAGCAGCACAATGATATACACAAAATTATTTATAGTTAATTTAGTTATATGTAAAGCATTAAATAGTTTAAAGACGACACGTCGTCTGTGGGTTGTATGATCTGTCTTTTTATCTGACTGTATGATAGCTTACAGACGACCTTACAATGCGCTGTGTGATAAAGCAATTTGGTGCGCATGCACCAAATAGATTTTACCATCAAATAGACATGCAATTCCATTTTGCTATATCTTGACATGGATTTGCCAATCAGCTACTCCTTTGGTCCCATACGTCCCATAGTTTTAGCTAGTGAAAGACACATTAAGGAGAATATTAAAACAGCACTATGCACTTTATTAATATAGAGAGAAAACGAGAAGGGGAAGACAACGAGGAGGAGAAAGTTCCGTTGGTTCAATGGCCAAAGATGAGAAGAAAAAGTTGAAGTAGTATTAAATTAAAGAAGTGTAGTGAACCACAACAATACTTCATTCTTTTAGGATAGATTGTTATGTTAAAACTATGCATATTTAGGGATGGAGGGAGTACGAAATAAGATCCTCTTGTCTTATGAGACAATAAAAGGCACTGTCATTATTCCTTTAGGGCAATAGCCTAGCACTGTAAAAGAAATATCAATATATAGTAACCACATGCAACACTCCATGAAGTATGACTATACTTTATGCAGTTCATAGATTATGAACATACACACTCTATCTCAAAATATAGCAACAAACTAAATTAGACATATAGGAGTCTTACAAATCTAACCAATCTAGATAGGCCCGTGTCTAAATTTGTAGGACTAGAATTTGTATCTAATTCACGCCTAGGTTGCTATAGTTTGGGATGGAAGGAGTATTGTCTAGCATCTTCTTCTTCTTTCTTCTTCTTTACATAATGCCCAACAAATTAAAGAATGTTTAATGCTTAGTCGGTTTGGAGGAATGTCAACCCATAGGGATAGGAAAAATGAATGTACACATCAATCCATATGAATTTCTTAAGAGGCTTGAGTGGATGGAAAAATTCCTACGTTTTCGCTGTACAACAAATAGGAAAGGGAAATTTTCTTTGGTTTTCTATACTTCATTCCTACAAACCGAATGACAATCATATGAATTAATTGTCATAAATCCAAATCCTTTATTTGTTTTCTCCAAAGTGAATAAGCTCTTACTCATAATATTAAGTGCAAACAACAGAAGGGGAGCAACTACGACCAAAACTAGATCAAGATAACAATAAATGGCACCACTAATAGTGAAATTTCACAGTACACATGTTCATTTGAGATAACAACTATCATGAGTTACCAGCAACCTACTGAATGTCTGAATGATTTACAAAGATATTAATTCAAGTGAAGAAGTTGCATGTCATCCAGATAACCCGGTCACCTTTTTCTTTCATGTTCTCCTAGAGCATATCTATACTCGTTTAAAAGGGAGTAGTAGTGGTGGTTCTGTGATATGAACCTATACGGGTTTATTCCCGATCTTTCGATGAGAGGTGGGGATAACCCGATTGACGAATGGAGGCGACGTTCATGGCTTGACTACAACATCCAAGGACGTCGCGCCTTGACAACCGATACACCGTCTCCAATGGATGCCACGATCTTGCGGTGCACGACAACCCGTCCACGAGAGCACTCGTTGTGCAAGCAACCAAAGAACAAGTAAAACAAGTACTGAATTGCCAGATTAATATGAAGGTTTCACTCTGAATTCATAATATGGAGGGGTCCCGAAGGAAAACAGACGGGCGATTTAGCCAACACACATGCTGCAAGCAAGTAACAAGTAGCTAACTCTAATCTACAAAATCTGAATTGATCTATGGTGGCTATGGGAAATATATAGTTGAGAGGACGAGTTGGGGTCATCATCTTAACCCTAAAACATGTCCCTAATAGACTCAGGGCCTAAATAAAGTGATGCAGCACAATGGACAGAATAAGGTCTCTATAGTAAAACGATGATTACGGCCTCTCCAGAGTATATATAGACATGAGGCCGGATCCATTTGAAAGTAGACTTGACAAGCTTTCCATGAAGTACTTGCACGCCCAAAACAGAGTCTGTATGAAGTCGTGACGGTCATCACAATTTATTGTTGTTCTGTAGTCCGAATCCAGCCTGCGGGAATCCTCTCCCTTTTTGATCCTCTCCATCATTCCTACGTAAAACAAGAGTGCACGCATCTCCAGGGCATAAACAAGCTGAACATGAACTCATGAATGAACTTGCCTAATAATTGAGTTGACGTTCACAAGCGCGGGTAATATGACCATGAAGTTATACTTATGTAGACGTGGATATATCGGTGATATTGCTGTCCTCGTCATTCTGCCACCATCCCCCAACATCAACTTCCTACTTGTAGAGAGAAAAAAAAAGATAGCTGGGGCTAGAGAGCCCACATGTCTACCAACTCTAGTTTTTAGAAGAAAAAAGGACACTATAGGGTCAAAGGTACATATGCAGAAAATGATGATAATAACGGATTAATAATTTTTAAAAAAAATTATAGTCCTGTTGTAACGTATGGGTAATATACTCGTATGAACCAAAACTTAGTAATATATGTTTCTTAACTGCCTGGAGTACACTGAGTTTCACATGCCTCTAGCTTGTCTCTTTGAGCTACCCAGCTTTATGTGCATGGCTTATACTGAAGTTTCTATCTATGGCTTGAACCCATTGAATCCTTTTTGTTAGAATATATATATATATATATATATATATATATATATATATATATATATATATATATATATATATATATATATGGAACCCGACCTTGCTGAATTCAACTGGGTGTAGATAACTTTATATGACGGCCAGTAGCCTTTAACAGGAAAAATCAAATCAGCCATTTTTTTAGGAAAAAAAGGTAGTGACTGAGAAAATTTATTTATTTATTTTTCATAGCAGTCACAAATGACATGAACTCTATTTCGCTATGTGGTATGGAAGAGGATGACAGAATTTGCCTAATAACCAGCTGGTAAATAGCATTGTAAAAAAAACCACTGACATTAACCGGATGAGATCCTCTATCGTCATATCACTTTCAATATAGCCATTGGTATATGTGTTCTACTTTTCTATGTTCCACATATGAGTGCATGTAACGATAGTGTCATTATGATAGAGGATGTGAATCCCCTCAACAGCATTGCATTGTAAAAGCAAAAATAGTGTGTTCAAAGCCTCCTTAAAGTAGGACAGTGGATTATCATTATACAGTTGGCTACCATCCTTTTATGTAGAATTAAGTTATGTGCCCAACCAAAACATGTTTAGTTTGAAAATTAAATGCAATACTGTACAGCAGGCAGGAGCATCATATGTATGGCCAAATGAAAAATAGAGAGAACATATAACACTGCTGGAGAATCCCAAAATAGTCACGGTTTGTAACCCATGTAGTCCCGGTTCTCGAACCGGGACTACGAAAGCGGGACTAAAGATCGGCATCTTTAGTCCAGAGTGAAATAACCGGGACTAAATATGACGGCAACATGTAGCGGGCTCTGCCATCTTTAGTCCCGGTTGGTGTTACCAACCGGGACTAAAGGTTTTTTATTTTTTTTAATTTTTTCCTTCTAGCTTCTAGCTTGCTGCTTGTTAATTATATATTATACATACATATTTTACACACATATATATTTATACATATATATGCAACATGTATATATTATATACATGTATAAATATATATTTTACACACATATAAATAAACTTAATAAAGGAAATATATACATATATTACCAAAATATATACACACATACAATATTCACATATATTTCGTATGTTACAAAAAAATGTCTACTTTGTTGATCCAGTGGTAAAGTTACTCAAACTAAAGTAGAACTCTCCCGCGGAATCTGATCTGCTCGTTTATAAATCCTATCAATTCTTTTTGAGCAGCTTGTATGAAAGTTGCATGGGGGAGGTTGTCTCTTACTTGCATAAGCTGTCATTAATTTGAATAAACGAGAAATAAATATATGAAATGAATAAGAAATCGAGATGTAATGTATGAATGGTTGTTATATGTACATCTATATCGTTGAGACTTGTCACTTCGGTAACAAAGCGATGAATATAGTCGCAGACGTAGTAGCCGCCTAAGTTGTTCCTCTGCGCCTGTTTTGCACACTAAAGGAGAAACGATGACAGATTGAATATACATTTCATATTTTATAACAAACTAATGATTCAATACAACTTTGGATCATGTTACTCACTGGAAAGTTTATCCTCACAGTGAGCTTATCTTTCCAATTTCCATGAACATTCACCCGGAGCCGTGCCCATGCCCTACGTGTAGTTGAAAGTTAGCTAGTAATTATCCGAGAACTGCATATATGCAATAGCAAGTAAGATGACATTACCTGATTAACAGTTCAAAGATCTTTGCGTACGTAGACTCTGGTTTATCCATTGAGTCAAAGACATGGATCCACGAGTGATCCATGTCAATTACGAACAGAGCCCAGTGGAATCTGCAAATTGCGTGAGATGACACATATGAAACTTTATGTATGCATGGGATTGAAATTGGTACAAAAGGTAGAAAAACTCACGTTGTGTTGTAGGGCAGAAGGATAAACGTCTTGTAGTGGTGCTACACCAGCGCATTGTATATGTTATCCTCTATTTGCTTTGGATATTGATCAACCATCGCGGTGTTGATTTTTCATGGGTCCATGAATCCATGTTGGGGACATTCTCGCTTGTTGCAATATTGGATCATCATTCTACAACGGTTAAAAGAATTGTAGTCAGCTAAATACAAGGAGCTAAGGAATGAAATAAATATAACTGAATGATACTTGCAAAACCCGCGTGGCTAGAAGAGAGACGTCGAGGGCATCCAGCTGGTACAGGTCGAATATGTCTTCGAATCAGATAAAGAATTTGTCACCTCCATCGAAGAAATAGTCGAGTGAGTATTTGCCCGAGACCATCTTTGTACATCTACTGGATTCTTGCATGTACCACTTATGGAAGCGTACATCTGCGTAGGTAGATGTTTAACTTGATCCGGCTTTACAAGAGGCTTTTCAAGTTTGAACTTGTACTTCAGCGGAGCCTTCGTGAGGGGTGCACGCCCGGATAATTGGTCCATTGATATTCCAGCAGATTCCATAAATTGTCTTAACTCAGTTCGAACAATTGGAATTGTGCTGAACTCCAGGGATTTTTGAGGCTGCATGCCAGCTGCGGTACATCTCTGCCCTTTCTTTGAGCCTTGCCAGCAGCCTTTCGGATAGTCCTGTCATAGTCGAACTACGGTTGAGGTTTAGGCTGTGGCGTTAGGTACGTCTTCTTAAAAAAGTCCTTGGTCTCCTAGGCGATTTCAGGAGGCTTCTTTTTGAAGTGTGCCTTTACTTCAGCTTGGATGGCCTCGTGCAGCTCCTCTGGAGTCATGTCGTACCCCAATTTCTTTGCGGGTGGCGGGAGCGGGTCAATTCTTTGCAGCTTTCTTCTTGGTAGACCGGTTGAGAGTGACCGCGCGCCTCGAGCTATGCCCTTAGGATCCGACGGAGGCAGAGGAGGAAGAGCTGCTGACCATTTAGGAGTCGGTGCTCGTTGTGGCAACAGAGGAGGTGGAGAAGGCTGTGGAGTGCGAGATGACCGTTTAGGAGTTGGTGCTCATGGAGATGACGCAGGAGGCGGAGGAGGCGAAGGATGTGGAGGAGACGGTCCACGTGGAGGCGACGGCGGAGGAGCGAAAGGCATCGCTTCTCGCCCGGGGAATATGATGAAGGGCTTCCTCCAAAGAAATATCCCGCGGGTTATTTCTCCTAGCGTCGTCTCCCTGTTTCGTCCGGTGATATCCAACTCGAGATTTTGTATCCGTGTTCCACCTATTCAATTTTGAATTTTGAGTACCCAGGTGGAACAAGCCTGCAGTGGTAGTTTCCATCTCGGTTTACTGGAATCACCATGCCCGACGCCACCTATTCGAGAAGATAGCTTATTAATTAGTAATAAACCTTGATTGTCAAGTTATTTAAGGAAATATACAACATAAAACTATGAACATACCTTGATTGTTATGTTCTTGAGTGGAATGTGCAGCTCACACTATGTCTGCTGCATGGTATCATCAACAGGGCATGGCGGACACACTGGAGCTTGTAGGGCCAATTCGCCTTAATTTCCCATTGAAGCGCAGCTGCTGCGCTGCTGCTGTAGTTGAGCTGTTGTTGCCGGATCTGGCTGTTGGCTAACCCAGTGGCCCCGCTCCTCTGCCATCCTTTTGGACACCTTTTGGTCCACTATCTGATTGATCTGCGAGAGACGGATCTCCATTTCTGTGAACCTCGCATCCTTCTCTCGCTTCGTCCTCATGCAGCACCTATATGGGTCGACGTCCGCATGAAACCCGTATTTCCAGGGAACGATGCCTTTTCCTCGCGTTCGTCCCGGATGCTTGGGGTTCTGGAGTGCGAGCATTAGCTCGTCCTTCTCTCTGTCAGACTTGAATGAGCTCGAGGCAGAGGCCTCCAACGCTTCTTCTAATCTTCTACTGGCTTCTTGGATTTCAGCGCCGAAGATTACTGATCCATCTGCGAGATTAAGTGATCCGCCGTGAGCATAGAACCAATGTTTTGATTGTTCCGGCCAGTTGGTTGTGCCCGGAACGATATCTCGCGCTTCCAGGTTGGCTTCCATCTTCTCCCATTTCTGCATTGCCTTTTGATAGCCGTCTGACCCTAGCTTGTGATGGTATTTCTTCTTCGCTGTGTTAGCCTTGTTCTTTTCAATGAGGGCTTGCGCTTGCTCCCCAGTCTTGTATTGCACAAAGGCCTCCCAGTGATCTCTGAGCTTTGGGAACTTGTCAAAGTCTGCGTTCTAGCCCTTCAGGATGTATTTCTTGTGTAACTCCTCCCTATATTTCCTGAAGAGCTCAGCCATCTTCTTTAATGTCCATTCCTTGACCTTTGCCTGTTCTGAGTCTGGGATGGTAAACGTCTGCAGCATTGTCATCCACAGCATCTCTTTCTCAGTCTCCGGGAGATAGCTCTGCTCATCTCCTCCTATCCTTGATCGCCTCCAGTTCACAACGCTAATGGGCACGTGATCCCTCACCAGCCTTCTGTTGTGTACCACAAACTTCCTTATAGCTTCGGCTGGGGCACTTGGTTGACCATCCGGTGCTACTTCCGTTATGACATGTCGACCCTCAACTCGCTTGCTGACACCGCGTTGCCTGCGTGCCCTCTTCTCTCCAATGGCTGGGGTGCCCTCATTCCCCTCCTCGTTGAGGTATTGATTTGGATCCTCCTTCCCCTCCTCAATGTAATATTGGTTGCTACCCTGTGCGATCTCGTCAAGGAGAAACTGTTCGTCCTCACGATGAGCCATTTGATTGTTGTGAGTTCGAGGACTTAATCAAGGAATTCTGACAAGGAAAAATTATTCATTTAATGCATGTATCAATTATTCAGTTAAATCATGTATGTCTACCTAGAAAAAAACATAGAGAAAGAACAAAGAGAAGAAGATGAAAAAAAAGATGAAATCCGGCAGATACTCGATCCAATTGTGCACATCCATAATGGTAACATTCTTCAGAAGTCACTTCCAGGATTGAGAGAATCAGTTGTGATTCTGAATCATCTTCCTCATCAAAAGGAAATCATCATGGCGATGGAGAACACAGTGGCGATGGAGCCCATTGCCACTGTGTTCTCCATCACCATAATGATTTCCTTTTGATGACGAAGAGGATTTAGAATCATAAATTCTCTCAATCCTAGAAGAGACTTCTAAAGAATGTCGCAATTATAGATATGCACACTTGCCGGGCTTCATCTATATTTTCCTTCTTCTTCTCTTTGTTTTTCTATATTGACTATATTTTAACTGTTTAGTCTATCGCCGAGAGAGAAAGAGAGGAGGATGACGTGAGGGAGATAAGGGGGAGAGGAGAGGAAGTGGAGAGGAGAGGAGAGAGAGGAGGATGCATGGCGAGGTACAGAGAGAAAGAGAAAAGGATGCATGGTGACGTACGTAGAGAAAGCGAGGAGGATGCACGACCGAACGACCAAACAAACGAATGAACAAACGACCGTTCGTTCATGACCGTTCGTTCTATCGTTCGTTCGTTCACGTCCCTTCTATCGTTCGTTCGTTCACGACCGAACGACCGAACGAACGAACGATCAAACGTTCATTCGTTCGTTCACGTCCGTTCGTTCTATCGTTCGTTCGTTCACGTCCATTCTATCACGAACGAACGAACAACGGACCGTTTGTTCTATCGTTCGTTCGTTCACATATATGAACATACAAAATTCACACATATAAACATACAAAATTCACATATATAAACAAACAAAATTCATGTATATAAACATAATCAAAATTCACATATTCAAAATTCACATATATAAACATATTCAAAATTCACATATTCAAAATTCAAAATTTAAAACAGTCCATAAAGTCCATTTACACATATATAAACATACAAAATTCACACATATAAATTTATAAACATATATCCATTCACATATAGATTCACTCATACAAAATCCAAACATATATCCATTCACATATAGATTCACTCATACAAAATCCAAACATATATCCATTCACGTATAAATTTGCACATATAAATTTATGAACATATATCCATTCACATATAAATTTGCACAAACAAAAATATCAAACATACATGTCACAATTTAATTAAACATATGCATACGACCGGCGGCAGCGACGGCGACGGAGGGCGGCGGTGCTGTGAGGGTAGGCAGGGGGCGGCGTACGGCCAAGGGAGGCAGGGGTGCGCGCGGTGTCGGTGGCAGCGGCGGCATCAAGGGAGGCAGGAAGGGACGGCAGTGACGGTGGTGGCGGCGGCGGTGGCAGCGACGACGACGACGGTGGCGGCAATGGCACCTGGACCGACGCCCTAAACCCTAAGCGCGTGTGGTACGAGAGGAAGGAAATAAAGATGGCTTTCGGTCTAACCTACGGCGGCAGTAGATGGCGATGACGGCTCCCTGACAACTGCGGGTTTCTGGCAATGACGATGGTGACGAAGACGGCGGCGCGATGGCTTCTAGGGCTCGGCGACGACAACAAAGACGAGGCTTGGATGCAAAACGGCTAAGTGTTTGGATCCCCGCGCCCTGCTATATATAGATACCAGCTCTTTTGTCCCGGTTGAAGCCACGAACCGGGACTAAAGATACATTGGTCCCGGTTCGTGGCTCCAACCGGACAAAAGATATCTTTTTAGTCCCGGTTGGAGCCACCAACCGGACTAAAGATGGTGGAGCACCACGTGCCCCCTAGTAGGTGAGCATCTTTAGTTGTGGTTGAAGCCACCAACCGGGACTAAAGAAGTTTTCCCGCTATTTTCAAATTTGTTTTTTTGTCCTGGTTGGTGTTAAAAACTGAGATTAAATATTTAAACAGTGCCCTATTCAAATGTATTTTAAATTCCAATAATCATATAGAATTAACATTTTCCCTATTCAAAATATTTTAAATTCATATATTATTAACATTTGCCCTATTTGAAAACTATTTTAAATTCTAGCAATCATATAATGTATTTTAAATTCTAATATTCATATATTATTAACATTTGCCCTATTTGAAAACTATTTTAAAATCTAACAATCATATAATGTATTTTAAATTCTAATAATCATATAGAATTAACATTTGCCCTAGTCAAAAATATTTTAAATTCATATATAATTAACATTTGCCCTATTTGAAAACTAGTTTAAATTCTAACAATCATATAATGTGTGGAGTCTCCTCAAGAAGGTCAACTCCCACAAATATCACACAACCTCCCAGGAGTCTAGTTATGCGTGAAATAGTATAGATACAGAAACTTCGTATGTTTTACAAACTAATAATGTACAAGTATAGGTTATACAATACAAAAAAGACGCGACACTTCCACAGGGACAACCCGAGTGTAGAGGCGACCTAGAGTTCGTGTTCTTCCTTAGCTTCGGGATTTTCTGAAGTTATTATATGCAAGGGTGAGTACCAATGGTACTCATCAAGCCAAACTAAACTTAACAACACATAGATAATTATGCAAGATAGTTTAAATGAAATTATAATTTATAAATTTATCTTTAATATGAAGGTATATCCTATTCCTCTCTTTAAAATAATTTATGTAGACTTTTAATAACATAAATGGTAAACCTAATTCTAGCTTAAGTTTTATTCTACCCTTTTCTATAAGTATGCAATATATATTTAAAAGGGAATAACTTAAGTCCAAGTTTTAATATGATTCTTTATTATGTATAAATGAATACATAGGATAGCTTAAAAAGGAAAATCATAAACCTAGTTTTAACATGATCCTAGTTTTTACCCCTCTCCTATAATTTCTTGCATATGATATTTATACCTAATGTCTTAAAAGGAATGATATGGACCTAGCCTTAACTTAGCAAACTTATACTGGATTTGACTACATTTTGATAAACAGGAATAATGTTTTAAAGAGAAACATGAATTATCAATTAATCCTTAGCATGATGATATATCCTATTTTTCGTTTAGAATATTTTATGTAAACAATTAGGAACACAAATTATAAACTTAGCCTTAGTTTAATTCCATATTCTATCCCTTCCTATAAATGTACAATATATTTTAAAAAGAAATGCAATGAACCTAAGTTTTAACATGATTCTATACTATGTATAAATAAATGTCTATGATAGCTTAAAAGAAGTAACATAAATCTAGCCTTAGCATGATCTTAGGTTATATTCTTTTCTATAATTATGTACATATGAATGTTCAAATTTTTAAGATGGAATTTTAGAAAATTGCTTATGCCATTAAATTGGATTCACCCATAGACATAACTCCATTAACCGGGAGTACGACGTATTCGAATACAAATCGACTCTGTAGCGTCTGCCTAGCTTTACCAGAGGATTAACCGTAGTTAGCCAGACTAGGGGTAACATGGCATTTATATAGTTCTAACCTTTTCTAATGTGTGAACGAGACCGGTGGACTATCTTAATAGGGGCACCAATTCTAACCAGCAATTGGTGATCTCATCTCCTATTTAATAGTTGTTCGTCACACACTTGCCTCGGCTTGGTGGAACCTGGATCTCTATCTTAACAGACGACCGATCTGGTTAGTATCGGCGTTGTTACCTATTGTTTACATAGCTGTTCACCAATGAGATTTCAACAAAAACAACACTACAAATCTCCCATCATAGACTCGCGTGAATAAAACTCCTAAGTCCCCAGGAAGATCAGAGAGAAATATATAAATATCATGCCGGTTTAACCGGTCCATCGGATGGGCGAAACTATGTCCTTATTCTGGCACATGAGTTTTTATGTTGTCTGGCATACAGCCAAAATCATTTAGGTCATATGAATTATACTTTCTGGCATATAGCCAAAATTATCCTTATATCACATGAGATGATAGGACTTATATTTGCCTATCACGTAAAATAATGGATCATTTTTCCATTTTATTGAATGAAATATAATTTCATATGACCATTCTCATATTACATGAAATGATAGGATTTATATTTACCTATCATATAAAATAATGGGTTATTTTCCCATTCTAAGATATGAAATTATAACCATGATATGAAGCATTAATGTATGTAATAATGCTCATTTTATTATGCTAACAATTTTATACTTAATGCAGGTTATCAGAATATTGTCTAAGGAGAAGGAGAATATATCTAATCACATGAAATATTAAACTTCTCCTTTCCTATACATGAAATGATAGAATGTTTCTAATGCATAAGATATTTATCTGTATGAACTAAGTTACATGAAATATTAACATCTAAAATCTAGGGAACATATAAAATGATGAATTATAGCTATCTAACCCATCCCCGAAACATTTCTAACTAAATATACTTTAATAATATAAAATTCATTATTTTCAAATACTATAGATGATCAAGGATAGTTTGACTTGCCTTTAGTATCAGCGGTCTCAAACCTTTCATTTCCTTGAATATTTCATTTCCTTGAATAGCAATGAAGGCGTTTACATCAATATTAGGGTCGAGTTCGGTTCCCTCCGTGAACTCGATGTCGCAATCTATTGATAATGGATAAAAGAAATCAAACAAACAATTCCAAACAAACACCAAATATTAATTCAAAAAGAGTTTAAAAGGTGATTTTTGAAGTTCTAAAGGGAAAGTTATTTGTTAGGTTCTAAAACTTAAAATTAAGGCTTGAATAGAATAAAGAAAGATAAAAGGAGTATTTAAAATATTCTAGAGAGGAAAAGGAGATAGTTTTTGGAATTTTAGATAAGAAGATTATTTGCTAGATTTTGGGATTTGCAATTTGAGCTTAAATTGGAATAAAAAGAGTTGAAGGACATATTTCAAATTTTAAAAAGGTGGATGAATAAAATTTGAAAGGAATAAAAGGGATTAAATTACTTCTTTAGGGTTATTTGTCAAATCCTAAACTTTAAAATTTGGGCTTAATAAAATAAAAAGTGTTAAAAGGAATATTTTAAAATATTTTGAAAAGGAATATGAATAGGAAAATTATTTGTTAAATTCTAAAGTTTAAAGTTTGGGTTTGTCGTAAAATAACTTATAGAAAAATCAAAAACTAAGAATGTTTTTATAAGGGAATATAGATAAATTTGAAAGAAATGGGAGAATTTATGAAGTTTTGAAGGGAGTAAGAGGATCTATTGATTACTAGGGAATAAACTAATTTTCTAGAAATTATTGAACAAGTCCAAATAAACATTAAGAATTATAAAGGAATTTAAATAAATTTTAAAAAGATGACTTTTGGAATTTAAAAGGTTTTATTCTTAGATTTTAAAAATTCAGGTTTGAATAAATATAAATATAAAATAGTTTTGAAACAAATATTTTTTAAAGGTTTAAAATAATAAGTTAATGGGCTTAAAAAGAATATGAAAATTTTAAATTGAGATTTTGAAAGAGATCAAATGGATCAACCTGTTTTTAAAAGATTCAAAAAGTAAATAAATAAGTTTTAATAGATGTAAAAACTTTGAAAATAAAGTTTTGAAGGAGTTAAATGGGTCACTATATTTTTCTAGGGTTTTTACTAGACTCCTTCTTATTTTTAATCCCTAAAAGAATAAAAAAGGAAAAGTTTAAAAGTTTTGCCTTTGGCTGGGATCAAACCCGCGCCCTCTCTCTCAGCTCAGTCTTTACCACTAAGCCACTCAGGTGTTTCTCTCCACCTTATTCTCTTCTCCTTTTTCTTTCCTCTTTCCTTCCTCCCCTTACTGTTCCTCTTCTTCCTCTTTCTCTCTGCTTCATTCTCCCGAGCCAGCGTCCAACAAATTTCATGGTGCGCATGGCTTAATGCTATTTAGCTTGGGGATTTAGTTTGCCTTTCTCCATCTAGGATCCAAGAGGGTCTCATTTTTATATTTGGTTGGGTCAGTGAGGTTTGGAGGTGAGCCGGCGGCGATGGCGTGTTTGCGGCGGCGAGGAAGCTCGTTGCCAGCACGCTTCAGCCAAGATTTGGCTAAAATAACCTGCTCTTGAGTATCTAAGAACTATAAGGATTCTTCCTATGTGCTTGGTTCGGCTAGAGAGGCTCTAAATTGTTTTGGCGCCGTGCAAGCTCCGGCGAAGAACAGAGCAAAGCCGGCGGCTGTCGGGGGTAGCGAGTTCCAGTAAACAAAAGGTTTAAGAATTGTAGGTTAAAGTAAATTCAGGTATTATAGATTGATATTGTACCTTTAATTGAAGAATAACTTCATTGAAGATGATGAATTTCTAGGTTTTGCTCCGGGTGGCCAATTTAGGGTTCTTCGGGACTCTCCTTCAATTTCTTCAAAATTTGGGCATTTTGATGATTAATAGATATGGAAAATTTGGGGGAAACTTAGAGGAGAAGATGTTGATCAAGTTTGGTATTTGATTCGTGGCCTGGTATGGTCTATTTATAGCACTTAGAGTCGGTTTGTATTGAAGATAAGTTCATCAGCTATGGCGGTGCAATGTAGGTCGGTTTGAAACAGATAGTTTGTAATGACGTATTTGAACCAATCGTTCCTTACCATTTGCATAAAGAGATAAGGGTCCTATGGAGGTAGCTCTAAGCTTCCATGGGCGCAACCAACGGCTTGCAGCACGGTGGCGACAAAACGGCGGCTCTCTTAGTTTATCTACTGTCGGTTCCTTGGGGGATTACAGTGGTATTGACAGCGGCTAAGGATGCCAGAGAAAATGTGTAGGTTATAACAGCAATTGAAGTCGGTTGAGGAAATCTCCAGTGGGCGACATTGGTTTGTAATGTAGAAGTTTCGGACCTGGCGGCAGCCGCAGTTCAAAGGGGAACCAGGCAGGAAGAAGGGAAGGAGAAAGAGGAGGAAGAAAGAAAGAAAAGAAAGAAGGAAAGAAAAGGAAAAAGAAAAAGAAAAAGAAAAGGAGGAAAAGAAAAATAAGAAAAATAAGAAAAAGAAAATAATGGAGATTTTGGAAAAGTTTTTAAAGAGTTGAAATTTAAATTTTATAATTAATTTAGATTTAGTTTTCGAGATTCCTTCTATTTAGAAAATTAACTTAAGGTTTTTCAAAAATAGAAATTAAAAGTTTAACTAATGTTTGATTTTTAGATTAGAATTAAAGAAAATTTTAGAAGGAATTTAATTTAGAGTTTTAAAAATTGTTTTAAATTCAATTTTTAAGAATTCCCTCAAATTTAGGATTAAATTAAGACTTTTCAAAAATGAAGGCAAGAATTTGTAAATTTAGTATTTTTAAATTAAGACAAGAAGAATAAATAAAGAATGCAAATATATTTTTGGAGATTTTAAATGTTTTAGAATAGAATACACAATAATCTTATTCGCAAAATTGTCTACGTTGATTTGAATATATTTAAAAGTGTGAGTTTTTTTAGGATGTTACATAATGTATTTTAAATTCTAATAATCATATAGAATTAACATTTGCCCCTTGTGAAAAATATTTTAAATTCATATATTATTAACATTTGCCCTATTTGAAAACTATTTTAAATTCTAACAATCATATAATAAATTTTAAATTCTAATAATCATGTAGAATTAACATTTGCCCTATTTAAAAGTATTTTAAAAGATTGTCGAATTCAATAAATTCTATAATTTACAATAATTTATAATAATTTACAATGAATTGAGTAATTACAATAAATTATTATTGAATTCAATAGATTCAATAATTAAGCATAATATACAATAAATTCAACTAGTTACAATAAATTCAATAATTTAATCTAATTTACATCGTCCATACAAAAAATTAGCTAAGTGATGATTGTCCTCATGTACTTTCTCCGCACAATTGTTCCTTCGTTATGATCGTTGTGTGAGTAAGGGGTGTCCTCATTTGATAGGAGGATGCTAGGGTCAACCGCCACCGTGAATGGAGGTTGTCCGTCAAACTGATCGTAATCTTCGTCAGTTCTATCCTCGACTCCCACGATTTTCCTTTTGCCTGGGAGAACCACGTGGCACTTTGGCTCGTCGGACCCTTTCCCCTTCTTTGCTTTGCTAGCCATGTCCTTGACATAGAAAACTTGCCGTACATCATTGGCAAGGATGAAGAATTCGTCTGAGTATCCAACCTTGCTCAGGTCGACCGTTGTCATCCCACTTGCATCAATGGTTACGCCTCCACCACTAAGCCTAACCCACTCGCACCGAAACAGAGGGACCTTCAGAGGTCCATAGTCTAACTCCCTTATGTCATCGATGCTACCGTAATATGTGCTAGTCGTACCATCATATCCCATAGCATCGATGTGGACAACGCTGTTCTGATTCATGCTCTTTAACTCTTGGGCTCGTGTGTAAAATGTGTATCCATTGATTTTATTGTTAGTGATATGCCCTAGAGGCAACATGGAGATGTTGGATATCACGTCAATGTTTATGTATAAATGAATAAAGTGTTATTCGGTTCCATGAAATAGACATCTTGTATTGATCAATAAGTACGTGATATATTTATGAGACTCTTTACGTATGAATCTATTTCTAAACGATCCTCGATCATATGTCATATTGTTGGAACAAATATGATTCTAAGATCGGCATGTTTATTGATTGATGATCATGTCTCATAGATCATGGGTATGGAGATACCAAATCAATAAACATGGACATATGTGTTAGAGAACACATTGTTGGATAGACCCACCATGAGACACTACAGAATTAATGTGCCATTAGTTGGTCTCGTAGTGTTGGTACAAAGTCCTTAGACTCGAGATCACCATGGATTCCAACATGTGTAGTAGCCTACTTTGGGACTAGCAAACGCTATTCCGTAACTAGGTAGTTATAAAGCTAGTTTTCGGGTTTGCTATGAAACATGGAGTGGGATGTGAGTGATCAAGATGGAATTTGCCCCTCCTTTGGAGAGATATCTCTGGGCCCCTCGAGGTAATGGATTATGGAAATGCATGGCCATGCTAAGTTGATTGAGGAGTCAATCAACATGATAATCCAATACGGTTCGAGTGAATGGTTAAGCTATTGTAGGGATGGCACACATCTTGCCTATAGCTTAACCGGTATCGTGAGGCAAAGGGATTTGTGTACACATTACAGGTTCGGGGCGATATTATTCTTGTATACTATGGTGTCAATATGTGCCGCTAGGCGCCGCTATTGACAGGTCGGCCGAGTTAGACTCGAGCCGACGATCGGCTAAGTTAGACTATAGCCGAAACCGAGTATACCTGAACCTACAGGGTCGCACGCTTAAGGGGATAGAATAGATATTCGAGTTGGACTCGGATACGGCTCGATCGGATAGGGATCCGATCGGATAGAGTCCTATGGGCTTACGACGTGTGGGGCAGCCAATTCTATGAGATACGGATGAGATCCGATTCAAAATAGAGTCCTAATCGGCCACTAGTCCCGCCGGCCAACTCTATATAAAGGAGGGAGGGGTGGAGAGTCGTGACACGTCAATTGCATCGCGTGCAACGAAGTCGCCGAGATCAATCTCCACGGAAACCCTCCCCACTTTCGAGCCAAACCCTAGCCTTGCATCGCGTGCTAGCACACGGGTGTACGGCGTTCGTCCCCGACGTGTGGATACCGGTAGGCGCTGCTACGTTGCGCGCTCTTGATCGGCCGCGTCGGGCGCATCGGAGCGAAGCGTGAGAACGCGGCCGACGACTCGAATCGGCGATTGGCGAATCGGCTGTCTCCGGGAATCGGCTACACTGTTCCGATCGGATTGCCCCGATTGGCTATTCCGCCGCACTCTACTCCAATCGGTAACGATCTATCGGCCCTTACTTGCAAGTGTTCCTGGTTTGCGCGGTAGAAATTTTTGTTTTCGGCAAGCGTAGCTCCGCGTAACCCTTCAAAGTGGTATCAAAGCTAATCTTGCTTAGTTCAGGTTTTAGATTGGATCGGAACAAGTTTTGCACACGGGTTGATTAGATCAATCGGTTTTACGGGATCTGTTGAGGAGAGTTAATGGTAATTGCGTTCCTTGATAGTGTATCGGAACGGCGTAATGTGATTACGTCGAAGCAATTTCCATATAACTCGCTTTGAGTTGGGTTCGAGATAGCGTTCCTTGATAGTGTATCGGAACGGTATAATGTGATTATGCCGAAGCTATCTCGTAGTCCGATCTTGTTAGCGCTCGCGCCTACGCAAACCATCTCCCTTGATAGTGTATCGGGACGGCATAATATGATTATGCCGACATGGTTTCAGTAAGCGAATTCATAGATTGGATCTATGAATTTCGTGAATGTTCGGCGCGCCCGGAAGCCCGCGAGGGGCGGCTTCCCCTCGACCCCCGCCCGCTAACCGGCTAGCGGGACTACCGTGTGCGTACCCCTTATAGGTCGTCTCGATGCCGTAGCTCGCGATAAGTAGAAAATGTTTCTACGCCTAACTTGTTTTTGCAGAGAATGCTTTGAGATGGTATGGCCCTATTGTATGTATGAGATGCATGTGATGCATGTAATATTCTTTCATATGTGCAATCCCGTAATATTCTTTCATACGTGCAATGCTTGTAATATTCTTTCACGACTGCGAGTCGATGTAATCTTCAATTAGAGCTTCTATAGTAGTAGCTTAGTTTGAAGAAATCAAGCATTCGGCACTGGAAGAACGGTGTTGAAGATGGAGATCCTCTACACCGGCATGGAGATGGAGATCACCATGTGAAGGGGGCCATACTATTTATTGCTATTCTTCTTGCTTTCATATGTGATATGTTTGTTTGATAGGATAGCATCCTCGCAAAATTAAGTAGTAATGATGCCCTTCCAAATGTTGCACTCACCGTTATGCTCATCAATGGTGGGTCCGCCAAAGCAGAGTGCCATTCTCTATCATAACACGAGGGGATATATGTCGGACATATACAAGCAGAGCATTTGGTTTACTTAACAAGGCTATCAAAACAGCTTTGGGCCTTGGGGCATAGGTTGGGGCCGGGGCATGGAGATGCCACACCAACAACAAGAGTCACATAGAGATGTGATTAGCAAGGAGTTGCTTATCGATGTTACTAATTTTCTAGCAGTGATGCCAAAGCTCACTAGAAAATTAACTAACATGTGGATCTTGACCCAATACGTAACCTAGAGGGAAGGTGGAAAATACGTAATGGGAGTCTTATGTTAAATTGTTTAACAAAAGACATAACATAAACATTGTGCTAAACTTTGTTTTTCTCGTTGTAGAATAAATGGCGGCTAATACTACACCCAGTACCTTTAATTTGCGATCTATTCTCGAAAAGGAAAAATTAAATGGAACAAACTTTATGGATTGGTATCGCAACTTGAGAATTGTTCTCAAGCAAGAGCGTAAGGAGTACGTTCTTGAAGTACCCTATCCCGAGGATTTGCCAAATAATGCCACCGCAACCGCACGGAGGGCTTATGAGAAGCACACTAATGATGCCCTAGATATAAGCCGTCTCATGCTTGCTACAATGTCCCCCGAGCTTCGTAAGCAATATGAGAGCAACATGCTCACACTATTATTCGGGACTCGCGTGGCATGTTTGAGAACCAAGCTCGGGCCGAGAGGTTCAACACCTCAAAGTCCTTGTTTGCGTGTGCTTGTTGAGGGGAATCCCGTCGTCCGCATGTGATAAAGATGATTGGCTATATCGAGAGTCCGGAAAACTAGGTTTTCCCCTTAGCCAAGAGTTGGCTACCGATGTGATTCTCCGCCGCTCCCTCCGAGCTTCGAGCCATTCATATTAAACTATCACATGAACAATATGGATAGAACCTTGGCTGAATTGCATGGGATGCTAAAGACAGAGAGAGAGTATCCGAAAAATGGTCATCATGTGATGATGATGCGTAAGGCAAAGCGCAAACCACTGTCAAGAAACTTTGCACCAAGAGGAAGTTAACTCCCGATGAGATCGCGAGTGCCTCCAATGCAAAGAAGGGCAAGAAGGGGTCGGCGGCATCGATGTCGTTTGCTTCTACCGCAAGGAGACATGCCACTGGAAAAGGAACTGCAAAAAGTACATGGAGGATCTCAAGAAGAAGCAAAGTACGACTTCGCTTCGTATTAATGTTATAGACATTAATCTCGCTACTTCACCTACCGACTCTTGGGTATTTGATACCGGATCGAGCTCATATTTGCAAATCGTGCAGGCAATGAGAAGAAGTAGAGGATTGAGAAGGGGCGAGGTGAACTGCGCGTCGGCAATGGAGCAAGCGTTGCTACGCTTGCTTGTCGGCACAGACCACTTCATCTACCTTCGGATTAGTTTTGGAATTGAATAATTGTTATTGTGTTCCAACACTATGTCAAACGTTATTTCCGCTTCATGTTTGCAAGCGGAAGGATATGATTTTAGATCAATGGACAATGGTTGTTCAATATATCTTAGAGATATGTTCTATTTTCATGCTCCATTGGTGAATGGATTATACGTTTTGAATCTTGAAGCGTCTCCCATCTATAACATTAATACGAAAGGCAACTCTCTAATGATATAAACCCCACGTTTATCCGGCATTGTCGCTTAGGCCATATAAATAAGAAACGCATGGAGAAGCTCCATAAGGATGGATTGCTTCACTCTTTTGATTTTGAATCATTTGAGACATGTGAGTCTTGTTTACTTGGTAAGATGACAAAGGCACCTTTCACGGGACATAGTGAGAGAGCAAGTGACTTATTGGCACTCGTACATACCGATGTATGTGGACCAATGAGCTCAACGGCCGAGGTGGTTATCAATACTTCATTACCTTTACCGATGACTTTAGTAGATATGGTTATATCTACTTAATGAGGCATAAGTCCGAATCCTTTGAAAAGTTCAAAGAATTCCAGAATGAAGTACGAATCATTTAGGGAAAACAATCAAGTTTCTACAATCGATCGTGGAGGGAATACTTGAGCCAAGAGTTTGGTAATCATCTAAAAGATTGTGGAATTGTTCCACGCTTGACTCCGCCAGAACTCCGCAATGGAACGGAGTGTCCGAACGGAGAAATCGCACCTTGTTGGACATGGTGCGGTCGATGATGAGCCAAAGTGATCTTCCGTTATCCTTCGGGGATATGCTCTTGAAACACTGCGCTCACACTAAATAGAGTTCCATCTAAGTCGCTTGAAAAGACACCATATGAGATATGGACAGGGCAACCCCTAGTTTGTCTTTTCTCAAAATTTGGGGATGCGAAGCTTATGTAAAACGCTCATACCGACAAGCTCACACCCAAATCCGACAAGTGCTTCTTTGTGGGATATCCTAAGGAAACTTAGGGATATTACTTTTATAATCGGGAACAAGGCAAAGTGTTTGTCGCCCGACACGGTGTCTTCTTGGAAAAAGAGTTTCTTTCAAGAGGGGTTAGTGGGAGCAGGGTGCATCTTGAAGAAGTTCAAGAAACACCGAAAATGTTTCGGCGACCACGTAACCACAACAGAGGTGCAAAGTGTTGCGCCACCGCTTGTAGATACACCACCCACGGAGGTCCGAAAGATCACGTCGTGCACCCGACAGTACACAAAGGAACAATGTGATATATTGTTGTTGGACAACGATGAACCTAAGACCTATGAGGAAGCGATGGTGGGACCCGATTCCAACAAGTGGCTTGGAGCCATGAAATCCGAAATAGAATCCATGTACGACAATCAAGTTTGGAACTTGGTTGATCCACTCGATGGTGTCAAAACCATTGAGTGTAAATGGGTTTTTAAGAAAAGGCTGATATGGATGGAAATGTTCACATCTATAAGGCGCGATGGTGGCGAAAGGTTTTAAACAGATTCAAGGAGTTGATTATGATGAAACCTTCTCGCCCGTCACAATGCTTAAATCTATTCGGATTATCCTAGCGATTGCTGCATATTTCGATTATGAGATATGGCAGATGGATGTCAAAACGGCTTTCCTAAATGGAAACCTAAGCGAGGATGTATACATGATACAACCTCGGGTTTTGTCGATCCGAGATCGCTCGGAAAGATATGCAAGCTACGAAATCCATTTATGGATTGAAGCAAGCATCTCGGAGTTGGAATATTCGTTTTGATGAAGTAATCAAAGGGTTTGGTTTCATCAAAAATGAAGAAGAGGCCTGTGTTTACAAAAAGGTCGGTGGGAGCGCAATTGTATTTCTAATCTTATATGTGGATGACATATTACCGATTGGAAATGATATCCCTATGCTAGAATCCGTCAAGTCTTCATTGAAAAATAGTTTTTCCATGAAAGACTTAGGTGAGGCAAGATACATATTAGCATTCGGATCTATAGAGATAGATCCAAGAGGCTAATTGGATTAAGCCAAAGTACATACATTGACAAGGTGTTGAAAAGGTTCAACATGCATGATTCCAAGAAAGGTTTCTTGCCCATGTCACATGGCATTAATCTTAGCAAGAATCGGTGCCCTCGACACATGATGAGCGGAATAAGATGGGTATGGTTCCATATGCTTCGGCAATTGGATCCATCATGTATGCCATGCTTTGTACACGCCTGCATGTCTCGTACGCTTTGAGTGGTACGAGCAGATACCGCGATCCAGGTGAAGGTCACTGGATCTGCCGTAAAGAATATCCTTAAGTACTTGAGAAGAACTAAGGATATGTTCCTAGTCTATGGAGGTGAAGAAGAGCTCGTTGTAAGTGGTTACACCGATGCTAGCTTCCAAACAGACAAGGATGATTATAGATCGCAATCTGGGTTCGTGTTCGCCCGAACGGAGGCGCAGCCACTGGAAGAGTTCCAAGCAGGATACCGTTGCCGATTCTACAACGGAGGCCGAGTACATTTGCTGCTTCGGAAGCCGCAAAGGAGGCCGTTGGATCAAGAAATTCGTTTCGAGCTTGGTGTGATGACTAGTACGACTGGTCCAATGTCTCTCTATTGTGATAATAGTGGAGCCATTGCGCAAGCCAAGGAGCCGAGGTCACATCGAAGTCCAAACACATACTTCGGCGATATCATCTCATCCGCGAGATAGTGGACAGAGGTGATGTCAAGATATGCAAAGTGCACACGGATCTCAACATAGCCGATCCGCCGACAAAACCTCTCCCTCACCGAAGCATGAGGCGCACACAAGAGCAATGGGTATTAGATACTTACATGATTGACTCTAGTGCAAGTGGGAGATTGTTAGTGATATGCCCTAGAGGCAACATGGAGATGTTGGATATCACGTCAATGTTTATGTATAAATGAATAAAATGTTATTCAGTTCCATGAAATAGACATCTTGTATTGATCAATAAGTACGTGACTTATTTATGAGACTCTTTACGTATGAATCTATTTCTAAACGATCCTCGATCATATGTCATATTGTTGGAACAAATATGATTCTAAGATCGGCATGTTTATTGATTGATGATCATGTCTCATAGATCATGGGTATGGAGATACCAAATCAATAAACATGGACATATGTGTTGGAGAACACATTGTTGGATAGACCCACCATGAGACACTACAGAATTAATGTGCCATTAGTTGGTCTCGGTAGTGTTGGTACAAAGTCCTTAGACCCGAGATCACCATGGATTCCAACATGTGTAGTAGCCTACTTTGGGACTAGCAAACGCTATTCCGTAACTAGGTAGTTATAAAGCTAGTTTTCGGGTTTGCTATGAAACATGGAGTGGGATGTGAGTGATCAAGATGGAATTTGCCCCTCCTTTGGAGAGATATCTCTGGGCCCTCGAGGTAATGGATTATGGAAATGCATGGCCATGCTAAGTTGATTGAGGAGTCAATCAATGACGATAATCCAATACGGTTCGAGTGAATGGTTAAGCTATTGTAGGGATGGCACACATCTTGCCTATAGCTTAACCGGTATCGTGAGGCAAAGGGATTTGTGTACACATTACAGTTCAGGGCCGATATTATTCTTGTATACTATGGTGTCAATATGTGCCGCTAGGCGCCGCTATTGACAGTGCGGCCGAGTTAGACTCGAGCCGACGATCGGCTAAGTTAGACTATAGCCGAAACCGAGTATACCTGAACCTGCTGTGGTCGCACGCTTAAGGGGATAGAATAGATATTCGAGTTGGACTCGGATACGGCTCGATCGGATAGGGATCCGATCGGATAGAGTCCTATGGGCTTACGACGTGTGGGGCAGCCAATTCTATGAGATACGGATGAGATCCGATTCAAAATAGAGTCCTAATCGGCCACTAGTCCCAGTCGGCCAACTCTATATAAAGGAGGGAGGGGTGGAGAGCTGTGACACGTCAATTGCAATGCGTGCAACAGAAGTCGCCGAGATCAATCTCCACGGAAACCCTCCCCACTTTCGAGCCAAACCCTAGCCTTGCATCGCGTGCTAGCACACGGGTGTACGGCGTTCTGTCCCCGGACGTGTGGATACCGGTAGAGGCGCTGCTACGTTGCGCGCTCTTGATCGGCTGCGGTCGGGCGCATCGGAGCGAAGCGTGAGAACGCGGCCGGACGACTCGAATCGGCTGATTGGCGAATCGGCTGTCTCCGGGAATCGGCTACACTGTTCCAGATCGGATTGCCCTGATTGGCTATTCCGCTGCACTCTACTCCAATCGGTAACGATCTATCGGCCCTTACTTGCAAGTGTTCCTCGGTAGAAATTTTTGTTTTCGGCAAGCGTAGCTTCCGCGTAACCCTTCATTTATATCCTTGGAATGTGGTGATCGAGCAAGATGGTCCCCTCGCCAAGAAGGCTAGTTGTTGGTCAATGCTCGCGTTGTCCATGAGACGTTGTCGCAGCCAAGCAGGGAATGCATCAATGTGATGGCATGTAATCCAGGCATCCGTCTTACCCGATGTTTTCTGAGTGAACAATAGCCATGTGCTCCTCGATGTAAGGAGCCACCAAGGAAGATTGTTGCAACACGGTCCAATGTGCTTTCCTGAACAAGTCATTGTCTGTGGTCATTATTGCCTTCCTTTCAAGAGTTCTCTTCCCCTGTAGTCTACCTTCATGGCTTGATTCATGCACCCTGATGGGATGAAGGTCTTCAATAAAGTCGACGCAAAACTCAATCACCTCCTCTGTTCCATATCCCTTGGCGATGCTGGCCTCCGGGCGAGAATGGTTACGGACGTACTTCTTTAGAACGCCCATATACCTCTCAAAAGGGAACATTTTGTGTAGGAATACCGGACGAGAATACAGATCTCTTTGACAAGGTGGCATAGGAGATGCGTCATGATATTGAAGAAGGAAGGTGGAAAGATCATCTCAAAGCTGACAAGACATTGGACCATATTATTTTGAAAGTCTTCTAGTTTGTCTCGATCGATGATCTTCTGTGAAATTGCGTTCAGGAAAGCACATAGCTTTGTTATTGTTGCCCGGACATTATCGGGAAGGATACCCCGAATTATAATGGGAAGCAGCTGTGTCATCAGCATGTGGCAGTCATGGGACTTTAGATTTGTGAACTTCTTATCCTTCGTGCTTATTATTCCCTTTATATTCGAGGAGTATCCAGATGATACCTTAATGCTCTCTAGGCATTCAAATATTATTTCCTTCTCTGCCCTGCTCAGAGTGTAGCTGGCTGGACTTAGGTAGTGGGATCCTTTCTCCTTTAGTTGCGGGTGAAGGCCGTCGCGTTGTGCCATATGTTTCAGATCATTACGTGCCTCAAGTGTATCTTTTGATTTTCCATATACACCTAGGAAGCCCAGCAAGTTTACTCAAAGGTTCTTAGTGAGGTGCATCACATCGATTGTGTGGCGGACGTCCAAGACTTCCCAATAGGGCAAATCCCAAAAAATAGACTTCTTCTTCCACATCGCCGCGCGACCACCTTCAATTGCTATAGGTTGGCTACTAGGACCCTTTCCAAATACTACTTTGAGGTCTTTCACCATGGCAAACACGGCCTTTCCGTTGCGATGCTTTGGCTTAGTACGATGGTCTGCCATTTGATCAAAATGTTTGCCTCTTCTCCGGACAGGGTGGCTTGCAACAAGAAAGCGACGATGGCCCATGTACACTACCTTCTTATGGTGTTTCAGGTACGTACATTCGATCTCATCCATACAATGGGTGCAAGCGTTGTACCCCTTGTTTGACTGATCAGATAGGTTGCCAAGTGCAGGCCAATCGTTGATGGTAATAAATAGCAACCCTCATAGGTTAAACTGCTCCTGTTTATCCTCATCCCACACGGGAACACCTTCTTTCTTCAACAGTAGTTTTAGATCTTCGATCAGCGGTGTCAGGTACACATCGATGTTGTTACCAGGTTGCTTCGGGCCTTGAATAATAACTGGCATCTTAATGTACTTCCGCTTCATGCATAGCCAATACGGGAGGTTGTAGATACAGATCGTTACAGGCCAAGTGTTATGCCCGCTGCTCATCTCACCAAAAGGATTCATGCCATCCGTACTTAAGCCGAACCTTAGGTTTCTTGTATCCTCGCCGAAGTCTTTAAATGTTCTGTCGATGTTTCGCCACTGTGACCCATCGGCGGGATGTCTCAGCATGTCGTCTTGTTGACGTTCTTCCACGTGCCAGCGCATCATCTTTGCATGCTCTTTGTTCCTGAACAGACGCTTCAGCCGTGGTATTATAGGAAAATATCACATCACCTTAGCAGGAACCCTTTTCTTCGAAGGTCGTCCGTCAACTTCGCTTGGATCATATCGTCTGATCTTGTATTGAAGTGCTTTACAAACTAGACATGATTCTAGGTTCTCATACTCCTCATCGTGGTAGAGGATACAATCGTTAGGACATGCATGTATCTTCTGTACCTCTAGTCCTAGAGGGCAGACTAACTTCTTAGCCTCGTACGTTGATCCCGGCCATTCGTTTCCCTCCAGAAGAATGTTCTTCACGAGTTTTAGTAACTCGCCAAATTCCTTGTCATTGACACCATTTTGGCCTTCCATTGCAAGAATTCCAGCATGGTACCCAATTTTTTGTGCCCCTGTTCATAGCCTAGGTACAAGGACGTTTTGTGATCCGCCAACATACGCTCCAATTTCTGGACCTCCTTTTCACCTTTGCAGTCCCCCTGTACATTGCGCAACATCTGACCAAGGTCATCGACACCGTCATTTTCTTCAGCATCCTGCCCACCTCGCCTGCTGTATTCTCTTCAAACCCACTGTATTGACCATAGTCTGGAATGTTGTCGTCGTCTTCTTCATCTTCTTTCATTGCAATCCCCACCTCTCCGTGCGATGTCCAGCAATTGTAGTGAGACATGAATGCCGCTGAAACAAATGGGCATGAGTAATTCTTGATGTAGAATACCCCTTCTCGTTTTTGCACTTTTTGCATGGACAACGTATGAAACCCTTCTGCTTGTTGGCATCGGCCACACTCAAAAAATAACGCACGCCTTAAATAAACTGTAGACCATCGATCCGCGTTGTACATCCATTGCCGATCCATCTACATAAAATACACAAAAATCATAAAAATCCACGAAAGTCAAACCATTTAAATATTATTACAATACTTATATATATGTAATTAGAAAATAACTATATACTAATCCAACATATGTAATGTGTTGTACTAAAAAATAGAATTATTTTTAAAAGTTCTTTTAAAGTTGTAAATATAAAATTAATTAATTATTTTTAAAAGTTCTTTTTAATGTACGTAGTATACATATTTCTAACTATTTTAATGATCTTTAAATTACCTTATTTTTCTAATCTACTATGAAATTTTCTATATTTTTCTTTGTCATCTATTTTATAACTTTTTGTCCAAAAGTTTCTCTTTCATTATTTTCCATAAACATTTTTGAGATAAAATTATACGTAATAAATTCCTACAAATGTAACATGCTAAGCATACTTTTCTTCCTCTTCATTTTCCAAAACAATTTTCTCAACATAATGTAATGTGCTTAGTAAAATAATTAGTCCCAAACAAATTTTCTCTCCATTTTTGCATAACATATCTAGAGATAAAAATGTATAGAAAACAACCGTAAAAAGTAAAATGCTAAGCATAGATCATAAGAGGATGAAGTTGCTAACCTTGTAGATAGCAAAGATTTGTGTATTATCACCAAAACAAAATCACAAAAAATTTTGGCAGCACCTCCCCTCTAGCTAGAGCAAAAGTTTGAAGACAACTACAGCTGGCTTGGGCTGGAGGAGGAAGAAGAAGTATAAAAAGCAACCCCATATTTAGTCCCGGTTGGTGTTACCAATCGGGACTAAAGACCTCCGCCGCCCTGACAGGTTCTGATAGGATTTGAACCGAGACTAAAGATCATCTTTAGTCCCGGTTCATGTCACGAACTGGGACTAAAGGTTCTAGAGAGCCGTTGCCTTTTTTACCAGGACTAAAAATATTTTTTAGTCCCGGTACAACTCCAACCAGGACTATTGTGGATTTTGGCGCATCAACCAAAGATCGCTTCTCTAGTAGTGTAAAAAAGTATATCTCCTAGAAAATATTGTACAATAGATATTCGTGTGTGATAACAACCTTACATCAATTATCAGCTACACTACTACAGAACTGGTCTTTGATCTATCTACTAAAATCCACAATAGTCCCGTTTCCAATAAGAACCGAGACTAAAATTTTTTTTATGATCTTTAGTGCCGGTTGGTCTTACCAACTGAGATTAAAGATTATTTTTAGTCCCAGTTTATTTCTTGTCAGAATCTGTCAGGCCGCCGGGGATCTTTAGTCCCGGTTGGTGTTACCAACCGAGAATAAAGATCTTAACTTTAGTCTCGGTTGGTAATACTAACAGGGACTAAATATCTAAATCATCTTTAGCCCCTGTTGGTAGCACCAACCGGGACTAAAGTGAAGATCCTTTTTATACTTCTTCTTCCTCCTCCAGCCTGAGCCATTGCTACAAAGGTTTGGAGGAGGAAGGGAGGGCTGCCAAAATTTTTTGTGAAATTATTTTGGTGATAATATACAAATCAGAGAGATTTAAAAGATTACCAACTCCATCCTCTAGTGATGTATGGTTAGCATATTACACTTGTAGGTATATTTCTATACATTTTTACTTCTAAAAATATTTGTGGAAAATGATGAGAGAAAAATTGTTTATGGAAAATTATGTTACTTTTTAAAACTAGAACCTTGTGGATAAAAATGTTATAAAAGAGATGACAAAGAAAAAAATCAAGAAAATTGAGATAAAAGAATAGAAAACTAAGTTAATTTAAAAATAATTAAAATAGATATAAAAAGTACAATACATTAAGTATGTGGGATTATAATATAGTTATTGTATGATTATTTATATATAATTATTGTATTATTATTTAATTAGTTTGACTTTTGTGGATTTTCTTTTTACGATTTTTGTGCATTTCAGGTAGATGGATCGGCAATGGATGTACACCGTGGACCAACAATCAACAGAGTTTATTTAAGACGTGCATTATTTTTTATGTGTGACTGATGCTAACAAGAAGAATAAAGGCTTTATATGTTGTCCATGCAAAAAGTGCAAAAACCAGAAGGAGTGTTCTACATGAAGAACTATTCATGCCCACTTGTTTGACTCAGGATTCATGCCTAACTATAATTGTTGGACATCGCACGAGAGGCAGGGGTTGCAATGGAAGAAGATGAAGAAGAAGACAACATTCAAGACTGGGGTCAATACGGTGGATTTGAAGAAAAATACAACATGCGAGGCAGACGGGGCTGTTGAAGATAACGACGGTGCAGATGATCTTGATCGGATGTTGCGTGACATAAGAGAGGACTGCGAAAGTGAAAAGAAGATCTAAAAATTAGAGCATATGTTACCGGACCACAAAACATTCTTGTACTAGATTGCGAACAGGGACACAAAAAGTTCGGTACCACACTGGAATTCTTGCAATGGAAGGCCAAAAATGATGTGAGTGACAAGACATTTGGCAAGTTATTAAAACTCGTAAAGAACATTCTTTTGGAGGGAAACGAACTGCCCAAATCAACGTATGAAACTAAGAAGCTAAGAAGGTAGTTTGCCCTCTAGGACTGGAAGTACCTAAGATACACGCGTGTCCAAACGATTGTATCCTTTATCGCGGTGAGGAGTACGAGAACCTAGAAGCATATCTAGTTTGTAAAGCACTAAGCTACAAGATTAGACGAGATGATCTAGGTGAAGTTGACGGACAACCTTTGAAGAAGAGAGTTCCTGCTAAGGTGATGTGGTATTTTCCTATAATACGATGGCTCTGGCGTTTGTTAGAATGATGCTAGAATGATGCGCTAGCACGCAGAAGAACGTAAACAAGACTGGATGTTGAGACAACTCGCCAATGGGTCGCAGTGGCGAAACATCGACAGAACATTTAAAGACTTCGGAGAGGATGCACGAAACGTAAGGTTCAGTTTAAGTACGGATGACATGAATCCATTTGGAAAGATGAGCAGCGGCCATAGCACTTGGCCTGTTACGATGTGTATCTACAACCACCTCCCTTGGCTATGCATGAAGTGAAAGTACATCATGATACCAATTATTATTCAATGCCCAAAGCAACCTGGTAACGACATTGATGTGTACCTAAGACCATTGGTTGAAGATCTGAAACTGCTGTGAAAGAAAGAAGGTGTCCCCATGTAGGATGAGGACAAACAGGAGCAATTTAACCTACGAGCATTACTGTTTGTAACCATCAACGATTGGCCTACACTTAGCAACCTATCCAGAAAGTCTAACAAGGGGTACAAGTGTAACACCCTAAAAATCGAAGACTTAAAAATCAAATTTAAAATTCAGAACTTACAAAAACTTATGTATTGTTGCATCTTGTCAAAATTATTTGCCTCTTATTCGCGAGTTTTGTTGCGTGTTGTAAATAAAAGATTATTTATTTGTAAGGCGGAAAAGTCGAAAAGGGTTTCAAAAACCCTAAAAGGAAAAGAAATTGCAAAACAAACAATAGAAATAAAAATTATAAAATATGCAATTGGAAAAGCTGAGGTTGAAAAAAGTTTATTTTGGGATCAAAATTTTTTTGGGAAAATACAAAACAATTATTTAATTATAAATAATGAAAGAAATATATAAAATAATAATAATAAAGTTAGGTAAAAGATTAAAAACTTAAAATTTAATTAAATTTATTTTGGGGCCAAATCTTATTTTTAATTTAATTAGTGTGAAAAATCAAAAGGAAAAATTGGAAAAAGAAAAGGGAAACTATTCATGGTGCGCCACGTGTTCGACTCAGGCCCCTCTCTCGACAACGCGCGCGCCGCGCGACGCGCGTCCCGCTCGCACGTCGCACGCGCCACGTCGGCCCGCGTGCGCCACGCGCGCCGCGCCGGCTCGTGTGCACCACGCGCGCCGTCCCGTGCCGCGCGCCAACCCGAGCCGCCCACGCCAGCCGCCGTGCCGCGGCCGCCCTCTCTCCGCGCGCGCGCGCCGCCAACCGCGCCGCCCTCCCGGACCCCCCTTTCTCCTCCCCCTCACCGCCGACGCCTATAAAAGGCGCCCCACGCCCTCTCTCCCTCCCCACCCCCATCTTCCCTTTCCTCCCTCTTTCCTTCTCCCTTCGCGCCGACCAGCGCGGAGCCGCGCGCACCGAAGCACCCCCTCTCGGCCGTTGTCCCTTCCCCCATGCCGCCGCCGTGCATCCATGCCGAGCCAAGAGAAAGAAATGGGAGAGGAAGGAAAGAGAGAGGAGAGGGTAGGCAGAGAAGAGAGGAGGAGGAGGGAGATGAACAGGAAGGGAGGGAAAAGAATAGGAGAGAAAGAAAAAGAAAGAAGAGAAAAAAATAAATTTTGGGAAAATATTTGGGAAAAGTTTTTAGCAAAAATATATGTTCTTTTTGTTGAAATAAAGCTTTTAATTTTGGAATTAATTATAGGTTAAAGTATTAATTATCGCGTAAATAGACTTATTCAATTATCACTTTAGGAATTTTATTATAATTTAGTTTGTCATTAAATAATAATTTTAGCATATGAATTTTCTAAAATTTAAAATTCTAAATTGTTTCGAGCTTTAGGGTTTATGATTGTCGGATTTGATTATTTTAGTCCTAGGGTTTGTTGGCTCGATCAATTTGGAGATAAAATTTAAATTAGCCATTTCTTTCCCGTATTATATTTTCAAATCGTCGATCATAATATTTCTAAGGTTTAAAAGTGGATTAACTTGGAATAATGTCACCTCGTAATACATTAAATTGGTAAAATCGTAAAACTTCAAATTATTATATCTCACTCGTTTTAGCTCAGATTTCGTCGAAACTCGAACCTAAATTCATCTAAAACCATAGTCTAGTTTCAGGAGCCGCTTTTGTGATTTGTTTGGCTTTTTGAGGATTTTATTCGAATTCTAATCGAATTCAATCGGATCTTTCGTGCGTATGTGTAGAATCCGAGGGAGCACCTGAGTGCGTTGAAGACCCAGGCCAGCAGGGTTGCGAGCAAGGCAAGTCATCACTACCTTTGAGCATGTCGAACCTTTTTGCGAACTTATGTTTGTTTAAAATCAAATATGCATGCTATACACATATGAACTCCTACACTTGTGATATGCCCTGCCTTGATATTGAATACTTGTTTACTCTTTGTACCCTACAGTATCGTGCGTTCAGAGTCGTTCTTCGACAATGCTTATCCATGCTATGTTAGATTCATGCATAATCATATTTATCAAATGCTATATGCTTGGGCAACTACCTTAGGGAAGGTGGTTGATGTACGGCATGTGGAGACATGAGCGCCACATTGCCGTGACAATGATGAAATGATTCTTTGATGAAAAACTAAAACAAACAAATGTTTTAGACTGGGGCAGCTGGATGACTTGGGTGGATTCACGGTGAGATAAAAAAAGGGGTGTCGAATCCTTGGAAACAGTCTTGACGACAAGGACATACCTGCAATAATTGAAAGAAAAGTATAAAAACAGGCTCAAAAAGAAAGAGCTAAAAGTTCTCTTGGTTATTTTTGGAGAAGGAATTTATTTGAGAAAGAGTATCAATGTCATAAGTATATATACTTGGGTTTTTCTTTCAATCTTTGCACTTGTGAATATGTTATATTTTAAATAGTTGAAATTATGAATCATTAATGTTGAATTGATCTTAGTTGTAATATTTTAGGTTCATGTTTTTACTCTAGTGCATGCTTGTTAATTAGTTGATCACTTTTTCTACCTTGTTATTGCGAAACTTGAACTTGAGTTACTTTTGATATAATGCAAATCTCTTCCATACTTCTGATCATTGATGAACTCATTGTCAAAAGGGGGAGAACAAGGAAATAAAATTGTGCATCATTTTCATATTATGCCTTTGGGTTGCTTTACAAAACATCACAAACTAAATGTTTTTGGGTTTGCCAATGGTTTCATCAAGGGGGAGATTGTTGAATCAAATGAGTTTGATTTATATTTTATATGATGAAACATTGGATTTATGCTTTGATGCTTCTATATGTGATTTTTGTGTGGCGGTTAGACCGGCCAGACAACGCCAATCAGACCGGTGTATGTGCACGGTTTGACTGGAGGTGTGTGCGGTTCAATCGGTTGAGTCCGATTCACATTCGGTCAGACCGACTTCAGTTCGTAGTCGGACTCCGACTCTCACTGGCCAGACCGCGCGGTCCGACCTGGCCGACTTTGATTTTGGTTTGATTTCTCGGTTTTGGATTGTTTCTTTGTGGATTTGATTTCTAGATGATTCCTATGCGTATGGTTATTGTTTACAAGCTAATGTGAGTCAAGTTTGCACAAACTTGTGCTCGGTATATTGTTTCTTTGTCGTATATGTCCAGGTATTGGTTGAGGCCTCGGATAGTATTGCTGGTGTTGGATCGGAGTCGACTTGGGAGAAGTTGACGTCCAGCACGCAGGATACTAAAAGGCACATGGATGATGGAGAAGCTATATGGCATACGAGAGGGATCGTATCTGGAGTCGAATTTGGAACGGAGTCCGAATTCGGGAAGTTTGATTGAGATAAGAAAGAGTTGAGTTTGTAGCTGGCAAGAGAGGGTTCCCAATGTGGATTAGGAGTCCTACTTGGTGAAGAATTCGTAGACCTACTGCATGTATAAATAGAGAGGGAGGGTGTGCCTCCTAGATATCGATTTTCAAGAGCGAAACTTGAGAGAATAGTTAGGGTTTCGAGTTAGGTCGAGATTTTGGTGAGAAGTGTTGTTGTTGCACTTTGTAAACACTTTTAGATGCAATAAAGTTGAATTAGTTTGATCTACTTCTTTGAGAGTTTATCTACCGGTGTTTTCTGGATCCGACGGTCTGACCGTATGTGTGCTCACGGTCTAACCGGCGGGTTGTGGCGGTGTAACATCCTAAAAATCGAAGAATTTAAAATCGGGAATTAAAAATCGGAACTTACAAAAACCTTTTGAACTCATTGCTTCTTATCGTGTTTATCGTTCTTATTTGCCCAGCTCAGTTGCATAAGAGTTCTTTTTGAATTGCTTTGATGTGAAGTTGGATAAAAACCCTAGGCTTTGAGATCCCAGCTGGGAGAAATAATTCAAAATATATATTTGGAGAAGGGTAAATATATAATTTTGTAGATTTACAAAAGATTCCTTGAAAAGAATATATTTTGGTTTAAACCCTAATTGGTGGACGAAAAATAATAAATATTTGGGATTTGGATGATAAAAATATTTTTGAAAAGGAAATATGAATTTAGAAACTTATTTTAATCAAAGACCCTAATTTATTGGATTTAAAAGAAGAAATAAAATAAATATAAAAAATATATTTTGAAAAATAAAAAGTGGGGAAAAAGTTGAAAATATAATTTTAAAAATTGTTTTGAGAATACTAAAATTTATTTGGGATTTTTAGGAAGAAAGTAAATAGAAATAGGGAATTAGGAAAATTAAATCAGAGAAATAGGAAAAATACACTATTCATCGCATCAGGAGGTGTTCGACTGGTCATTCAGCCACGTTCGCGCACGCCACGCGTCGAACGCCGTGCCGCGCCCTACCAGGACACCCGTGCACGCGCGCTCTCACTGATGACATCGTCCCACGTGCACAGCCATCGCCGGTACAGCCACGCCATCCCGCGCTCGCCAAAGTCGTCGCTGGCTTCACCCGTACGCCAGCACATGTGCTCGCCGTACCGCTCGCCGTGCTCGCCATGCCGCTCGCCAGGCCGCCGGGCAACGTACGCGCGCGCGAGCTCCCGAAGTCCACGCTCGCCCGTATACGCACAGCCCGCGCACGCGCACGCACATCTCGCCAGCGTCGGCACGATGCTCGCTGGAACGGCCTCGCCACTCCGTCGAACGCGAAAGTCCACGCCGTATACGCACCCATGCCATCGCCGTACCGCCCGCATCAACCCAGTGCAAGCACAGTCCACACCACGCCTTGGCACGTCGCACGCCATGCTCCCGCACCACGTTCGCCGTACGCACAAGTCGGCCACAGTGACGCACGACACGCGACATGCGCACGCACGCGCACGCACGGCAGCTGCTCGCCAGCGTGCGTCGGCCGAACTCCTCGCGTTCTCGAGCATCTGGCCGGCTATAAAAGAATGGGCGGCCTTCACTTTCATCCTCACACCTTGCTGACACCATTCCACCCCCTTATCTCCTCTGCCATTACCGGAACACGACGGAACGCCGTCGAGAGCGCCGGGTCTGCCGAATCCATGTCGCTGCGCCGTTCGCCGCCGTCCGTCGGTAGCCGGAGCTCGCCGCCGCCTGCCGCTGGTCGGTGAGTAATCCACGCTTCCATTTCCGGCCATTGCTCGCGCTGTCGCCCTCACGTGTAGCCAGGAACGCCGCGCCATCTCGCCGGCCGGCCGAGCGCCCAGGGGGGGTAGACGCCCTCGGCGTCTAGGAGAGAAAAGAACAGTGCCATCTAGGGAGGGTAGAAGAAAAAGAGAAAGAAAGAGGGAAAAGAAGAAAAAGAAAATTTAAAAATTAAGGGAAAAATCTTAGAAAAATTTGGGGAATATTTTGGGAGTATTTTGGGAAAATTTATGCCAAAATTTTGTAGTTTTCACAGATATTTCTCTTTTAGATAAAATGAAACCCTAAATACGAATTTCGGGAAAATCTTCCGTTTACGAAAAACCCTTTCCAAAAAGAATTATTATACCTTTTCTTTTACTTCAAAGCTATACCTATCTTTTGGATACATTAAAAAGAAATATCAACAAATCTTTTTGAACAAGCATTCGCAAGAATTCCGCTCATCGCTTTATCGATTCTTTTTACCAAAAACCCTAGATAATTGTAACTCGACAATACGATCGATTTTGCCCTAAAATCCTCCGTAACTCGGGTAAAATCATAGGGAGATATTTTGGAGTACTCTTTTTGGTTTTCTTGATTCCTTGTTCGTTCTTATCGAATTTTAATTGGATTCAATCTTTTATTTCGCACGTATGGATAGCATCCGAAGAGGCAGCTACTGACTACGTCGAAGACCCCACTAAAACGTGCGAGCAAGGCAAGTCATCACACTCTTTGAACATATTGATCCCAATTGCGAAATGATGTTGTTTTTAAACTTTAAACATGCATGCTATACACAAAGAATTACCTATACTTGTTATGCCATGCCTTGTTATTGATTACCTTTAGAATTATTCCTTGTAACCCTCGATGTGATATATACAACCGGATAATATCTTCGGTAAAATGATTAGCCATGCTATTCTTAGATTCATGCATACTCATGATTTTATAAAGAGCTTTATGCTTGGGCAACTACCTTAGGGAAGGTAGTTGAGCTACAGCATGTGGAGACATGAGCGTCACATTGCCTTGAACATGATGAAAATGGTTTTGATGGAAAAACAAAAATATGAAACCAACGTTTTTAGACCAGGGCGGATGGATGGATTTGGGTGGATTCCAGGAAAGGCTAGTACCGTCCCTGGTCAGTTAAGGACCGAGCCATGAGACTACAACTTAGAACGAGCCAGTACAACCGTACTTCTCGAATGGGTATAGACCTAGCTAATTAAATATCTGAGCGGAGGCAGTATCCCTACATAGTAGGTTCAGGTGTTGGCGTTGAGGTAAGGGTTTGCCGGTAGGGGTGCACCACTGGTGGGTGCCTGGACGATAGTTAAGGGCCTTCCGGCAGGGGGTGTAGCGCTGGTTGGTACCTGGGCAGAGATCGGACATGCGATCAACATGAAGAAATGAAGACATGAAGAAAAGGACATGAAGGTGGAAAGTTCAAGGGTAGAGCAATTCTTTCTCTTACCCCGGGAACGCCAGAACTCCTCTCACTGCTAGGAAATGACGGCTAGAGTGCATGAGGGCTTAAGTTCATGGAGCGGGTACTGCCAAAGTGAGGTTATCGAAAAGCTTTGCCGTGACCGTCCCATATAGAGGGATGTAAGCTAATTCAATGAGTAGTTGCGGAGTACGGGTAAAGTGTACATCCACTGCAGTGTGAGTCAATCAATCTATTCGAATAGCCGTGCTCGCAGTTAATGAGCAACGTGACAAGTTTCTCCCGTGGCTAGACTCATAAATTTTAAAATGATGGGATTGGGATTGCATAATAACTTTATGTGTTGGGGAAACCAACTTCTCTATCTGAGAGAAGGGGGAAGACACCCCCAGAAAACCATGACGAATCGGAGGCGGGAAGCTATCCTTGGGATCACAATGGATGGTGGACAGAATCGTTGCCGACTTAATATACTATGGACCTAAAACTTGACCTGGCTAGATGTTAGGTTTGCGAAATGATTTGTGAAAATTGGCTTTGCGCAAATAAACCATAGCCATCCTTTGAATGACCTATCATGTGCATCATTCCGTGTTGGCTTGCTGAGTACGTTGGTACTCACCCTTGCTATACGCACAAACTTCAGGTGAAGGAAATGAAGAACTGGAGGACCCCTATGCTTACTACAAGGAGGAATGAAGACAATGAAGCGCGCTAGGTCTTAGTCCCCAGTCGTTGCCTGTGGCAATCGGCATGCTGCTGCCTTCTGTCTGCTATCTTATCCAATTTCTGTTTTCGGTTGTATCCGAACCGGTAGGTCCCATATGTATTGGATATTGCCTTCGGGCCTATTATTGTAATAATTTCGATGTAAGACTATTTGTGCACTTTGCACCTGGTAATTCAGAACTGTATTCGTAGGTACCAACCTACTCGATCCAGGGATATGGTACTATGAACACGAATGATTCCCGTCCTCAAAAACGGGGGTCTACAGGCGGTGGTGCAACCGGAGGCTAGACGGCGGTCGGCGGCCGGGAGGGCGGTCGGCCGCGCAGTGCTGCGGTGTGACCGGCGGCGGTTTCAACGGCTTGTGATTCGTTTTCGTTTTTGTAGATCGGTTTCATCGGTAAGAGGTAATCTTTAGTTCCGCAAAAGATTTGGGTTTTTGGTTTTCCCTACCATTCACCCCTCCTCTCGGTAGGTTTGTTTGGTCTCGTTCGATCCTACAAGTGGTATCGAGCCTCGTTCTTGATTTGCTTTTATGATCTTTTGCCATGGCTGAAAAGTTTTCAAACAAACCTCATGTCTTCAATGGAACCAATTTTGACTATAGGAAGAAAAATATGGAATCTTAATAACATCTCAAGGTTATGACATTTGGCTAAAAGTTTCACAATCTTATGACATCCCTGATCGCATTAATACTCCTACTCTCAAATTGGACTTTGAAAATAATTGCAAAGCTCGAAACATTATTCTTAATGCAATTTCTCGCTCCAATTTTGATCGTGTTTCGCATCTTGCTACTGCTAATGAGATTTGGAAAGCTTTGACTAATTTTCATACTCGATCTTCAAACATTAAAGAGTTGCGAAAAGATGTTTTCAAAAAGGAGTACATCAAATTTTAGATGACACATGGGGAGTCATTAGATGACTATCTAGGCCGTTTTAACAAAATTTTGAGTAAACTTGGATCTGTTGATTCTTCTTATAATGATAATTATTCTCAGTCTGAGGTTGCTCGTCATTTTATGAATGGTCTTGATATGAAGGTTTGGAAAGTTAAGGTTACCTCAATTCAGGAATCTGTTGATATGAACACCTTGACTTTGGATGTTCTTTATACTAAATTAAAAACCTATGAGATGAACATTCTTTCTAAAAGGACTGATTCAAAATCTTCTGCCTTGGTGTCTACTTCTGCATCTTCTGATTCTACTTCACAGTCGATGTTTGCTTCATTCTCTGCCATGTCCGATGATCAACTGAAGAAATCAGTGAGGAGGACTTGGTATCACTTGCTAATCGAATTTCTCGAGCTGTGAATAATGTCAAGTCCAGGAGAAGAGGAGGACCAATCCGGTGTTTTGGCTGTGGTCAACCAGGACACATCCGCTCCCAATGTCCCAAGGCTGGAAAAGGTACACAGGAGGAAAAAGCTCAAGATGGATCTAAGGAAGCTAAGCAGAGCAAGAAGTAGGCCAAGAACATGAAGATGAGGAAGTACTACCAGAAGGCCTTGGATGAAGCTTTTGCAGCCGTGTAGGGATCCAGCGATGTTGAGTACTCAGATGATGATGAGGAAGACAAAGGAAAGAGCATCGCTGGAGTTTGTCTCATGGCAAAGAGTACTGAAGATTCTGATGGAGAAAATGAGGTAATAAATGCTCCTAGTGTTGAATATCTTCAAGATGTTATTGCTAGACTTGGTTACAAGATTTCTAAATTTGAAAAGAAGATTAATCAACATGAAGCAGTTATTGATTCTCTTAAAACTGAAAATAATAGACTAATCTCTTGCCTCTGATGACGATTGCAAATCATGTGAAGTTTTATCTGCTGAGATTAGTTCTGTTAGAGAAGTCAATTTAACTACTTGCAAAAAGCTTGATGCTGAATCTAAGAAATCTAGAAAGCTTGAATCTTGTCTTGCTCTTAGCTTTGCCATGGACACTAGATTAACTGATGAGTTGTTTTTAACAAAAAGAGCTTTAAAGAAATGTCAAATTTCCTTGTTTGCTAGCTCTATATTTAATGCAATTAGAGCAAAAAAGTTAAAACAATCTAGTGCAAAACCTTGCTCATCTTATCTTGCTTATGATTTGAGATTAAAAGATGCCTTAGATCGTGTTAGGCATATGGAAGAAACAGTTAACCAAGATGAAGTGTTTTCTTGTCAAACTTGTAAAAAACAGAAAGGTCTTTTGGATGCTTGCAAAAATTGTGCTACTTTGACTCAAGAGATTTCTTACTTAAAAGTTCTTTTCAACGCTTTTCTGATGGTAAAAAGAATCTCAACATAATTTTGGATCAATCAAAGGTTAGCATAGACAATCGTGGTTTAGGTTTTGATCCCTATATTCACTTTTCTAGGCATCCTCCTAATATTTTGGGTATAACTGAGAGAGGTGAAATTTTGACTAAACCAGATCCTAAACCCATTGTTTTCAAATCTGCTGGCATTATGACTTCTTTGAATGCATCATGTTCTACCAAGCCTGTTGTTAGTACTAAACCTGTGTTTGTTGCTAAATCTGCTGTTGGTACTAAAAACACTGTTAATGCTAAGCCTGTTGTCTTAACTTGTTCTTCAACTCATCATGAAAAATATGTTTGTTCATTTTGTGGTAAACATGGACATCTTGTTGGTTCCTGTTTTAGACTTGCTAGAAAACAGAAAAAGGAACGAGAGGTAGCTTTTGCAAAACTAATATTGCAAAAATCGGCTTTTCCCTCGAGGCAGGCGGTCAGACCGTAGATGGACCATCGGTCAGACCAGTGCCACACCCGGTCAGAACGGAGCTATACCCGGTCAGACCGGCGCTATACCTCTGGTCAGACCAGTGTGAAGCCTCCGGTCAGACCGTAGGTACAGCGGCAATCAGACCGGCCTCAGGCTAACTTTTCTAACGGGAAACATGTTGAATTTTCTACTGGTTATATTCCTGTTGGTTCTGGTCGTGTGTCTCAGTACTGGATTCCCAAATTCTTATTATCTAACCCTAGTACTGAGGCTTCGACATCTTCTTGTGTGTAGGCCCTTTTGGTGAGGAGGGAGAACGTGTGGATCATTGATTCCGGTTGTTCACGACACATGACCGGTGATAAAAGTTGGTTCTCCTCCCTCGTAAAGGCATCAAGGAAGGATTCAATCATCTTTGGCGATGCTTCTACTAGCACGATCACTGCAACTGGATCTGTCGCTTTGGTTGAAAATTTACAATGAATAATGTCGCTTTGGTTGAAAATTTGAAGTACAACTTGCTCTCCGTTTCTCAAATTGTGGATGAAGACTTTGATGTCCTTTTAAAGAAAATTAGAAGTAAAGTGTTTGATTTGTCTGGTGATGCTGTGCTTAATGTTTCTCGATACGGAAGAGTTTTTAAAGCGGATTTTGAAAATAGCATTTCCTCTGAAGTTACATGTCTTGTTGCAAAATTTTCAAAAGATGTGATGTTTTGGCATCGTAGTCTTGGACATGTTGGCTTTGATCATCTCACTAGGATTAGTGGTTCGGATCTTGTTCGAGGTTTGCCTAAACTTAAGAAAGATCTTGAATTGGTTTGTTCGCCATGTCATCATGCTAAGATGGTTGCTTCTTCGCATACTCCCATATTTTCTATGATGACAGATGCACCGAGGACAGTTTACACATGGACACCGTTGGTCCAATAGAGTGCAATCCGTTGGAGGAAAGTAGCATGTTTTGGTTATTGTTGACATTTTTTCTCGATATTCTTGGGTTTATTTTATGGCAACTAAGGATGAAGCTTTCGAACACTTTAAAAGTTTGTATCTTCGTTTGGCTCTTGAGTTTCCAAAATCTTTTAGAACTATTCTAAGTGATAATGGTGGTGAGTTTAAAAATGCTTCTTTTGAAAGGTTTTGTGTTGAAATGGGTCTTGAACATCATTTTTTGTCTCCTCGGATTCCTCAACAAAACGGTGTTGTTGAAAGAAAAATCATTCTTTGGTTGAAATGGCTAGGACTATGCTTGATGAATATTCTACTCCTAGAAAATTTTGGGCTGAAGCTATTAACGCTGCTTGTTATATTTCCAATTGTGTTTTCTTGATATCTAAACTTGGAAAAACTTCTTATGATCTTCGCTTTGGACACTCACCGAAGATTTCTCACTTGCGTGTTTTTGGATGTAAATGTTTTGTGCTCAAATCTAGAAATTTGGATAAATTCGAATCTCGCTCTGGTTGTGGACTTATGTTGGGATACTCTGCGCATTCATGAGGTTACCGCGTACTTGTTTTGGAAACTAATAAAATTGTTGAGACTTGCGAAGTCACTTTTGATGAGGCTAGTCCAGGGACTAGACCCGAAATTTCAAGTACCCTATCACAGGTTCAGGGGTAGGATATTTTTGTGGAAAGCGATGACGAAGACAACGAGGATGTGTCGGTCGGTCAGACCGGGCATGGCGCCGGTCAGACCAGAGGCACATCGGCAGCCAGACCGCAGGAAGAGGAGCGGTCAGACCGGAGGCACATCGGCAGCCAGACCGCAGGAAGAGGAGCGGTCAGACCGGCCGAGTGGTTCTTTGGGAGCTTTGGGTAATGATGCTAATAGACCTCCATAAGCTTCAACTTCATCAGAACAAGCTACAGAAGATGAACAAACTTCAGATGTAAGTGCTCCACTTTATATTCAACGACGACATCTTTCGGAACAGATAATAGGTAATTTGGGTGAACGTACTACAAGGTCTAAGGTAACAAATCGTGATTTTCATGCAAATTCTGCTTTTATCTCTAATTTTGAACCCAAAGATGTTACTCATGCACTAACTGATGAATCCTGGATTAATGCCATGCATGAAGAACTTGAGAATTTTGAAAGAAACAAAGTCTGGTTTTTAGTTGAACCTCTTGTTGGTCATAATATTATTGGAACTAAATGGGTTTTCAAAAATAAACAGAATGAGGATGGTTTAATTGTTAGAAACAAAGCTAGGCTTGTTGCTCAGGGTTTTACTCAAATGGAAGGGTAGGATTATGATGAAACTTTTGCTCCTATTGCTAGGATTGAGGCAATTAAACTTTTGTTGGCTTTTGCTGCTTCAAAAGGTTTTAAATTGTTTCAAATGGATGTTAAAAGTGCTTTTCTTAATGGTTACATACAGGAGGAAGTTTATGTAAAACAACCACCAGGTTTTGAAAATCCTGATTTTCCTAACCATGTTTTCGTTTGTCAAAAGCTTTGTATGGTTTGAAACAAGCACCTAGAGCATGGTATGATAGACTTAAAAACTTTTTACTTGCAAAGGGCTTTACAATGGGAAAAATTGATAAAACTCTCTTTGTTCTCAAGCATGGTAATGATCTACTGTTTGTTCAGATTTATGTGGATGATATCATCTTTGGTTGTTCATCTCACGCTTTGGTTGTGGAGTTTGCTGAGACAATGCGCAAGAAATTTGAGATGAGCATGATTGGTGAATTGATTTACTTTTTGGGATTGCAAATTAAGCAAACACCTCAAGGTACTATTGATGAGAAATTTCTCTCACGCGCTGGCCTGGGAGATCTGCTTAACTCCAGTGCAGGTCCTTCTCGGCTACCTGTGCTGTACAAGGCATGCCAGTTGGTTTGATCTGCTAACCAACAAGAAAAATAAAGATATATGCGTTAAGTGTTAGGTTAGATCCTACTGGATAGGCTACAAGAGTCAATTTACATATATATGATATCCCGAAGCGTATTTAAACCAAGTGACTAGAATAGATCGGCTGCGCCGAGATAGTATTAACCACTTAATCCAAATATACAATGGGATAATAAATATATGCTTTAACAATCTAGCCGATGTCGTAAGTCCAACTGTGAATCGGCTAATACTCCGATTTATCTTATGAAAAGATATTGATCTCGAGCTAAATGTGCTAAACCTAGATCGGCACGCATCAGAATCGGCAAACCGATTCGGCTTAGGGCATTTAACTAGAGCAAGATTTTAATATAAGAGGCGGTTTTAATAAATCTGATAACAAACGTATCAAAAAGATATTAAAACAGATAAGACCGGCTGAAACCCCGAAACTGTCTCTAAACATATACATCTGGCCGAGTAGATCATAAAAGCTCTAAAAACGACTTAATAGATCAATACTGATGCAACATCAATTATAAAAGGAACAATCTGATCTACTGTAGCTGATGTAAATACCTCGAGACGGTGGATATCGCATATAACCTAGGCCAACCTTTAGATCTGGCTCTATCGGCTGCAGATTCTTGACAGAAACGAGCCGATGTCGAGACAGATCTTGTTAGTGATATGCCCTAGAGGCAACATGGAGATGTTGGATATCACGTCAATGTTTATGTATTTATGAATAAAGTGTTATTCAGTTCCATGAAATAGACATCTTGTATTGATCAATAAGTACGTGACTTATTTATGAGACTCGATATGTATGAATCTATTTCTAAACGATCCCTGATCATATGTTATATTGTTGGAACAAATATGATTCTAAGATCGGCATGTTTATTGATTGATGATCATGTCTCATAGATCATGGGTATGGAGATACCAAATCAATAAACATGGACATATGTGTTAGAGAACACATTGTTGGATAGACCCACCATGAGACACTACGAAATTAATGTGCCATTAGTTGGTCTCGGGTAGTGTTGGTACAAAGTCCTTAGACCCGAGATCACCATGGATTCCAACATGTGTAGTAGCCTACTTTGGGACTACCAAACGCTATTCCGTAATCGGATAGTTATAACGGTAGTTTTCGGGTTTGCTATGAAACATGGAGTGGGATGTGAGTGATCAAGATGGAATTTGCCCCTCCTTTGGAGAGATATCTCTGGGCCCCTCGAGGTAATGGATTATGGAAATGCATGGTCATGCTAAGTTGATTGAGGAGTCAATCAACGACGGATAATCCAATACGGTTCGAGTGAATGGTTAAGCTATTGAAGGGATGGCACACATCTTGCCTATAGCTTAACCGGTATCGTGAGGCAAAGGGATTTGTGTACACATTACAGTTCGAGCCGATATTATATTCTTGTATACTATGGTGTCAATATGTGCTGCTAGGCGCCGCTATTGACAGTCGGCCGAGTTGGACTCGAGCCGACGATCGGCTAAGTTAGACTATAGCCGAAACCGAGTATACCTGAACCTACGGGTCGCACGCTTAAGGGGATAGAATAGATATTCGAGTTGGACTCGGATACGGCTCGATCGGATAGGGATCCGATCGGATAGAGTCCTATGGGCTTACGACATATGGGCGGCCAACTCTATGAGATACGGATGAGATCCGATTCAAAATAGAGTCCTAATCGGCCACTAGTCCCGGCGGCCAACTCTATATAAAGGAGGGAGGGGTGGAGAGCTGAATAGACGTCAATTGCATCGCGTGCAACAGAAGTCGCCGAGATCAATCTCCACGGAAACCCTCCCCACTTTCGAGCCAAACCCTAGCCTTGCATCGCGTGCTAGCACACGGGTGTACGGCTTTCGTCCCCGGACGTGTGGATACCGGTAGAGGCGCTGCTACGTTGCGCGCTGTTGATCGACTTGGATCGGCCGCAATCGGAGCGATCGGGCGTGGTGGAATCGGCTGCGGTCGGGCGCATCGGAGCGAGGCGTGAGAACGCGGCCGGACGACTCGAATCGGCTGATTGGCGAATCGACTGTCTCCGGGAATCGGCTACACTGTTCCAGATCGGATTGCCCTGATTGGCTATTCCGCTGCACTCTACTCCAATCGGTAACGATCTATCGGCCCTTACTTGCAAGTGTTCCTGGTTTGCGTGGTAAAAGTTTTTGTTTTTGGCTAGCGTAGCCTTCGCGTAACCCTTCGGTGGTATCGAGCTAATCTTGCTTAGTTCGGGTTTTAGATTGGATCTGGAACAAGTTTTGCGCACGGGTTGATTAGATCAATCGGTTTTACGGGATCTGTTGAGGAGAGTAGATGGTAATTGCGTTCCTTGATAGTGTATCGGAACGACGTAATGTGATTACGTCGAAGCAATTTCCAAATAACTCGGTTTGAGTTGGGTTCGAGATAGCGTTCCTTGATAGTGTATCGGAACGGTATAATGTGATTATACCGAAGCTATCTCGTAGTCCGACTTTGTTGCTGCCTCGCGCCTACGCAAACCATCTCCCTTGATAGTGTATCGGGACGGCATAATAGGTAGAAAACGTTTCTACGCCTAACTTGTTTTTGCAGAGAATGCTTTGAGATGGTATGGCCCTATTGTATGTATGAGATGCATGTGATGCATATAATATTCTTTCATATGTGCAATCCCTGTAATATTCTTTCATACGTGCAATGCTTGTAATATTCTTTCACGACCTGCGAGTCGATGTAATCTTCAATTAGAGCTTCTATAGTAGTAGCTTAGTTTGAAGATATCAAGCATTCGACACTTGGAAGATGGTGCCGAAGATGGAGATCCTCAGCGCCAACATGGAGATGGAGATCACCATGTGAAGGGGGCCATACTATTTCATTATATGCTATTCTTCTTGCTTTCATATGTGATATGTTTGTTTGATAGGATAGCATCCCTCTCAAAATTAAGTAGTAATGATGCCCTTCCAAATGTTGCACCCGTCACCGTTATGCTCGTCAATGGTGGGTCTCGCAAAGCAGAGTGCCATTCTCTATCATAACACGAGGGGTATATGTCGACATATACATGCAGGAGCATTTGGTTTACTTAACAAGGCTATCAAAACAGTTTTGGGCCTTGGGGCATAGGTTGGCGCCGGGGCATGGAGATGCCACACCAACAACAAGAGTCACAAAGAGATGTGATTAGCAAGGTGTTGCTTACCGATGTTACTAATTTTCTAGCAAGTGATGCCAAAGCTCACTAGAAAATTAATTAACATGTGGATCTTGACCCAATACGTAACCTAGAGGGAAGGTGGAAAATACGTAATGGGAGTCTAATGTTAAATTGTTTAACAATAGACATAGCATAAACATTGTGCTAAACTTTGCTTTTTCTTTGTAGAATAAATGGCGGCTAATACTACACCCGACCTTTAATTTGCGATCTATTCTCGAAAAGGAAAAATTAAATGGAACAAACTTTATGGATTGGTATCGTAACTTGAGAATTGTTCTCAAGCAAGAGCGTAAGGAGTACGTTCTCGAAGTACCCTATCCCGAGGATTTGCCAACTAATGCCACTTGCAACCGCACGGAGGGCTTATGAGAAGCACACTAATGATGCCCTAGATATAAGCTGTCTCATGCTTGCTACAATGTCCCCCGAGCTTCGTAAGCAATATGAGAGCAGCGATGCTCATACTATTATTCGGGGACTGCGTGGCATGTTTGAGAACCAAGCTCGGGCCGAGAGGTTTAACACCTCAAAGTCCTTGTTTGCGTGCGAGCTTGTTGAGGGAATCCCGTCGTCCGCATGTGATAAAAATGATTGGCTACATTGAGAGTCCGGAAAACTAGGTTTTCCCCTTAGCCAAGAGTTGGCTACGATGTGATTCTCCGCCGCTCCCTCCGAGCTTCGAGCCATTCATATTAAACTATCACATGAACAATATGGATAGAACCTTGGCTGAATTGCATGGGATGCTAAAGACAGTGAGGAGAGTATCCAGAAGAATGGTCATCATGTGATGATGATGCGAAGGCTAAACGCAAACCACTGTCAAGAAACTTTGCACCAAGAGGAAGTTAACTCCCGATGAGATCGCGAGTGCCTCTAATGCAAAGAAGGGCAAGAAGGGTCGGCGGCATCGATGCCGTTTGCTTCTATTGCAAGGAGACAGCCCTTGGAAGAGGAACCGCAAGAAGTACATGGAGGATCTCAAAAAGAAGCAAAGTACGACTTCGCCGGTATTAATGTTATAGACATTAATCTTGCTACTTCACCTACTGACTCTTGGGTATTTGATACCGGATCGGTAGCTCATATTTGCAAGTCGTTGCGGGGAATGAGAAGAAGTAGAGGATTGAGAAGGGGCGAGGTGAACCTGCGCGTCGGCAATGGAGCAAGCGTTGCTACGCTTGTCGGCACGTACCACTTCATCTACCTTCGGGATTAGTTTTGGAATTAAATAATTGTTATTGTGTTCCAACACTATGTCAAAATGTTATTTCCGCTTCATGTTTGTAAGCGGAAGGATATGATTTTAGATCAATGAACAATGGTTGTTCAATATATCTCGAGATATGTTCTATTTTCATGCTCCATTGGTGAATGGATTATACGTTTTGAATCTTGAAGCGTCTCCCATCTATAACATTAATACGAAAGGCAACTCTCTAATGATATAAACCCCACGTTTATCCGGCATTGTCGCTTAGGCCATATAAATAAGAAACGCATGGAGAAGCTCCATAAGGATGGATTGCTTCACTCTTTTGATTTTGAATCATTTGAGACATGTGAGTCTTGTTTACTTGGTAAGATGACAAAGGCACCTTTCACGGGACACAGTGAAAGAGCAAGTGACTTGTTGGCACTCGTACATACCGATGTATGTGGACCAATGAGCTCAACGGCCGAGGTGGTTATCGACTTCATTACCTTTACCGATGACTTTAGTAGATATGGTTATATCTACTTAATGAGGCATAAGTCCGAATCCTTTGAAAAGTTCAAAGAATTCCGAATAAAGTACAGAATCATTTAGGGAAAACAATCAAGTTTCTACGATCGATCGTGGAGGGAATACTTGAGCCAAGAGTTTGGTAATCATCCGAAAGATTGTGGAATTGTTCCACGCTTAACTCCGCCAGAACTCCACAATGGAACGGAGTGTCCGAACGGAGAAATCGCACCTTGTTGGACATGGTGCGGTCGATGATGAGCCAAAGTGATCTTCCGTTATCTTTCGGGGATATGCTCTTGAACAACATCGCTCACACTAAATAGAGTTCCATCTAAGTCGGTTGAAAAGACACCATATGAGATATGGACGGGGCAACCCCTAGTTTGTCTTTTCTCAAAATATGGGGATGCGAAGCTTATGTAAAACGTTTATAGTCGACAAGCTCACACCCAAATCGACAAGTGCTTCTTTGTGGGATATCCTAAGGAAACTAAGGGATACTACTTTTATAATCGGGAACAAGGCAAAGTGTTTGTCGCCCGACACGGTGTCTTCTTGGAGAAAGAGTTTCTTTCAAGAAGGGTTAGTGGGAGCAGGGGTGCATCTTGAAGAAGTTCAAGAAACACCGAAAATGTTTCGCGACCACGAGAACCACAACAGAGGTGCAAAGTGTTGCGCCACCGCTTGTAGATACACCAGCCCCACGGAGGTCCGAAAGATCACGTCGTGCGCCCGATGGTACACAAAGCGGAACAACGTGATATATTGTTGTTGGACAGCGATGAACCTAAGACCTATGAGGAAGCGATGGTGGGACCCGATTCCAACAAGTGGCTTGGAGCCATGAAATACGAAATAGAATCCATGTACGACAATCAAGTTTGGAACTTGGTTGATCCACCGATGGTGTCAAAACCATTGAGTGTAAATGGGTTTTTAAGAAAAGGCCGATATGGATGGAAATGTTCACATCTATAAGGCGCGATTGGTGGCGAAAGGTTTTAAACAGATTCAAGGAGTTGATTATGATGAAACCTTCTCGCCTGTCGCAATGCTTAAATCTATTAGGATTATCCTAGCGATTGCTGCATATTTCGATTATGAGATATGGCGATGGATGTCAAAACGGCTTTCCTAAATGGAAACCTAAGCGAGGATGTATACATGATACAACCTCGGGGTTTTGTCGATCCGAATCGCTCGAAAGATATGCAAGCTACGTAAATCCATTTATGGATTGAAGCAAGCATCTCGGAGTTGGAATATTCGTTTTGATGAAGTAATCAAAGGGTTTGGTTTCATCAAAAATGAAGAAGAGGCCTGTGTTTACAAAAAGGTCAGTGGGAGCGCAATTGTATTTCTAATCTTATATGTGGATGACATATTGTTGATTGGAAATGATATCCCTATGCTAGAATCATCAAGTCTTCATTGAAAAATAGTTTTTCCATGAAAGACTTAGGGGAGGCAAGATACATATTAGCATTCGGATCTATAGAGATAGATCCAAGAGGCTAATTGGATTAAGCCAAAGTACATACATTGACAAGGTGTTGAAAAGGTTCAACATGCATGATTCCAAGAAAGGTTTCTTGCCCAAGTCACATGGCATTAATCTTAGCAAGAATCGGTGTCCTCGACACATGATGAGCGGAATAAGATGGGTATGGTTCCATATGCTTCGGCAATTGGATCCATCATGTATGCCATGCTTTGTACACGCCTGCATGTCTCGTACGCTTTGAGTGCTACGAGCAGATATCGAGATCCGGTGAAGGTCACTGGATCGTCAGTAAAGAATATCCTTAAGTACTTGAGGAGAACTAAGGATATGTTCCTAGTCTATGGAGGTGAAGAAGAGCTCGTTGTAAGTGGTTACACCGATGCTAGCTTCCAAACAGACAAGGATGATTATAGATCGCAATGGGTTCGTGTTCTCGCCCGAACGGAGGCGCGCGCTTGGAAGAGTTCCAAGCGGATACCGTTGCTGATTCTACAACGGAGGCCGAGTACATTGCTGCTTCGGAAGCTGCAAAGGAGGCTGTTTGGATCAAGAAATTCGTTTCGAGCTTGGTGTGATGACTAGTACGACTGGTCCAATGTCTCTCTATTGTGACAATAGTGGAGCCATTGCGCAAGCCAAGGAGCCGAGGTCACATCAAAAGTCCAAACACATACTTCGGCGATATCATCTCATCCGCGAGATTGTGGACAGAGGTGATGTCAAGATATGCAAAGTGCACACGGATCTCAACATAGCCGATCCGCCGACAAAACCTCTCCCTCACCGAAGCATGAGGCGCACACAAGAGCAATGGGTATTAGATACTTACATGATTGACTCTAGTGCAAGTGGGAGATTGTTAGTGATATGCCCTAGAGGCAACATGGAGATGTTGGATATCACGTCAATGTTTATGTATTTATGAATAAAGTGTTATTCGGTTCCATGAAATAGACATCTTGTATTGATCAATAAGTACGTGACTTATTTATGAGACTCGATATGTATGAATCTATTTCTAAACGATCCCGATCATATGTCATATTGTTGGAACAAATATGATTCTAAGATCGGCATGTTTATTGATTGATGATCATGTCTCATAGATCATGGGTATGGAGATACCAAATCAATAAACATGGACATATGTGTTAGAGAACACATTGTTGGATAGACCCACCATGAGACACTACAGAATTAATGTGCCATTAGTTGGTCTCGGTAGTGTTGGTACAAAGTCCTTAGACCTGAGATCACCATGGATTCCAACATGTGTAGTAGCCTACTTTGGGACTACCAAACGCTATTCCGTAATCTGGATAGTTATAACGGTAGTTTTCGGGTTTGCTATGAAACATGGAGTGGGATGTGAGTGATCAAGATGGAATTTGCCCCTCGTTTGGAGAGATATCTCTGGGCCCTCGAGGTAATGGATTATGGAAATGCATGGCCATGCTAAGTTGATTGAGGAGTCAATCAACGGACGGATAATCCAATACGGTTCGAGTGAATGGTTAAGCTATTGAAGGGATGGCACACATCTTGCCTATAGCTTAACCGGTATCGTGAGGCAAAGGGATTTGTGTACACATTACAGGTTCGAGCCGATATTATATTCTTGTATACTATGGTGTCAATATGTGCCGCTAGGCGTCGCTGATTGAAGTCGGCTGAGTTGGACTCGAGCCGACGATCGGCTAAGTTAGACTATAGCCGAAACCGAGTATACCTGAACCTACAGGGTCGCACGCTTAAGGGGATAGAATAGATATTCGAGTTGGACTCGGATACGGCTCGATCGGATAGGGATCCGATCGGATAGAGTCCTATGGGCTTACGACGTATGGGCGGCCAACTCTATGAGATACGGATGAGATCCGATTCAAAATAGAGTCCTAATCGGCCACTAGTCCCAGTCGGCCAACTCTATATAAAGGAGGGAGGGGTGGAGAGCTGAATAGACGTCAATTGCATCGCGTGCAACAGAAGTCGCCGAGATCAATCTCCACGGAAACCCTCCCCACTTTCGAGCCAAACCCTAGCCTTGCATCGCGTGCTAGCACACGGGTGTACGGCGTTCTGTCCCCGGACGTGTGGATACCGGTAGAGGCGCTGCTACGTTGCGCGCTGTTGATCGGCTTCGGATCGGCTGCAATCGGAGCGATCGGCTGTGGTGGAATCGGCTGCGGTCGGGCGCATCGGAGCGAGGCGTGAGAACGCGGCCGGACGACTCGAATCGGCTGATTGGCGAATCGGCTGTCTCCGGGAATCGGCTACACTGTTTTGGATCGGATTGCCCTGATTGGTTATTCCGCTGCACTCTACTCCAATCGGTAACGATCTATCGGCCCTTACTTGCAAGTGTTCCTGGTTTGCGCGGTAAAAGTTTTTGTTTTTGGCTAGCGTAGCCTCCGCGTAACCCTTCAGATCTAAACATTGTTCTAGATTATATGTGATATATGATAACTAGCGCAACATAAATCATCGAATTTAGAGTGTCATAGCGATGGAAGCACTAAATTCGACGAGATACACCACTAATGACAAACATTTACCTTAACTTGGGGATTGAAACGATTCAGCCCGAAGCCGGATCAGTTGTTCGTCTAAAGAAAAAGGAGGCGATGCGCCGAAGGTTGTATTGATTGTGTGAATTATGTTTTACAAGGATCTCGGGTCCTATTTATACCCAAGAATAACATTATCTGTACAGACCCTGGACTCTATCTAAACTACTATTTAAAATACGACAATACCCTGGGATAAGGACCCATGCCGCATTACAATAAACAGTCTAAACAAATTCCTAATTTACAGATACAATTGTCGTTACAGGACTCTATCCATAGATGGCAATATCTTTTGATGCGCAATTTGGAAACCGAATCTTCTATTTATCTTTAAGCACCTTCATCGGAAACGGTTTTATCTCCTCCTCTGACTCAACATCGGCTATCGGCTATCCTTGTCCAATCCAACCTCAGCCGATTGACCTCATAGCCGATCGCACCGCAGCCGACTCGACCACTGTTCTTCCAATCCGACTCCGTCTCTATCTCGGCAGGGATTTAGGGATTTGGTTACCAAATTTAGTCGTTTACACATGCCCCCCAAGTCTGTGATAAGATAATATCGCGGATTTGCTGCTTTTCCAAATTCCCGCTTTCTCCGACCGAAACCGTTTTGGCTGCCCGAAAATATCCTTCAAATACCGCCTTCTCGGCCACCGCACGTGTCACATTACCACAAACCAACAGCCACCTCAGCAACCCTTGAGCTCTCCGGCGACTCCCTCAGCGAACTCAGCGACCTTGGCGACCTTAGCGACCTCGTCTTCCCCGGTGAACCCTAAGAAGCGGCAATCACCAATAATGGCTTCTTCAAGCGCCCACTCTGAGGCAACCCAGACGGAATACCAAGAGGTAAGTCTCATCGGCTATCATCCTTTACTCCGTGCAATTTGGCTTTCATCTTTTGTAACCTTGTCTTTCCATCTTTAAACCACATCATCTTGGCCACCAAATCGCAATCCCAGACCTCACCGGTTCCAATCAGTTTTTATTAGGGCCGATCGGCAACATAGACCCCAGCGAGCTCATCAATGCCGAAACGAACAGAGTCCCCTTCAGATTTTCTACTCCCAACCTAGCTCACTGGTCTAGTGCCTTCAAATCCTAGCCCTCAACGGACAAAACTTGGCCAGCTTGGTTCTCACGGATGTTGGCTAGGCTACAGACCCACTGGACTGGGATAGGGATAAATCAATGCCTAGCCCTGACCATAGCCCATATTTCAAAGGACAAACCTCTCTTATCGGCTTCCACCTATTTCTGGTCGGATACGCTAAATGTGTTCCTCTTTAGGCAAGGGCCAATGACACCAACCCTCATGGATATAGTGTTGATCATAGGGTTGGACATAACATCAACAGTCGACCCAATCGGCCTCAATATCAAGTGCTCTCACAATTTCAAGACCAAGAGCATAGGGGGTTGGAGCGGATTTATTTCCACGAATATGAAGGATGGCCCAATCACTGAGAGAGAACACACCGCTTTCCTATTAATGTGGCTAGAGAAGTATGTCTTCTATGGGTCGAGCTGTGGGCCGACGAGCAACTGGCAGCATGTAGCCGAAGCCCTAGTAAGCAAGAAACAAGTTCCTTTGGGGAAATATGTGCTCGGCTACTTGTACCAAATGCTAAGTAGCGCATCGGCTCGGCTAGCTTACCAACAAGCTGTCAACACAGGAGGGCCTTGGTGGCTGTTGCAACTGTGGCTAAACCTCCACCTCCACCGGGTTGCAGAAAGGCCATCCCCACTAGAGGCTGATTGCCCCTTAATCGAGCCAAGATTTGAGGATGATGAAGAAGTAACCACCCGTCGATGCTTATCATATGGCGAAGCAGCAGCAACCTATCCCGGATCCAAATTAACAGCCGATCATTTCAAAAGTTGGTTTGGCAACCTGTACAACAGCTTCCCAAGCACTTCAAGGATATGGTTTGCCTGTACGGACTTTGAAAGATGTGAACTCCAAGATGACTTTCGGCTGGACGAACTCAACTCTGAAAGCTATGACAAACCGAGGGAAATCTATACATAGGCTATCACACCCTGCATACTTCCAGTCGACATCCACCAAGGACGCAACATTCAAAAGTCCTACGAATTTTATCATCCGATGGTAGCTGCAAGGCAACTTGGTATGGGTCAACTGCCAATCGGCCTGTATTACACAGACAAGATCCAGACCAGAGGCAAAATCGAGGGCGACATCATGATGAATCGGCTGCTCAATATACCTGGCCCCCCTCTTGGCAATATTGACAACATCGATCTGGCAGTGCGGAGGACATCGATCTTCAGCCGATGGTGGAATGAATGAAAGCAGCACTTGTTCCATCAGTCGGCCTCTATGTATCTGACCATCATCGATCTAGAAATGACCCCATTGGCAAGTATCCTTTTCCTTATCTCGGTCCCTGTTTTTCTTTCAACCTCTCTCTATATTATTGGCTAATCATGCTTCGTTTCTTTGCAGACAAACGACTCCTCTCCTTCGGACATAAGTAATACAGGGGTGGCCATCCACTACGCCCCTGGGCTGTTATCTGGTGGCTGCGGGCTGGCTTCGTCCATCATCGGCTGCCATGCGCCGAAGGTGGGCACCTTGCTCCATGGCCAAACCCGTGTGCCGCTGCATCGGCAAAAAAGGGTGGCACCATCGGCTGCGGCTACTCCGGCTGCAGAGAAAAAGAAACGTGCTTCAAAGAAGCCGAGGACAACCCTAGCTGATGACTTGCCCCCAATCGATCCGGACGTGGATGCGGCCCTCGAAGAAGAAGTCAGGGACGAGGAAATGGAGGATGTCGTCAATGCTGTCGCAGTCGAAACAAGTCCTTCCGACAAATACGCCCAAACTCCATCGGCCGAGCAGACCAATGAGCGAACTCCAAGCCCTCCGAAACGCATCCCTCGTCCTCACCCGGTAAGTATTTTTACTACTCAATCCTGCCATCTTTCACCTTTTCACATTGTAACTTATCGGCTTTTGGCATCCATAGGCCAAGAAGTTAGCCACAGAAGAAAACGGCTCCCCCTCCTTCGGTAAACTCAATCCTTATTTCTCTCTTCTTAACACAGCCAAATTTTTAACTCACATTTTCTTTTTACAGCCTTCCCGTGCTCCAACATCTGCCCCCCAGGCATCGAGGGAGCCGCCGCCGATGGCCGCGCGCGCCGATGATGCTGAGGATGTGGCTACCTCAGTTCCAGCAGTCCGAGTAAGTCCTGCTCAACTTTACAAATCGGCTTGTTAGTCATGTCGGCTCTCTAACCAATTTCCAACTTGCAGTATGTGGCCGATCTCCTGGACTTTGAATTATCAGAATTCCTTGATCGTGACGAGAGCGTCGACAAGACCATGGTTGTACCAGACAATGAGCTACAAGCCACCTTGTCGGACATGGCCAAACGGCTGGAGTGCTCTCTGGATTTCTTGGTCACCGATTGCGGTTCCATCCGTAGTTGGTTCGAAGACGTCCAAGATCGGCTACCGGACCAGCTGGCTGACACCATCGCACCAGCTACTTTTCTGGAGGCGCATCGGCACAAACTCGAACGAGCTAAACACAGGATAGCCGATCGCCGTGAGAACAAGGCCCTAGAAGCTACCATAAAGGCCAGCCAGCAAGACATCACTGCCAAAAAGGCCAAATTCAACGCTCTGAAGACCGAGCTGATTGTTGAACTCGATCGGCTTCGCAAATGCCGGGAAGAGCTGATAGCCGAGCTTGCCAACATTGATGCCGATAGCGCGGTCAAAGAACAACGTGTGGCCGGCCTGCCGAAGGAGATCGAGGACCAGCGAGCAAAGATCAAGGCAGCCATGTCAAACCTGTCGGACATGGCCAAGGCGATGAAGCCGATCCCAACAGAGCCGAATCATGAGTTGATCCATACACTTGGGTAATATTTCTTTAAATATTTGCCGTTCAGAGCCCTTCCAAACACTTCTCCATCCAGACCCTCCAGCATATAAGCTCCTTTAGAGACGCATTTGTGGATCTTGAAAGGCCCTTCCCAATTTGGTGACCACTTGCCGAATTTATTGTCTCATGTTCCAATCAGCAATATCAATTTCCAAACGAGTTCACCCTCTTCAAAAGACTTAGGTACAACTTTCTTATTATAATGACGGGCTACTCGTTCTTTATCCCTTGTTACTTTTTCCAAGGCCCTCATCCTTGATAACACGAGGTCCTCTGATTAGTCCACCATTAGGTGATAGTAATCATCGGTTGTGAGCTGATCTTGTAGCTGAATCCGTCTTGAGCTGATGATATTTTCCCATGGACAAATTGCTTCGTGCCCATAGACCAACTTGTATGGAGGGACTTGGATAGATCCGTGGCATGCCATCCGATATGCCCAAAGCGATTCGGCTAATCGGCTATGCCATTGCTTAGGGTACTCAGAAATATTCCTCTTTATTAGTTTGATTAAACTTTTGTTTGAAGCCTCTGCTTGCCCGTTGGCCTGTGCATAGTATAGTGAAGAATTAAGTAATTTGATCCCCATGCCGTCGGCAAACTGAACAAACTCGTCCGATATGAAGATAGATCCCTGGTCTGTTGTTATTATTTGTGGGACGCCAAATCGGTAGATAATATGCTCTTTAACAGACTCGATTGCGTCACTAGAATCAACCTTTTTTAAAGGAATTGCCTCCGCCCACTTTGTAAAATAATCTGTTGCCACCAGAATGAATTTATGCCCTTTGCTTGAGGGTGGATTGATCTGGCCGATCATGTCGATGCCCCATCCTCTGAACGGCAAAGGCTTTATGATTGGGTTCATAGCCGATGCTGGTGCTCTTTGTACGGTGCCAAATTTTTGACAATCCTGGCAGCCTTTATAATACTTGAAACAGTCCTTCAGCATCGTCGGCCAAAAATATCCTGCTCTCCGAAGCAACCACTTCATCTTGTGAGCCGATTGATGCATGCCGCATATCCCTTCATGAACTTCTCCGACAGCCACTTTGGCTTGATCGGCACTAAGACACTTGAGCAGCACACCATCAATCGTCCGATAGTAGAGATCTTCATCGAGCAAAACATATCTTAAGGCTTTGTATCGTAATTTCCTTGAAGCCGATTGAGAGGGGTTCTGTAAATAGCTATAAACCTCAAACCTCCAATCATCGGCTGTCATGGCAGCGACATCTATCCCAACTTCTTTTATCGTCGGCCTATAGCCTGGTGCCCCTTGAGCTAAATCATTGGCTTCTGTATTCTGCTCTCTGGGGATGTGTTTCAGTGTAACTAGCCGAAAGCTATCCATCAATTCTTGGCATTGTTGATAGTAGACCATCAGCGCATCATTTCTGCATTCATACTCCCCTGACAACTGACTGATGACCAATAGTGAATCCCCCATTATCTCTATGGCGTCGGCTTCAACTTCTTTGAGAAGATGCAATCCCTTGAGCACTGCTTCGTATTCAGCTTGATTGTTTGTAGCATGGGGGTTGATAGAAAAAGCAAATTCAAAGTTTGCCCCCCTAGGCGAAATAATGACCAAGCCGATACCGCAGCCGTTGGTGCACACCGAGCCATCAAATGTCAATGTCCAAGGCATAATTTTGATTGAGCTGATTGAGCCATCCCTGTGCTCCATGATAAAATCGGCTATAGCTTGCCCTTTAACTGCCCTTGGTGCTTGATACCTCAGATCAAATTCGGTCAGGGCAAAAATCCACTTTCCAATCCGCCCTTTTAAAACTAGAGCCGATAACATGTGTTTAATGACATCGGCTTACATATTATTGTGCACTCATTGGATAGCACATAATGCCTCAACTTTGTGCATGAAAAATATAGGCATAGGCATAGCTTCTCCACTGGTAAATATCTTGTTTCTGTGTTCAACAGCCGTCGGCTGAGATAGAAGATAGCTTTTTCTTTGCCCTCAACCTCTTGGATTAGGACTGAGCCGATTGACTTGTCATCGGCTGATAAGTAAAGCTTGAACGGTATTCCTTTTCATGGAGAAATTAGAACTGGAGGCGAGCTTAAATAATTCTTGATATTGTCTAAGGACTTCTGTTGCTCTGCCCCCCATGTGAATGCTTGATCGGCTTTTAGCCGGAGCAGTGGTGTGAACAGCTCCATCTTTTCTGAATGGTTGGCTATGAACCGCCTGATGAAGTTGATTTTGCCGATCAATGATTGAAGCTGCTTCTTGTCCTTCGGAGGTTGTATCGTCTTGATAGCATTGATGCTTCTTGGTGTAACCTCAATTCCTCTTTCGTGGACAAGAAACCCTAGAAATTGCCCAGCCGATACGTCGAATGCGCACTTCAACGGGTTCATCTTCAAGCCATATTTTCTTGTCCACTCCAGAACCTGCTTTAGATAGGCTATGTGGTCCTCTATCTCCCTCGACTTGACAACGACATAGTCGATGTAGATTTCCACCCGAGAGCCGATCATGTCGTGGAAGATATAATTCATTGCCCGTTGATATGTTGTCCCAGCATTTTTCAGCCCAAACGTCATAATGACCCATTCATACGAGTCGATTGCCCCAGGACATCGAAAGGCAGTTTTGTGAATGTCCTCCTCGGCCATGAAGATTTGATTGTAGCCTGCATTTCCATCCATAAAGCTGATGATTTTGTGGCTTGATGCAGCGTCTATGAGCAAATCAGCTATAGGCATTGGGTATTCATCTTTGGGTGTAACCTTATTTAAGTCTCTAAAATTGATGCATACCCTAAGTTTGCCATTCTTTTTTAATACTGGGACAATGTTTGAGACCCACTCGGCATATTGGCAAGGCCGAATGAATCCAGCATCATATAGCCGAGTTATTTCAGCTTTGATCACATCATACATATCGGCTTTGAACCTCCTGGGAGGTTGTTTGAATGGCCGATAGCCTGCCTTGATTGGCAGCTGATGAACAACTATAGATCGGCTAAGACTAGGCATCTCAAAGTACTCCCAAGCAAAACAACCTTTATATTCTTTTAATAAATCAATAAGCTTGGATCTACGATGAGAAGATAATTTTTTGCTGATGTACGTCGGCCTAGGCCTGTCTCCAGAGCCTATGTCTATTTCATCTAACTTGTCGGCCGATGTAAAACCTTGTCCTATCTATCCATCGTCTTTGTCCGCGGTGTCCATGCCGTAGACATTCGAGCCCTCCATGACGTCTTGCTTAGAGCAGCAGCTACGGCCCATCGTCTCCAATTGGTTGTTGACTGGTACAATCTCTATCTTGTCGCCGTCCCATTGAAGTAGGCACTGGTGCATGGTGGAAGGGACGCAATAGTTAGCATGTATCCAGTCCCTCCCGAGCAGCAGGCTGTAAGACCCCTTCCCGTTGATGACAAAAAAGGTTGTGGGCACGGTCTTGTTGTCGACGGTCAGCTCGACGTTCAATACGCCCTTGGTCTTTGATGGGTTGCTGCCGAAGTCCTTTAACACCATGTTAGTCTTGATCAGGTCTTCGGCTCCCTTTCCCAATTTCCTGAATGTTGCATAGGGCATCAGATTTGCTGCGGCTCCCCCATCCACTAGCATTTTCGACATCGGCTTGCCGTTGACGAAACCTTTTACATATAGCGGCTTTAGATGCTGATATTCGGTCCCCTCTGGCTTGTCGAAAATCGCTTGATCCGAGGACAGTGCTAGCTTGACCAAGGCGTCCTCGATAGTCTGCATCGGCTTCAGGAGCACTGAATTCGGCTCGCAATATGAATACCATATTGACCGATGCAGAGACTTTGTCTTTCCCTTTGGCTGCCCTCCTTGCTTGATCGACTGAATTCTCCCTGGTTTGTTCCTTGTCGGCTGTGGTGGTTTTCCTTTTGGGGATCCATCGCCTTTCGATTTTACCCAGCCGACGACGTTGTTCTTCGATCATCTGCCAAACTTCTTCTTCCCTTCGTTCACGCTTTAGCCTTTGAATTCTTCGTTTCTGTGTCTTGGTGAAGAGGTCAGATGGGCACCATTGGGGGTTGGCCGATTCTTCATCATCGGCCTCTCCTTCGTCGTGGTAGTCGTCGTTCTCATCTTAGTCGAAGAAGTCTTGATGGATCGGCCCTAGCCGATCGTGAACGGACTGCCGGCGCTGGTTGAGCTGTATGGGCCTCGGGACGAACTGAGTTGGACTGGTGATCGGCTAGCTTCTGTGTTCGTCCTCGTGGTGCTCGCTGTAGGCCGCGCAATTTTCTAGCGTTGGCAGCCTCATCCCGGTTTCCCAGCAGTGCGTAAAAAATTCACAATGCCAATGGGGATCGGCACTGCTGTGATTCCTGTCGTACCGGTGGCCTCGCGTCTTTGGCTCTTGTCGATAAAATCTTTCAAACCGAGCCTCTTCCCGCCAAGGTTGTTGTTGGAAGTGGCGTCGGCTGCTCGATCGGCTGTCGATCAGCTGATCGGGCAACAGGGCACACCATGTTGATTGGCGCGGCTTGGTTTCTAGTCGGCACACCCTCTGCTTTGACCCCTTCTAATGTTTCGGCTAAGCTGTATGTCATTCTGCGCTGTCGATCAGCTTGCCTAGGGCTGGTTTGAACCATATTGATTGGGAAGGGGTTGCCATCTACTTTCATCGGCCGAGTGGAATCGGTGAACTTGAGTTTCCTGGCCTCTATTGCCGACTGGATCTGCTGTCTGAAGACTTTACAATCGTTAGTGGCATGGGATGTAGAGTTGTGCCACTTGCAATATTTCTTCTTCTTCAGTTCATCAGCCGATGGGATCACGTGATTCTCGGGAAGCTATATCTGTTTCTCCTTGAGTAATAGATCGAAGATCCTATCGGCTTTGGTGATGTCGAAATCATATTTCTCCTCTTTGGCCGTCTTCAGCAGCCATTGACAGACGATGACCTTTTTATTCTTGGCCCATTCAGCTGCCGCCACCTCTACGTCATCATCGTTGGAATCGGAGTCTGACTCAATGATGACTTGAGTTATGTTTTTGACGGCCTTCCTGGTGTCTTGAAACCTTTGTTCGTGGGCCGTCACCTTCTGTGTTAGATGTGCCAGGCTGTCGAAGTATTGAGCGGAGAAGCGCTTGTGGATCGGCGTGATCAGGCCATGGAAGGCCAAATCGGCTAGGCGGGCGTCCGACAAGACCAGGCGTAGCATCGGTTCCTCATCTCTCGAAGCGTTGAATGTATTCTTGAACCGACTCGTTGTGCTTCGCCGATATGCGGTGAGGTCCGACAACTTCATTTCATGGTTGCCAGTGTAGAAGTAGCTATGAAATTGTTTTTCGAGATCGGCCCAGCTCTGAATTGAGTTGTAAGGCAATGAAGAAAACTAGGTAAAAGCCAATCCCGAAAGAGACAAAGGGAATAGTCGGACTCTCAAGGCATCTATAGCCGATGCTTCACCGCACTGCGCCAAGAATCGGCTGACTTGCTCATAGGTGGACATGTTGTCTTGCCCTGAGAATTTTGAAAAGTCTGGGATTTTGTATCGGTTGGGCAATGGAATCCACTCAAAAATCTCCGAATAAGGATACTGATACATGTTTCCTGAGTCCTTTGGCTTGAGGCCGAATTGATCGCGCATGACGTCCGCAATCAAATCGGCCCAGGTCCGGTTGTCCTCCTGTATCGGCTCAGATGGATCATATGGTGCGGGTGCTTGCTGATACAGTGGTGATGGTGTCTGGGGCTTGTAGTGATGATCTTGGCGGCCTCCTTGATACTGGTACTGGAACGGGTGATCAGCGGGAGGCGGCCGATTTGCCGGTGGTGGCGTTGGTGGGCCCGGGAACAGCTGTCAGCCACCGGCGTTGTATTGTCTTTTCAGGCCGATCTGGGCAACCGGCTCTAACTCCCTATTGTCGTCGAACATGTTGGTGATCTGATCCTGGGGCAGTGGTTGTTGCCGGTTCAGCATGGTGATCACTGGTCTTGCAGCCGATCCGGACGGATTCGACTGGTTGAGTACTCCCCCTGGCGGCCCTGGCTGTGCTGGTGGTGGAATCGACCGATTTTGGGTGACCAATGTCCTGTAATCAGGAAACTGGCCGTCCGTGAAATAGGTCGGCCCCCGCTGCAGTTGGTCGGCTATCTTGGGGTCGACCACTGTGGCAATCATGTTGTTAAGGGTGTTGACAAGAATGCTACTCTGGTTGATCAGTGTATGGTGGACGGCCGAATCAATTCGGTCTTGCAAAGTATGCAGGGCCGAATCGTCTTATTCTTGGATCGGCTCCTCCGCCTTCTGTTTGCCCTTCGATCCACTGGAGGAGGACGCCTTGAGTTCGTCCATGCTGAATTTGTATTTTTGATGCACGACCCCAGACCTTGTCTGGGTGAACGACTGTAGGTAGTTGACTTGGAGCTCTTCTACCATCTTTTTGTAGTCAGCTTGTTGTTCAGCCGACAATTGTTCCATCTTCACAGGCACGACGTTGTCCTAAGAGACGCTGGGGCTCTTGAGGTCGACCATCTTGTCAGCTGCGTCGATGCGTCCTAGCCGAGTTGACAGAGATAGTCCCACCGGGCGTGCCAAGAAGCGTGTTGACGAGAAATTTCTCTCACGCGCTGGCCTGGGAGATCTGCTTAACTCCAGTGCAGGTCCTTCTCGGCTACCTATGCCGTACAAGGCGTGCCAGTTGGTTTGATCTGTTAACCAACAAGAAAAATAAAGATATATGCGTTAAGTGTTAGGTTAGATCCTACTGGATCGGCTACAAGAGTCAATTTACATATATATGCTATCCCGAAGCGTATTTATACCAAGTGACTAGAATAGATCGGCTGCGCCGAGACAGTATTAACCACTTAATCCAAATGTAGAATGGGATAATAAATATATGCTTTAACTGAAGGGTTACGCGGAAGCTACGCTAGCCGAAAACAAAAATTTCTACCGCGCAAACCAGGAACACTTGCAAGTAAGGGCCGATAGATCGTTACCGATTGGAGTGTGCAGCGGAAATAGCCAATTAGGGCTATCCGATCTGGAACTGTGTAGCCAATTCCCGCGAGCCGACAGACGATTCCCTGTGCTGCAGCCGATCCGAGTCACCGACTGCGTTCTCGTTGCCGATCTGCCGCAGTCGCCTCGCTCCGATTGCAGCCGATTCGTAGCCGATCAACAGCGCCGCAACGTAGCAGCGCCTCTACCGGTATCCACACATCCGGGAATAGAACGCCAAACACCCGTGTGCTAGCACGCGATGCAAGGCTAGGGTTTGGCTCGAAAGTGGGGAGGGTTTCCGTGGAGATGGATCTCGGCGACTTTTGTTGCGGATTCGGTTCAACGCGATGCCGAAACTCTCCACCCCTCGTCCCTTTATATAGAGTTGGCCGACTGGGACTCGTGGCCGATAAGGACTCTATTTTAAATCGGATCCCATCTGAATCTCATAGAGTCGGTCGCCCACACGTCGTAAGACAATAGGACTCTATCCGATCGGATCCCTATCCGATCAAGCCGTATCCGAGTCCAACTCGAATATCTATTCTATCCCCTTAAGCGTGCGACCCGTAGCTTCAGGTATACTCGGTTTCGGCTATAGTCTAACTTAGCCGATCGTCGGCTCGAGTCCAACTCAACCGACGTCAACGGCGGCGCCTAGCAGCACATATTGACACCATAGTATACAAGAATAATATCGGCTCGAACCGTAATGTGTACACAAATCCCTTTGCCTCACGATACCGGTTAAGCTATAGGCAAGATGTGTGCCATCCCTTCAATAGCTTAACCATTCACTCGAACCGTATTAGATTATCGTCTTGATTGACTCCTCAATCAACTTAGCATGGCCATGCATTTTCATAATCCATTACCTCGAGGGGCCCAGAGATATCTCTCCAAAGGAGGGGCAAATTCCATCTTGATCACTCACATCCCACTCCATGTTTCATAGCAAACCCGAAAACTACCTTTATAACTACCCGATTACGGAATAGCGTTTGGTAGTCCCAAAGTAGGCTACTACACATGTTGGAATCCATGGTGATCTCAGGTCTAAGGACTTTGTACCAACACTACCCGAGACCAACTAATGGCACATTAATTCTGTAGTGTCTCATGGTGGGTCTATCCAACAATGTGTTGTCTAACACATGTGTCCATGTTTATTGATTTGGTATCTCCATACCCATGATCTATGAGACATGATCATCAATCAATAAACATGCCGATCTTAGAATCATATTAGTTCCAATATTATGATATATGATCGGGATCATTTAGAAATAGATTCATACATATAGAGTCTCATAAATAAGTCACGTACTTATTGATCAATACAAGATGTCTATTTCATGGAACCGAATAACACTTTATTCATAAATACATAAACATTGACGTGATATCCAACATCTCCATGTTGCCTCTAGGGCATATCACTAACAATCTCCCACTTGCACTAGAGTCAATCATGTAAGTATCTAATACCCATTGCTCTTGTGTGCGCCTCATGCTTCGGCTGAGGGAGAGGTTTTGTGAGCGGATCGGCTATGTTGAGATCCGTGTGCACTTTGCATATCTTGACATCACCTCTGTCCACTATCTCGCGGATGAGATGATATCGCCGAAGTATGTGTTTGGACTTCTGATGTGACCTCGGCTCCTTGGCTTGTGCAATGGCTCCACTATTATCACAATAGAGAGACATTGGACCAGTCATACTAGTCATCACACCAAGCTCAGAAACGAATTTCTTGATCCAAACAGCCTTCTTTGCAGCTTCCGAAGCAGCAATGTACTCGGCCTCCATTGTAGAATCAGCAACAGTATCCTGCTTGGAACTCTTCCAGCTGACTGCGCCTCCGTTCGGGCAGAACACGAACCCATTGCGATCTATAATCATCCTTGTCTGTTTGGAAGCTAGCATCGGTGTAACCACTTACAATGAGCTCTTCTTCACCTCCATAGACTAGGAACATATCCTTAGTTCTTCTCAAGTACTTAAGGATATTCTTTACGGCGATCCAGTGACCTTCACTGGATCTCGACGTATCTGCTCGTAGCACTCAAAGCGTACGAGACATCAGGCATGTACAAAGCATGGCATACATGATGGATACAATTGCCGAAGCATATGGAACCATACCCATCTTATTGCTGCTCATCATGTGTCCGAGGACACGATTCTTGCTAAGATTAATGCCATGTGACATGGGCAAGAAACCTTTTTGGAATCATGCATGTTGAACCTTTTCAACACCTTGTCAATATATGTACTTTGGCTTAATCCAATTAGCCTCTTGGATCTATCTCTATAGATCCGAATGCCCAATATGTATGTTGCCTCCCTAAGTCTTTCATGGAAAAACTATTTTTCAATGAAGACTTGACGGATTCTAGCATAGGGATATCATTTCCAATCAACAATATGTCATCCACATATAAGATTAGAAATACAATTGCGCTCCCACCGACCTTTTTGTAAACACAGGCCTCCTCTTCGTTTTTGATGAAATCAAACCCTTTGATTACTTCATCAAAACGAATATTCCAACTCCGAGATGCTTGCTTCAATCCATAAATGGATTTCGTAGCTTGCATATCTTTCCAGCGATTCGGATCGACAAAACCCCGAGGTTGTATCATGTATACATCCTCGCTTAGGTTTCCATTTAGGAAAGCCGTTTTGACATCCATCTCGCCATATCTCATAATCGAAATATGCAGCAATCGCTAGGATAATCCGAATAGATTTAAGCATTGCGACGGGCGAGAAGGTTTCATCATAATCAACTCCTTGAATCTGTTTAAAACCTTTCGCCACCAATCGCGCCTTATAGATGTGAACATTTCCATCCATATCGGCCTTTTCTTAAAAACCCATTTACACTCAATGGTTTTGACACCATCGTGGATCAACCAAGTTCCAAACTTGATTGTCGTACATGGATTCTATTTCGGATTTCATGGCTCCAAGCCACTTGTTGGAATCGGTCCCACCATCGCTTCCTCATAGGTCTTAGGCTCATCGTTGTCTAACAACAATATATCACGTTGTTCCGCACCTATGTACTCGGCGCACGATGTGATCTTTCGGACCTCCGTGGGGTGGTGTATCTACAACCGGTGGCGCAACACTTTGCTCCTCCTCTTGTGGTTCTCGTGGTCGCGAAACATTTTCGGTGTTTCTTGAATTTCTTCAAGATGCACCCTGCTCCCACTAACCCTTCTTGAAAGAAACTCTTTCTCCAAGAAGACACCGTGTCGGGCGACAAACACTTTGCCTTGTTCCCGATTATAAAAGTAATATCCCTTAGTTTCCTTAGGATATCCCACAAAGAAGCACTTGTCGATTTGGGTGTGAGCTTGTCGAGTAAACGTTTTACATAAGCTTCACATCCCCAAATTTTGAGAAAAGACAAACTAGGGGTTGCCCTGTCCATATCCGATATGGTGTCTTTTCAACCGACTTAGATGGAACTCTATTTAGTGTGAGCGCAATGTTTCAAGAGCATATCCCGTAAGGATAACGGAAGATCACTTTGGCTCATCATCGACCGCACCATGTCCAACAAGGTGCGATTTCTCCGTTCGAACACTCCGTTCCATTGTGGAGTTCCCGGCGGAGTCAACGTGGAACAATTCCACAATCTTTCGATGATTACCAAACTCTTGGCTCAAGTATTCCCTCCACGATCTAATCGTAGAAACTTGATTGTTTTCCCTAAATGATTGTGTACTTCATTCTGGAATTCTTTGAACTTTTCAAAGGATTCGGACTTATGCCTCATTAAGTAGATATAACCATATCTACTAAAGTCATCGTAAAGGTAATGAAGTACGATAACCACCTCTGGCCGTTGAGCTCATTGGTCCACATACATCGGTATGTACGAGTGCCAATAAGTCACTTGCTCTCTCACTATGTCCCGTGAAAGGTGCCTTTGTCATCTTACCAAGTAAACAAGACTCACATGTCTCAAATGATTCAATATCAAAAGAGTGAAGCAATCCATCCTTATGGAGCTTCTCCATGCGTTTCTTATTTATATGGCCTAAGCGACAATGCCGATAAACGTGGGGTTTATATCATTAGAGAGTTGTCTTTCTCGTATTAATGTTATAGATGGGAGACGCTTCAAGATTCAAAACGTATAATCCATTCACCAATGGAGCATGAAAATAGAACATATCTCGAGATATATTGAACAACCATTGTTCATTGATCTAAAATCATATCCTTCCGCTTGCAAACATGAAGCGGAAATAACGTTTTGACATAGTGTTGGAACACAATAACAATTATTTAATTCCAAAACTAATCCGAAGGTAGATGAAGTGGTACGTGCCGACAAGAATCGTAGCAACGCTTGCTCCATTGCCGACGCGCAGTTAACCTCGCCCCTTCTCAAGCCTCTACTTCTTCTCATTCCCCGCAACGACTTGCAAATATGAGCTATTGATCCGGTATCAAATACCCAAGAGTCAGTAGGTGAAGTAGCAAGATTAATGTCTATAACATTAATACCTGAAGCAGAAGTCGTACTTTGCTTCTTTTTGAGATCCTCCATGTACTTCTTGCAGTTCCTCTTCCAGTGGCCTGTCTCCTTGCAATAGAAGCAAACGGCATCCGATGCCGTCGACCCCTTCTTGCCCTTCTTTGCATTGGAGGCACTCGCGATCTCATCGGGAGTTAACTTCCTCTTGGTGCAAAGTTTCTTGACGTGGTTTGCGCTTGGCCTTCTGCATCATCATCACATGATGACCATTCTTCTCGGATACTCTCCTCACTGTCTTTAGCATCCCATGCAATTCGGCAAGGTTCTATCCATATTGTTCATGTGATAATTCAATATGAATGGCTCGAAGCTCGGAGGGAGCGACTGGAGAATCACATCAGTAGCCAACTCTTGGCTAAGGGGAAAACCTAGTTTTTCCAGACTCTCAATGTAGCCAATCATTTTTATCACATGCGGACCGACGGGATTCCCCTCAACCAGCCTCGCATGCAAACAAGGACTTTGAGGTGTTGAACCTCTCGGCCCGAGCTTGGTTCTCAAACATACCACGCAGTCCCTAAATAATAGTGTGAGCATCGCGCTCCCATATTACTTCAAGCTCGGGGACATTGTAGCAAGCATGAGACAGCTTTATATCTAGGGCATCATTAGTGTGCTTCTCGTAAGCTCTCCGTGCGGTTGCGTGGCATTATTAGGCAAATCCTCTGGATAAGGTACTTCAAGAACGTACTCCTTACACTCTTGCTTGAGAACAATTCTCAAGTTACGATACCAATCCATAAAGTTTGTTCCATTTAATTTTTCCTTTTCGAGAATAGATCGCAAATTAAAGGTACCGGGTGTAGTATTAGCCGCCATTTATTCTACAACAGAAAAAGCAAAGTTTAGCACAATGTTTATGCTATGTCTTTTGTTAAACAATTTAACATAAGACTCCCATTACGTATTTTCCACCTTCCCTCTAGGTTACGTATTGGGTCAAGATCCACATGTTAATTAATTTTCTAGTGAGCTTTGGCATCACTGCTAGAAAATTAATAACATCGGTAAGCAACTCCTTGCTAATCACATCTCTATGTGACTCTTGTTGTTGGTGTGGCATCTCCATGCCCCGGCGCCAACCTATGCCCCAAGGCCCAAAACTATTTTGATAGCCTTGTTAAGTAAACCAAATGCTCCTGCATGTATATGTCCGACATATACCCCTCGTGTTATGATAGAGAATGGAACTCGCTTGGCGTGACCCACCATTGACGAGCATAACGGTGACGGGTGCAACATTTGGAAGGGCATCATTACTACTTAATTTTGCGAGGATGCTATCCTATCAAACAAACATATCACATATATGAAAGCAAGTAGAATATCATATAATGAAATAGTATGGCCCCCTTCACATGGTGATCTCCATCTCCATGTCGGCGCCGAGGATATCCATCTTCAGCACCATCTTCCAATGTGCATGATGCTTGATTTTTTAAACTAAGCTACTACTATAGAAGCTCTAATTGATGATTACATCGACTCGCAGGTCGTGAAAGAATATTACAAGCATTGCACGTATGAAAGAATATTACAGGATTGCACATATGAAAGAATATTACATGCATCACATGCATCTCATACATACAATAGGGTCATACCATCTCAAAGCATTCTCTCGCAAAAACAAGTTAGGCGTAGAAACGTTTTCTACCTATCGCAGAGAAATGGCATCGAGATGACCTATAAGGGGGTACGCACACGGCGGTCCCTCGCGGGCGGGGTCGAGGGGAAGCCGCCCCCGCGGGCTTCCGTGCGCGCCGAACACCACACGAAATTCATAGATCCAATCTATGAAATCGCTTACGAAACCATGTCGGCATAATCATATTATGCCGTCCCGATACACTATCAAGGGAGATGGTTTGCGTAGACGCGAGGCGCTAACAAGATCGGACTACGAGATAGCTTTGGCATAATCACATTATACCGTTCCGATACACTATCAATGAACGCTATCTCGAAGCCGACTCAAACCGAGTTCTATGGATATTGCTTCGACGTAATCACATTATGCCGTTCCGATACACTATCAAGGAACGCAATTACCATTAACTCTCCTCAACGATCCCGTAAAACCGATTGATCTAATCAACCCGTGCGCAAAACTTGTTCCGAGATCCAATCTAAAACCCGAACTAAGCAAGATTAGCTCGATACCACCGAAGGGTTACGCGAAGCTACGCTAGCCGAAAACAAAAATTTCTACCGTGCAAACCAGGAACACTTGCAAGTAAGGGCCGATAGATCGTTACCGATTGGAGTGTGCAGCGGAAACAGCCAATCAGGGCTATCCGATCTGGAAATGTGTAGCCAATTCCCGCGAGCCGATAGACGATTCCCTGTCTGCAGCCGATCCGAGCTTGCTGCGTTCTCGTTGCCGATCCGCCGCAGCGCCTCGCTCGATTCCACTGATTCGTAGCCGATCAACAGCGCCGCAACGTAGCGCGCCTCTACCGGTATCCACACGTCCGGGAATAGAACGCCAAACACCCGTGTGCTAGCACGCGATGCAAGGCTAGGGTTTGGCTCGAAAGTGGGGAGGGTTTCCGTGGAGATTGATCTCGGCGACTTTTGTTGCGGATTCGGTTCAACGTGATGCCGAAACTCTCCACCCTCGCCCCTTTATATAGAGTTGGCCGACGGGACTCGTGGCCGATCAGGACTCTATTTTAAATCGGATCCCATCCGAATCTTATAGAGTCGGCCGCCCATACGTCGTAAGACCATAGGACTCTATCCGATCGGATCCTTATCCGATCGAGCCGTATCCGAGTCCAACTCGAATATCTATTCTATCCCCTTAAGCGTGCGACCCTGTAGGTTCAGGTATACTCGGTTTTGGCTATAGTCTAACTTAGCCGATCGTCGGCTCGAGTCCAACTCAGCCGACCCATCAACAAGCGGCGCCTAGCAGCACATATTGACACCATAGTATACAAGAATAATATCGGCTCCGAACTGTAATGTGTACACAAATCCCTTTGCCTCACGATACCGCTTAAGCTATAGGCAAGATGTGTGCCATCCCTTCAATAGCTTAACCATTCACTCGAACCGTATTAGATTATCCGTCCGTTGATTGACTCCTCAATCAACTTAGCATGGCCATGCATTTTCATAATCCATTACCTCGAGGGCCCAGAGATATCTCTCCAAAGGAGGGGCAAATTCCATCTTGATCACTCACATCCCACTCCATGTTTCATAGCAAACCCGAAAACTACCTTTATAACTACCCGCATTACGAATAGCGTTTGGTAGTCCCAAAGTAGGCTACTACACATGTTGGAATCCATGGTGATCTCGGTCTAAGGACTTTGTACCAACACTACCCGAGACCAACTAATGGCACATTAATTCCGAGTGTCTCATGGTGGGTCTATCCAACAATGTGTTCTCTAACACATGTGTCCATGTTTATTGATTTGGTATCTCCATACCCATGATCTATGAGACATGATCATCAATCAATAGACATGCCGATCTTAGAATCATATTAGTTTCAATAATATGATATATGATCGGGATCATTTAGAAATAGATTCATACATATAGAGTCTCATAAATAAGTCACGTACTTATTGATCAATACAAGATGTCTATTTCATGGAACTGAATAACACTTTATTCATAAATACATAAACATTGACGTGATATCCAACATCTCCATGTTGCCTCTAGGGCATATCACTAACATTAACAATCTAGCCGATGTCGTAAGTCCAACTGTGAATTGGCTAATACTCCGATTTATCTTATGAAAAGATATTGATCTGAGCTAAATGCGCTAAACCTAGATCACTCGGCTGTCGGCTGTAACTAACAAACGGATTCTGGCTTAGGGAATTTAACTAGAGCAAGATCTTAATATAAGAGGCGGTTTTAATAAATCTGATAACAAACGTATCAAAAAGATATTAAAACAGATAAGACCAGCTGAAACCCCGGCACTGTCTCTAAACATATACATCTGGCCGAATAGATCATAAAAGCTCTAAAAATGACTTAATAGATCAATACTGATGCAGCATCAAGTATAAAAAGAACAATCTGATCTACTGTAGCTGATGTAAATACCTCGAGACGGTGGATATCGCATATAACCTAGGCCAACCTTTAGATCTGGCTCTATCGGCTACAGATTCTTGACAGAAACGAGTCGATGTCGAGACAGATCTAAACATTGTTCTAGATTATATGTGATATATGATAACTAGCGCAGCATAAATCATCGAATTTAGAGTGTCATAGCGATGGAAGCACTAAATTCGACGAGATACACCACTAATGACAAACATTTACCTTAACTTGGGGATTGAAACGATGCATCCCGAAGCCGGATCAGTTGTTCGTCTAAAGAAAAACGAGGCGATGTGCCGAAGGTTGTATTGATTGTGTGAATTATGTTTTACAAGGATCTCGGGTCCTATTTATGCCCAAGAATAACATTATCTGTACAGACCCTGGACTCTATCTAAACTACCATTTAAAATACGACAATACCCTGGGATAAGGACACATGCCGCATTACAATAAACAGTCTAAACAAATTCCTAATTTACAGATACAATTGCCGTTACAGGACTCTATCCATAGATGGCAATATCTTTTAACGCACAATTTGGAAACAAAATCTTCTATTTATCTTTAAGCACCTTCATCAGAAACGGTTTTATCTCCTCCTCTGACTCAGCATCGGCTATCGGCTATCCTTGTCCGATCCAACCTCAGCCGATTGACCTCGTAGCCGATCGCACCGCAGCCGACTCGACCTCTGTTCTTCCAATCCGACTCCGTCTCTATCTCGGCAGGTACGTTTGTTCATCAAACAAAGTACACCAAGGGTCTTCTACGACGCTTCAAAATGGACGAATGCAAGCCGTTGACTACGTCAATAGGAACTAATATTATTTTGGATCCCGATGAAGATGGGGAAGCTGTGAACCAAAAGGAATACAGGAGCATGAGAAGACCATGTAATCAAAGAGGTACCAAGAAAAAGACATGTACCACTAGTACTCTTTCTACTCTACCTCACTGCTTCGAGGCCAGACATACAATTTGTTGTGTGATAGTGTGCTCGATTTCAAGCTTCTCCAAGGGCCTCGCATCGTCAAGCTGTGAAACACATCATGAGGTATTTGAAACATACTCTTGAATTTGGAATTTGGTATTCTACCTCTGCTTCTATATGCTTGAGTGATTATTCTGATGCGGATTTTGGAGGTTGTAGAATTGATAGAAAGAGTACTAGTGGTACATGTCTTTTTCTTGGTATCTCTTTGATTTCATGGTCTTCTCGAAAACAATCAAATGTTGCTCAATCAACTGCTGAGTCTAAATATGTTGCTACTGCTAGTTATTGTTCTCAGATTCTCTGGCTTATTTCAACCTTGAGAGATTATAGTCTTACTTTTGATAAAGTTCCTCTCTTTTGTGATAACACTAGTGCTATAAATATTGCTAAGAATCATGTACAACAATCACGCACCAAGCACATTGACATTCGCTTTCACTTTTTGAGAGATCATGTTGAAAATGGGATATTGAATTGAAATTTGTGGATACAAAGTTGCAACTCGCAGATATTTTCACCAAACCGTTGGATTCTTCTCGCTTTGCTTTTCTTAGGGGAGAATTAGGTGTTATTCATCCTTTTGGCATCAATTGAGGGGGAGAGTTGTTGGCTCTTTGTTGTATGCATATTTTCCTTCTTCTTTTGCATTCATGTTTTTATTTCATGCATGGTGTGGAAAAAAGGAGAAAAAGGAAAAGAAAATAAAAGGTGGATGAGCTATGTCTTATATCTTTAGTATATTCTAGTGCTTATTACCAATGCTTGTTAGATAATTTGATTACTATATTAGCTCGTGTGCATTTTAGTAATTACTTGAGCTTTTGATATTGCTTTTAAGTGATATGATACATGACACATAATTCTTTTACTTGAATTAATGAAATATGCAATATTGAAGCAAGTGCTTAGTTTGAATGAGTAATGCTTTTATATATGCTTTATGAGTTGTTATTCCTCATATTAATCCTTTTGTTCCAGTCACCACAAGAGTATATAAATGCTTATTTATATGAGATAAAAATGAATACCGAATCATTGGAAATAGTCTTGACGACAAGGACGTATTCGCGGTGAGATAAAAAAAGGGGTGCCGAATCCTTGGAAACAGTCTTGACGAGAAGGATGTACCCGCAATAATTGAGAGAAAAGTATAAAAAAGGGCTCAAAAAGAAAGAGCTAAAAGTTCTCTTGGTTATTTTTGGAGAAGGAATTTATTTCAGAAAGAGTATCAATGTCATAAGTACATATACTTGGGTTTTTCTTTCAATCTTTGCACTTGTGAATATGTTGCATTTTAAATTGTTGAAATCATGAATCATTAATGTTGAATTGATCTTAGTTGTAATATTTTAGGTTCATGTTTTTACTCTAGTGCATGCTTGTTAATTAGTTGGTCACTTTTTCTACCTTGTTATTGCGAAACTTGAACTTGAGTTACTTTTGATATAATGCAAAGCTCTTCCATACTTCTGATCATTGATGAACTCATTGTCAAAAGGGGGAGAACAAGGAAACAAAATTGTGCATCATTTTCATATTATGCTTTTTGGGTTGCTTTACAAAACATCACAAACTAATTGTTTTTGGGTTTGCCAATGGTTTCATCAAGGGGGAGATTGTTGAATCAAATGAGTTTGATTTATTTTTTATATGATGAAACATTGGATTTGTGCTTTGATGCTTCTATGTGTGATTATTTGTGTGGCGATTAGACTGGCCAGACAACGCCGGTCAGACCGGTGTATGTGCACGGTCTGACCGGAGGTGTGTGTGCGGTTCGATCGGTTGAGTCCGATTCACAGTCGGGCAGACCGACTTCGGTTCACAGTCGGACTCCGACTCTCAGTCGGTCAGAGCCGCGCGGTCTGACCGGCCAACTTTGATTTCGGTTTGATTTATCGGTTTTGGATTGTTTCTTTGTGGATTTGATTTCTAGATGATTCCTATGCGTATGGTTACTGTTGACAAGCTAATGTGAGTCATGTTTGGACAAACTTATGCTCGGTATATTGTTTCTTTGTCGTATATGTGCAGGTATTGCTTGAGGCCTGGGATAGTATTGCCGGTGTCAGATCGGAGTCGACTTGGGAGAAGTAGATGTCCAGCACGCGGGATACTAAAAGGCTAGAGGATAATGCACATGGATGATGGAGAAGCTATATGGCATACGAGAGGGATCGTATCTGGAGTCGAATTTGGAAAGGAGTCCGAATTCGGGAAGTTTGATTGAGATAAGGAAAGAGTTGAGTTTGTAGCTGTCAAGAGAGGGTTTCCTATGTGGATTAGGAGTCCTACTTGGTGAAGAATTCGTGGACCTACTGCATGTATAAATAGAGAGGGAGGGTGTGCCTCCTAGATATCGATTTTCAAGAGCGAAACTTGAGAGAATAGTTAGGGTTTCGAGTTAGGTCGAGATTTTGGTGAGAAGTGTTGTTGTTGCACTTTGTAAACACTTTTAGATGCAATAAAGTTGAATTAGTTTGAACTACTTATTCGAGAGCTTATCTACCGGTGTTTTCTGGATCCCGATGGTCTGACCGTAGGTGCACCACTAGATATTTGGTTTGTTGCAACGACGCAAAAATGTGGCAAAAGGACCAAAATAGTTGCAATACATACAAATAGCAACTACGGCACTATTGTTGGGAGCCGTTGCAAGTATATATGTTGCAATAGGTTCATTGCAACGGTTTTTTTTGTTTGGTGGCAATAGTCTTTAGTTGCCACAGAATTGTGTATTGCTTTAGATTTTAGTGGCATCGACCAATATCGTGGCATTAGTGCATGTATTGCCATGCAACACGGCATTGCTAAACCAATTAGTTGCTACAAGCGGACACTGTGGCAATTGCATATGTTGCCACGCCTAACATCGTAGCAATAAGACCTATTGCCACACAAAATGATCCGTGGTAGAAGTGCCTATTGCCATGCAAATTTATCCATGGTAGTAGAATATATTGCAATACAACGTGTTCCGTGGCAGTATATTGTATTGCCACGACAATGGTCTCATGGTTGTAGCCATATTTGCAACTAAAAATGTTTCATGGCAAGACATATTGTTGCAAGGAATTCTATTCCATGGTAATTAATTGTTATTGCATCGAACTATATACATGGCAATATTATATATTGCAACAAAGTTCTTTAGTGGCATGGCTAATAACAACAGACCAAAACTATTGCTTTACAACAGGAGCAAGTGTGGCTCGATGCATATAGCATAAAATATTTGGTGAAAAAACTAGTTGCAAAAATGAATACATCAATATACATATTGTTGTAGCATAAATTTAAATTAAGAAAGCACCATCAATCGTGATAGTCATTCAAAATTGAATGTACATTCATCATATCAAGTTGACCAAAAAAATACAAGAATGTCATTAGACTAATGAAACAACAACTTTTCAGTTCATGACTATGATTGGGATTACTAAAGTAATCTATGTTATGGCTTGGGCATAGCTTGTTTGCCATTTTATAAATCCTTGTCTTGAACTTGGCATTACTCCGAGTCCGAGTGATCCATTCAAGTCATATGGTCCTGCTGAATAAAAGATTTAACATTGGCATATGAGAAAATTTTAGCATACTAGTAACAACAAAGTGTTTATGTTGTAATAAAATTTGAGCAATTTTTAGCACTAAACTACTGGACATCCTAATAGGCACATATGATTGGTTTTGTTTCACAAAATATTTGTTTTGTTATCTTAGGTTTAGAGGCGCATTATATAATAGCTGAAAGATATATAAACTCCAATTGTCAACTAGAGTAGGTACTGTACAATCCAATATTAAAAACTTCCAATCCAAAGACCAACATATTCTAAGCAGAGGATTTAACCAGTTCCTACGTTATTTAGAAATTTGCTCTGTAATACATACCTGTTGGCTCCTTGTTTGTGCACGTTTTGTAGCTACATTCATCAGTTGTTGTGAAGAAATATAAGTCCCTGGCCCATTAGCTTTGTTGGTCTAAAAAAGACTTCGGTTAACATTAGATCTTCGAGTTTTTTGGCCATTGTTCTCCAAAGCCAGAGTATTTGCAACATCATTTGTAATGATGCTTTGTGTGTTTGTCTGTATACAAGAAAGTGAGCAAGCATTAGCACATAATAGCCATAAAACTGAATAGAAAGCAAATGGTGTGATGGGCACAAACACAGCTGTATGAATTATTTGATTGAAAATATTGCAGATACGTATGCTAACACTATAAGAAAAGTAGAGTAAATTGCTCTGTTCCACAAGTACATAGAGTCAAATTGTGCTGGTAATATAAAATTGGTAATGAAACATTCTTCATTGTACTGTTCTAGAACCATATAATCAAACATTTAGAGTTCAAATGGCTTAGTGCTATAGAGTTAATAATAGGAGTACATAAGACTACTAAAATGCTACCATTAATTGTCAAAGTAGTAAAACAAATACTAGAATTTGTAGCAGTAATTTACATTAGGCAGTAGTTGTGCACAATACACCATGTCATGGTTTTATGAATCATAATTGTACAACTAAATAGTTTCCAATATGTATTACCTGAGGTATTGTGGCTTGCCTCTGATCTGCAAGTGCTGCTAGCAACTCTGCCCTGAGTTCTTCCCTTTTCTTATTCTCCTCATCCTGAAGTTCTTGCAATTTTTCATGGAATATTCTCTCTTTTTCTTCAAGTTGTTCTTTTAAATCTTCAACCTCACCTTGGAGCTTCATATTTTTCTTGTTGGCTTCAGCTGTAGCATGAGCTTGTTCTTGGATTTTTGCATTCAGCTGTTGACTTTGTGTTGGATATTTTGACAAGTATCGATGGCCATGAAGTTTGGATCTTTTGGATCTTGTACTTCCTTTGTAGGTTTTCTAGAAAACAATGTTTGTTTCTTCTCCTGAAATGGAACATCCTTCAGGGTTGTTGGTTTCTCTCGATGAAATAATTTCGCAAGCATTATCCTACGTGGAAAAAACAGTGATGATGTTATACTTTGACATTAAAATTTTATAGAATATTTTGAATCACCTTGTGAAGTGGCAAATCTAGGACGTGAGCCATGTCTCGATCATCTCAGTGAGCATATTGATGAACTCAAAAAAATTAGTCCGCGAAATATTGAGAAACGTCACAGGGACCAATTTGTAGGATGGTTCGAGCGTACGGTGAGTTACAAACTATATTTCTCCCTTGAATTGCGGTGTTGGCCTATAATTTTTTATGCGTATATTTTTCTTGACATTTTGATTTTTTTGCTTGAAGATCAACAAACTCTATGCTGAAGGAAGCACAAGTGATGTCATATATGCACATTCTCAAGGTCCAGACCATTGAGCACGTGTTTTCAATAGATGTTTCATCAGTGGATTTCTATTTTGAACATCTCAGATAGAGAAGAATCTGAATACACAAAACAGTGGTGTTGTTGTGAAAGGTGATCATGCTACTGGCAATATCGACTGGTATGGCATCGTTACAAAATTTATGCACTTGATTTTGCTACACAAAAGGAAGTCGTCTTATTTCATTGTGACTGGTATGACGTACCTGCTGCTGGTAGGAGTAGAAGTAGAGGCTACAAAAAGGATAAGTATGGGATTATTGATATCGATACAACTCGTTTGCGATATTTAGATAATCCATACATTTTGGGGACACAAGCTGAGCCGGTGTGTTATGTGAAAAACCCAAACAAACCCAATTGGTGCACTGTGCTCAAAATAAATCCCAGAAATCTGTTTGCCATGCCCGAATCAGGAGATACAGAACAGAAATCGATGTTGACTCATTAGACGTGGGAGTGGAAGACATGATCAATTCACGAAGACAGGACGAGTTGGTAAGTTGGACAAGGCCTGGCATGGAAGGTGTTACTGGTGATGCTTCTGTCATTGAAAAGGCACTTGCAGATTCTGTACTTGAGCCTAACGATATTGGGTTAGCAGATGAAGAAGAAGATGACGACAATGACGCCTACATCGATGATGGGTATGTAGCTCCTGTGAATTCTACTGGCGAAGGAACAGATGATGATTTTTTTGTATAAATTTTGTAATTTTTTAATGAGTCGATGAATTTCACTTAGTTCCCCCTTTTCAATTGTTATATATAACTATGGCTTTACTTTGAGTTATCAGTTTGTTGTCGGGAAGAAATGCCAAATATTGAGAGGGACATTTTTCTGATTTTGCTTCAGAACATTGACAACTATATATATACACGATCCGTTTCTGATTTGTTGTCGGGAAGAAATGCCAAATTTTGCTTCAGAAATGTCAAATACTTTCTGATTTATTGTACATGATCCATTTACATGCTCTCAAGTTCTGACAATGTTTATTGTTGTACTTTCAGAATAAACTGCACCAAACACTGACCTCTTTTTAGGTTAAAAAAATGTGAATGTTAGTATTGTAAGGTAGTGAAGCTAGCCTAGTGGTAAATGCTTGTATCCTAAACCCACGAGTTCGGGGTTTGATTCCTAGGCTTCTCATATTTTTTTAAGTTTCAATGTTTTGTAATTCATTTTATTAATTAAACATAGAGGGAAAAAATTTGAGAATTTAAATTATATCATATTATTCTTGACTAATCAGTTAGCTTAACAACAATAAATTTAGATTTCACATTTATAAATATATCATTAAGATTAATATTATAATTTAAGTGCTAGAATTTGTTAAAAAATTGATTTATTGCAATGGCAATACTATCAAATACAGCCACCTATATCCCCACAAAAAAATACAGCCACATATTGCAACGCAAATTATCCTTAAGACAACGAAATCAAATTTGTGGCAATACAATCTTCAATCTTGCAACGACTTAGGTTTTCATTGCAATATGGAGAAAACTATTGCAACGCAAGGCATGGTTATGACAACAAAATCAAATTGGTGGCAATATTAACAAGTAATTACAACAGTTCTATATTTGGTGGCAATAATATGTGCATATTGCAACGAAAATCAGGGTTATCGTGATAGAAAAATATCATGGCAATATTCCCATCTACTTGCAACCATTTTAAAAATAGTTGCGATAACACCAACCTATTGCAATGATATTACAAAACCGTGCCAATAAGACCTACCTATTACAACTAAATTTGCATTGTTGCAATGCGCTCCGTGGTAACAGGGTCAAAATCTAGTAGTGGTGTGCGCACGGTCTGACCGCGCGGGTTGTGGCGGCGGTCCAACCAGAGGCTAGACGGCGGTCTGACCGGCCAGGAGGTGCGGTCTGACCGGTGCAGGTATTGCGGTATGACCAGCAGCGGTTTCAACAGCTACGATTCGTTTTTGTTTTTGTAGATCGGTTTCATCAGTAAGAGGTAATCTTTAGTTCCGCAAAAGATTTGGGTTTGTTTGGTCTTGTTCGATCCTACAAAAAGAACCACAGCCATTCTTTGATTATCCCCTATCATATGCATCCTTGTTGTGGTGGCTTGCTGAGTACGGTTGGTACTCACCCTTGCTGTATGCACAAACATTCAGATGTAGGCAAGGAAGACCTGGAAGATCCATATGCGTACTACCAGGAGGGTGTGGAGGATGATGGCGTCCAGTAGGTCTTAGCTCTGGTCGTTGCCTGTGGCAATGGCGTGTCGCTGCCTTCTCTCTGCTGCCTTATCCATTTTCTGTTTTTTATTGTATTTCGGACCGTTTGGTCCTATGTTCTAGAAATTGTCTTCGGGCCCTATATTGTAATATTTTGTGTATGTCGATGGATGTAGCGTGCACCTGATGATTCAGCAATGTATTCGTGGATATCAAACTACTCGATCCAGGGAAATGATACTACAAACACGATTGATTCCTCTTACAAAAATGGGGGTCTACAACAAGGCTTGCACCCCTGTATGGATGAAACTGAAGTACGTATTTGAAATGTTGTAAGAAGGTTGTGTAAAAGGGCCATCGTCAATTTCTTGTTACGAGCCACCCTGTTCGAAAGAAAGGCAAACATTTCGAACAGAAAGCAAACCACCATAATAAGCCAAAACATCATAACGAAAAAGTCGTGTTTGCTTGAAAGATCTGAAAGTATTATTTGGAAAGGGACTTGGCAGCCAACCTATAACAAGTGAAGATGGTCACGTGGTGATGTGGAAGAAGAAGTCTATTTTTGGGGAGTTACCCTATTGGGATGTCTTGGACGTCCGCCATGCAATCGACGTGATGCACCTCACTAGAACCTTTGCATCAACCTGCTGGGCTTTCTAGGTGTATATGGGAAGTCAAAAGATACACTTCAAGCACGTAATGATCTCAAGCATATGGAACAACGCAACGGCCTTCACTCAAAACCAAAGGAGAAAGGAAGCCATTACCTAAGTCCAGCCAACTACTCTCTGAGCAAGGCAGAGAAGGAAAGTATGTTTAAATGCTTGGAGAGCATCAAGGTACCATTTGGATAGTCGTTGAATATAATGGGAATAATAAGCACGAAGGAGAAGAAGTTCACAAACCTAAAGTCTCATTACTGCCACCTGCTGATGACACAGCTGCTTCCTGTTATAATTCGAGGTATCCTTCCTGATAATGTCCGGGCAACAATAACAAAGCTATGTTCTTTCATGAACGCAATTTCACAGAAGATCATCGATCCAGAAAGATTAGAAGCCCTTCAAAATAATGTGGTGCAATGTCTTGTCATCTTTGAGATGATCTTTCCACCTTCCTTCCTCAATATAATGACGCATCTTGTCAAAGAGATCCATATTCTCGGTTCCATATACCTACAAAACATGTTCCCTTTCGAGAGGTACATGTGCGTCCTAAAGAAGTATGGTCGTAACCGTTCTCGTCTGGAGGCAAGCATCGCCAAGGGGTATGACATAGAGGAGGTTATTGAGTTCTGCGTTGAATTTATTCAAGACCTTCGTCCAATCTAGATGCCCAAATCAAGCCATGAAGGGAGACTACAGCGAAAGAGGACTCTTAGAAGGAAAGCAATAATAACTGTAGACAACGATTTATTCCGTAAAGCACATTTCACGTTTTTGCAACAATCTTCATTGGTGGCTCCTTACATCGAGGAGCACTTGGCGACTGTTCACTCCAAAAACATCAGTAAGTTCGATGCCTGGATTACACACCATCACATTGGTACTTTCCCCGTTTGGCTGCGACAACATCTCATGGGTAACGAGACGATTGACCAACAGCTAGCCTTCTTGGCGAGGGGACCATCTTACTCGATTACGACATTCCAAGCATATGAAATTAATGGGTATATATTTTACACAAGAGCCCAAGACAGAAAGAGCATGAACCAGAACGGTGTTGTTTGTATCAATGCCACGAGATACGATGGTACAACTAGCACGTATTATGGTGGCATCAACGACAAATGGGAACTTGACTATGGACCTCTAAAGGTCCCTCTGTTTCGGTGCCAATGGGTTAGGCTGACTGTGCAGGCGTAACGATTGATGACAGTGGGATGACAACGGTTGACCTTAACAAGGTTGGATACTCAGACAAACCATTCGTCCTAGCCAATGATGTAATGCAAGTTTTCTATGTGAAGGACATGTCTAGTAAAGCAAAGAAGGGGAAAAGGCCCAATGAGCCAAAGTGCCACGTGGTTCTCCCAGGCAAAAGGAAAATCGTCAGAGTCGAGGATAAGACTGACGAAGATTACGATCAGTTCGACGGGCAACCTCCATTCACGGTGATGGTTGACCCAAGCATCCTCCTATCAAATCAGGACACCTCTTACTCACGCAACAATCATAGCGAAGGAACATTAGTGAGGAGAAAGTATGTAAGGTCAACCATCGTGCTATAAATTATGTTAAATGTATTGACCTATATTGCTGTATGGACGATGTAAATTATTTTGAATGTGTTGAAGATCCATCTGTTAATTATATATAATTATTACAATTTTGAACAATTTTAAATCGATCATTAATTATATAGGACTATTACAATTTTAAATCGGACATATGTTAATTATATATGATTATCACAATTTAAGATAATTTTAAATCGAGCATATGTTAATTATATATGATTATTACAATTTTAAACAATTCTAAATCGGTCATAAGTTAATTATATACAACTATTATAATTTAAAACAATTTTAAATCGGCATATGTGAATTATTTATGTTTTTTACAATTGAAAATAATTTTAAATCAAGCATATATTAATTATATATGATTATTATAATTTTAAATCGGTAATATGTTAATTATATAGGACTATTACAATTTTAAACAATCCTAAATCGGGCATATGTGAATTGTTTATGATCATTAAAATTTAATAACACTATTAAACTATTTTAAATTCTTTTCTCATTAATTTTACGATTTTGTTAAATTTTAATGCATGAAAATTAATTTGGCCTGGTTTAATGGATTATTTATTAAATTTTATTAAACTAATGCATTAAACTTAATATTTTTAATAATGAAATTAATGTGCCTGGTTTAATGGATTTTTTAATGTTTAGTCCCGGTTGTTAACCCTAGCTATGACAAAAAAAGAATTGAAAATAGCGAGAAATTATCTTTAGTCCCTACTGGTGGAAACAACCTAGGGACTAAAGATAGATTGGAAATAGCGGGAAATTATATTTAGTCTCGGTTGATGGCAAAACCAGGACTAAAAATATCTTTAGTCTCGGTTGGTGGCTCCAACCGGTGTATCTTTAGTCCTAGTTGGTGGCTCCAACCGAGACTAAAGATCCATGTGTGTGTATATATAAGCATGCATCGTCTTCTCAATGGATCCAACACTTAGACGTTTCTTGTTCTTCTAGCACCGAGCTCTTGGTTTTGCCCTAACTGCCGTCGTCGCCTCACCACATTCTTGAAGTTAAGACCAAATCCGGCTGATTCTTTGTCTCCGCCGTCGCCGATCCGTCTTCTTGCCATCCTCGTTGTCATCGTCGTCGCCGCATGTCGCAACCGTCGACGCCGACGCTGCACGTCACAACCGCGTCGAAGCTAGATTTTCAAAACAAATATAATCTAAATTGTTGTGAGGTGTGTGTTTCCTCTATTTTAATGTGTGGATGTTACAATGTGTGGATTAAGGGGATCAAAAGAATAAATTTGATCATCTAAATTGTTGTTTAAAATTCTCAAAAAATGACAACATTAAGTGGCTATTTGTGAGATATATGGACTGACATGTGGACCCTGTTGTTTAAATTATATACGAATGTGCTTTCCTAGTAGGAAAGTGTATTCTTCAAAGTACGCTTTCTTTCTTTAGAAAAGAAAATTAATAAATCCGAGATAAGATTTTCTATTAATTATTTTTTACTGAAAAATGCTAAAACTTTGGAAAATCATAGAAAATTCATTCTAACTCCAATTGAGGTGAACCAAATTTCTATAGACTCAATGATAATTTTCTATTTAACACTTTACATTGAAACTTAGCACCACTGTTGTGAAATTTTCGCTAATTTAAATTTGAATAGTAACTTTTATATTAGGAATTTAGACTTAGGACCATTGTCTGAAAACAATGGAAGAGGTAGTGGTTTAAGGTATTGGCTCACAACAAAATTTCAAAACAAACTTTGTCTTGACTCCTATGCACTGGGAGTCAAAAACAAAATTTTGTCTTGACTCCTATGCATCGGGAATCAAAACAACATTTTTTCTTTACTCCTATGCATTAGGAAACATGACAAAGTCTGTTCGGTTGTTTTCACCTAATATCCTGTCACTATCTCTCACATAACAACATTTATAAGCATTGGGAATTTAGAATTAGGACCACAGTACATGGTTTAACTAAAATATTTTTCCTTGTCAGAATTACTTGGTCAAGCTACAGACCGCCTCTGTCGCTCAATCTTAAGTGGTCCAGAGGCCTCCAAGCAAAACTAACAGATGGCAGATCGCATCGACGAACAGATCCTCTACGACGAGATCGCAGGGAGGAGCAGTCAATACTGGAATGATGAGCAAGGGAACGAGGATCCCAACCATTACCTTAACAAGGAGGGCAATGATAAGGGGAATGAGGTTGACATTGATAGCACACCAGCCATTGGAAAGAAGAGGGATCGCAGACAATGCGATGTCACCAAAAAGATTTAGGGTCGGCATATTATAACTAAAGTGGCACCGGACGATCAACCATGTGCCCAAGCCGACGCCGCAAGTAAGTTTGTCACACACAGCGGTTGGATAGTGTGGGATCACGTGCCCATCAGCATGGTGTACTGGCGCTGAACAAGGACAGGCGGGGATGACCAAAGCTATCTCCTAGATATAGAGAAAGAGATGTTGTGGACCACAATGCTCAAGACCTTCACAATCCCTCAAGTAGAACAGGCCAATGTGAAGGAATGGACACTAAAGAAGATGGCTGAACTATTCAGGAACTACAAGATGGAATTGCATAAGAGATACATCCTGAAGGGCCAGACACCAGATTTTGACAAATTTCCCAAGCTGAGAGATCATTGGGATGTGTTTGTCCAAAACAAGAGAGGAGAGCAAGCGCAAGCACTGATAGTGAAAAATAAATCGAATGCCGCTAAGAAGCAGTACCATCACAGGCTAGGCTCAGGCGGCTATAACAAAGCAGTGCCAAGATGGGAGCAAATGGAAGCTGACCTTATAGCAAGAGGTATCGTTTCGGCCACATCTGATTGGCCGAAACGATCGAAGCATTGGTACTATGCTCATGGTGGAGCGCTCAATCCTGACGATGGTTCCCTTATATTCAGCCATGAGATTCATGAAGCTCAGGATACAAGAGGAGGTGTCCAGACAGGTGGACTAATGACTAGCCAAACAGCGGAGCCAGCAAAGACAACCAGAAAATCCACCCGTCATGGTAAGCCTCTATGGCAAGCACAGTAGCTGCGCATCTACAGGCCAAGTACCATATTAGGCCATTGAAGTTGAAGACGAACCCCCATGACCCGTCGATGAGATCACACGGCGGATACCTTTTGAGCTGCATATACCCTTCAAGAACTTATCAATCAAGGTATGCTCGTAGTTTTATGATATATGACTTGTACATTGCGAAAGTTGGTGCATAGGTTGATTACTAATTAATAACCTCTCTTCTCGTGAAGGTGGCGTCGGGCATGGCTATACCAGTTGAACGAGATGGGACATATCACAGCAGGCCGATTCCACCTAGGTATTCAAAGGTCGAAATTGAGCAGGTGGAACGAGGCTTTGAAGATCTCGAACTAGATATCCTTGGAGGAGACGGGGAGACGAAACTAGGAGACACAACCCAAGCAATTATACTATGGTGCAAGCCATTCATCGTGTTTCCGAGGCGAGAAGTGGCTTCTGCTCCTTCATCTCCTTCACGTGGACCGTCTCCTTCACGTGGACCGTCTCCTCCGCATGGACCGTCTCCTCCGTTGCCTCTGCGAGCACCGACTCCTAAACGGTCACCGACTCCTCAGCCTCCTTCGTCGCCTCCGCGAGCACCGACTCCTCCACCTCCTCCGCGCCCAATTCGTGTCGTGCCGTCAAGGTCAACGAAACAAACAAAGAAGCCAAGACTTGATGCGCCAAGGCTTCCCGCTCTAAAGAAAAGGGCGTACGACCGCACTCCCGAGGAGATTGACGCGATCGTTGCTACGGCAGTGAAGGCGCATTTCAAGCCTAGGAGTCCTGAAAAAAGATTCATATCGACTTGGCAGCTAAGGCCTTCCTTAAGAAGATGAGCGCAACGGTTAAATCGGCCTTACCGTCTGATTATGACAGATCAATTAGGAAGACTTTTTAGAAGGCGAAAGAAAAGTCGAAAGTTGACCCTTAGCTCAGGTAGAACAAGAAAATTGCTTGAGTCGTTGCTACCATATGGTGAAAATGAGTTAAGACAATTTATGGCAGAGACGGAACTAAGGAGGGAGCAACTGTTTGGAGGCGCGGCAATAAAAAAGGCGCCAAAAGAGGATTTGAAATACAAGTTTACCCTCGGTGAACCTCTTGTCAAGCCTTCTCAGGTGAAAACTCTCTCTACACGGATGTACCGATTCCATCAATGGTACATGCAAAATTCAGGAAAAGGTAGAGAGATGATAGGCGTGCGGATAAAAAACGAAGATTTCTTCCAACGAGATGATATCATGTGGATCCGCATTTAGGAGGTAATCGATTTGTACCAGCTAGGCGTCATCGACGTCTCTCTTATCAGTTGCTGGGTTTTGTAAGTATTGTTTAGTTAAATTTATTTCGTTCCTTAGATCCTTGTATGTAACTGATAAAAATTCCTTTTATCCATTGTAGATCGGAGATTCAACAGTGCCGTAAGCAGGGGTGTTTCAACATGGGATTCATGGACCCTTGCAAAATAAACACGTATATATCGTCCATTTGCTGGTGTGGTAGCATTACAAGACTTGGATACTCCTGCCATACAACACAACATGAGTTTTTTTACTGCCTTTCATACCAATTCCTTCTCGTACATATACAGTTTTATATATATCATCTCATGCAATTTGCATATTCCATTGGATCTTTTCCTTTTTGACCTTTCCTCGTGCGAAATCCATCCATGTCTATAACTCAATGGATAAACCAGAGTCTACCTTCGAAAAGATTTTTTAAGTGATAGACAGATAATGCTGTCTATTCCACTGTCATTGTGAATATTGCTATTGCTACTATGCGAATCTCAGATAATTAATCATAGCTTGCAACTTTGCACAAGGCATGGGCACGGTTTCGTACAATTGTACGCGGGAGTTGGAAAGTAAAACTTGAGATAAGAACCAAATTTTTAGTTAGTACATGCTCCAAAATTATAGTGAATCATTAATTTGTTCTAAAATATAAATATATATTAAATCTCTCATCGTTTCTTCTTTAGTGTGCAAAAGAGGACCGGGGGATGAACTTGTGTGGCTACTATACGTCTGCGAGTATACTCACCGCCTAGTTCACTAAATCAAATCAATCTAACAAGGATCTGGATGTACGTAAAAATCATTAATACATTATGTCTTGATTTATTATTTATTTCTCATTTTTTCAAATAATAAATTTTTCACATGAGGGACAAACTCTCCCGCAACGCATTTATAAAGGCTGTTCAAAAATCAATGATAGAATTTATCAATGAGCAAATTATTGATCTCGCGGGAGAGTTCTATTACGGTGGAAATCCAATTATCCAACACCACTCTACATATTAGATTTTGTAATATACGATATAGAACATTAGAAATTAAGAAGGATTGTAATATATGCATATATTTATATGTGTGTATATATTTTGGTAAAATATGTATATTTAACTTAAGTGCATATATATGTGTGTACAATATGTATTTATACATACATATGCACTACTTTTTTCCAATCCCAAACATGCTTGAATTTCCCATAAAGTCACTCATGCTAGTATTACTCGTTTTAATGGGATCTGTTACCTTAGTGGAATCCGGTGTTTTTTGCCGGGTTCAAGTGTGCCCGTAAGGATATTATTTGGATGCTTGATAGATATGTTGCGTCATATGGCTCCTGTGCAAGGCAGAGCTAAAATACACCCTAATGCATTTTATCCCCGCCGTGCCCGGACCTATTGGCACATTCATATTCATATTTGTATTGCAGGATGGAAAAGGATCGCAGAAACTAGCAGGCAGCAGCTAGACCTGAAACTATGTATGGGCGCATGCAGAAATTAAGCTGATGGAATTCATGAAGAAAGCAAATAACATGGACACATATATACATATATTTATCAGCTAAGTACGCAGGCCAACTTAATTAATCCACGGATTACATATATATTGAGACCATAATGAAGCGGCACACTAAGTAAGCAGTAAATTAGGTAGCAACATGCAGGAGCTGAACAACAAAAGTAGCAGAAGCTAGCAGTCTCCTTACAAAATGTTAGCGCGCCGCTATGGTAGTCGATAGCATCTGATTACGACGACGCGGAGGAGGAGGAGGAGGAGAAGGAGGAGGAGGAGATTTGCCCAGCTTCAACTTGTGGTTGTGGCTGGAAGTGGAACTCCGGCCAGGCCTTGCGGGACAGGTCGAAGAGCGTGGTGTCCAGTGGACGGCGGCGGGCGGCCGGTGGCCTGTAGAGCTCGTCCATGTATCTGTCCTTGAGGCTTTTCACCTTCTTGTACAGCTCCCTCGCCGTGAACCTCTCCCGGCTGAGTTGATGCTGCAGTTCATCGAACAACGCGTGCCCCGACGGTTGCTCTCCGCCGCCGGCCTGGCGGTGAGCGGCGAGGGTGGTGAGGATCTTGACCGCGTCGGAGAAGGACCAATTCTCTCTGCAGCTCTTCTTTCTCGCCGGCTCTTCCTCCTCGTCGTCGGAGGAGAGGACGATAGGGCCGGGAGCGGAGCCGTTGGATGAGTCGGAGTCGGAGGAGATGACGATGTGCACAACTTGTGGGTGCTGGAAGTCCGGCCATACCTTTTGGGACAGGTCGAAGAGCGTCTTGTGGTGTGGACGGCGGCGGGCGGGCGGTGGCTTGCAGATCTCGTCGACGTACCTGTCCCTGAGGTGGGACACCTTCTTGTCCAGGTCCCTCGCGGTGAACTTCTCCCGGCTGAGCTGCTGCTTCAGCTCATCGAAGAGCGCGCGCCCCGACGGTAGCTCCTCGCCAGCTTGACGATGAGCGGCGAGGGCGGTGAGGATCTTCAGCTGGTCGGAGAAGGGCCATTTCTCTCTCGCCGGCCCTTCCTCCTCGTCGTCGGAGGAGATGACGATTGGGCCCGAGTCGGCGGAGGAGGAGGGTGTTACGGTGGAGCGGGCGGCGGGTGGAATGGTGGGAGCCATCTCGATCGCCGGCGGGTGGGTGCTCTGGAACTCTGGAGTCTGGAATGGACTGAAGGAAGAAAGAAGTCGGAGTACTTCGGAGTCGGAGCGCTCTCTCTCTCTCTCCCGAAATGAAGTTCTTTTTTGTTTTTGTTTTTATGGGATTATTGATTATCTGTAGTGGAGTCAGCACTCCTTTGTTAATTAAGTAAAGAAGGTGGAGAGACCAGCCCGCCAAATTCAGGGATTTGGCGCGCTGAGCGCCCTGGTTCCCGCCAAATGCCCACTACTAATACTAATCTACTGCCCCACCCACCCGCAGGTCGCAGCCGCCATGGCTCCCACCCAGCAGAAGCAGCACTCTCCAACTCCAACCATCGTCATCTCCTCCTCCTCCTCCTCCTCCTCTTGCTGGACCTCCTCCACCACCACCTCTTCCACCGGCGGCTCAGGCTCAGTCGTCCTCTCCTCCGCCTTCGCTATCCTCTCCGCCTCATCGTCCCCCGTCACCGGTGATGACGAAGCCACCAGCCGGCTGAGGAGGGGGCCCTACCGCTGCTGGGCGTTGGACGACGAGATCAAGATCATCGACACCATCGCCGCGCTCCGCAGGGACAACATGGGCCACCTGCCGGACGCCGCCGTGCTCCTCCGGGCGCTCCAGGCCGCGGACCCACCGCTCCTCCGCCGTGGCCTCGACGCCGCCGTCCTCTCCCAGAAGGTGTACAACCTCAAGATCAAGTTCAGATCCGCTGCCATGGCTGCAGCCATCAACGGCGGGAAGCGCCTGCGCAACAAACGCAACAAGGCTCTCTACCACCACTCCAAGAAGGCGTGGCCGGAGGAGCTGCGCCAGGGCCAGCCTACCGCCGCCAACAACAACCAACTCCGCCGTGTCCGTACATCCTCCTACGGCGGCGCCACCTGCAGCTGCAGGATCGCCTTCTGATCTCATCCATCTCATCACATATATGCAGATACTAGTATTGCTCCTATTTGTCTTCCTTCCTTTTCTGTTTATTTATGCAGTATATGCTAGTTTGTCAAAGTTAAGTATATATGTATAGGGATGTCCAGATGTCTCTAATTAGTTATAAATGGCTAGGTACTTAGATCTATCTACCACTAATCGTAATTATCGTTTCGTGTTTATCACTTCTTTAATATAAAGTCAATTAGTACTATTTATGTTTGGATTATATATGGACTACTGGAGTAGTATATATAAAAGGCTGTTTATTATATCTTCTCTTTTTAGTGTGTTTACTTCTACTCTACCAACTTAAGTACTTTCTTTGTTCTTGTGCCAATGGTAAGTTTAATTTACTCCCATATCTCAGCATTGCAACTTGGAAGCTGCGTGTGCTAGTATTTACACGCTAGAAAAAAGCAATCTTAATTCGAACAAAATTTATAAGTACAATGGAAATCCCCACATCTTCCAATAGCATTGAGGCCCTATATCTGCAATTTCCTTCAATTCCAAGTATAGTGAACTAAGTTACATATCTTCCCTTGAATCATTTGACAAGATTTAGCTTATTTTTCTTGATTGATCATCTGTTTTGCCGGTTGGTGTCACCTCGATCTCTATGTTACATTGGAGTCTGAAATAGCTATTATGAGCTACCTGAGTTCAATTCCGTTGCTTCTGCTTTCATGAACTTTCCAGGTCCTACAGCCTGGTTGATGACATTTCCCTGAATTTTTGTGCTGCAATGCTCTAAATTTCAAATTGCTTGTAAGGTCAGGTTCGTTTTGTCAGTAGTGCTTGAGGCCGAATTAATGTTTTACTGATCAGGGGAAGTTGTCTGTTAAGTTAGTAGATCGATTCTGCACAACTCCTCCTCTTCTTTTTTTTGACTTAAACCGATTGTGTACATTTGAACTAGTGTACATAACTGAAGGGCTTAAAACTTTTAGTAACATCAGGGGTTTAAAACTTTAGGTTTTTTAATTTGTATAGGTTGAGAATGTGGGGCTGGTTCAAAAGAAACTGATAGCTAGATTAAACAACCCCATGTTTTGCGCGGTTATGTTCTCTTCTTTCATCAGGCTGAAGTTTTGAGCTGATAGTGCAGGCGATGCTATCTACATTATGGAGTAGTATAAACTATGGTGTCAACTATATTGATCCTAATCCTGGAAGTATCGGTTCCTTATTTTTTATTACTGTACTATGTTATTGTGCTCGTGATGGAAAAACTTGCTCTAAGTCCGGGAGATTAATTTTTATGTAATGTCATGGTATGAAAGCAATATATGTTGCAAGCAGAATTATCAGTTGGTTTCACCTCTCTAAATCCCACTGGAGCCTCGAGTATTATCAAGTACAATGCTTCCAAGAATGGAGTGTCCAGCCAGAGCCTAATTCATGACAATTTTCAGTGAAGTTGTTTGTTGCGAAAATTCAAAGTACCTGGGTACTATTGCTTGCTAGAAATCGAATTTCACATTGCCATATCTGGATGGTAATTGCTTGAGACCATATTGACGTTTTATTGTTCAAGGTGAACTGAAGTTTTATTTTACAACGTTACTGGAACAACTCTGTTTAATTGAATTGTTGCACATTATATTACGTTCATGTCATCCTTGGGGGCAAATAGATTATTTGCTCCTGTTCTTCTGGATTAATTTTTTTCTAGGGACATTTTGAAAAGATTGAAAATGTGGATTCAAATTTTTTGTAGAGTACATTAATTTTATTACAGGAGGAAACTGTCCACAAAATATATTTATCAAAGTCCAACATAATTGGTAGATTAAGAAAATGTCAAGCATGGAAAATAGAACACTATATTTATTTCGTTTGAGTGTATTATTCCTTATCGTAGGAGGCAATGTAAGCAATGTAAATAGAGTACTGATCAAAGGCCCAACACAATAAAGATAAACGATAAAAGCCAAAAACTAAGTGGACAAGGCCGCTTGACGGCAAGCACGAGCTAGGTGTCGAAGCACAAGCTATGTGTTGAAACCATCATCACTGAACAACTTCTTAGCTGAAGGGGGGAAAGGAGCAAGGCTGAGTACAATCATATTACTTAGCAAGCCATGCCAGGAATAATGCAAGTAAGCAACGGAGTATAAGGAATTCATTTATAAGGGTTAGTTTTTCTTAAAAAACCATGAGCCTATTGTTGACAATCGTTAAGTATCGATTTCGATCGTCAACTACCGTAATAAATATAAAGGGAGAACTACTATTTCTTACACATATGTTAGTATTAAATAATGTAGTTCTACTTGTCTTGGAGAATTAATGTGTATCCAGAGATTATACAATAAAGTGAAGGAGAAATAAGCCTGTATGCAAAGAAACACACCTCTGACGAATCATTGCGAGCACACCTCTGACGAATCATTGCGAGCACACAGATTGATGGCCCTACAAGTCAGCTCAAACCGACCTAATGTGGGGCCAAACCACCGTGAACTTCCTTAGAGGCCCAAATGTCAGTCTCTGGTAAAAGGCGATTGAGAGAGGTGAGTCCAGGGGTCGACGGAGCCGCCATCGCCACCTCTCATCCCTACCTTCCACGTGGCAACATCCTAGCCGTCCCTAATGACGATTACAGCTGCACCAACCTCTATAACTACCATACAACCATCATTATAAGGCTATTTAAGGAGTGGAGCTTCCCACTTTACAACACACACGTAAGGAGCAATTCTCTCTATCTACATTGTATTATGTAATGTAAAAGTGGAGTTAGGATTAGAGTAATCTTCAGTCCTATAGTCTTCTGGGAGATTTTAGTATGCTTTTAGTACTTTACTCTTCATATAAGAATATAGTTGTAATAAAGGAATTATCTTCTTTACTTAGTAGTGCTCATAGTTCATATACTACTTTATTAGTTATGTGTGCTATGAATAGGATATACTTCATTGATCTCTTTCACTCGATTAGGCTAGTCGATCTATGCCACAGTAACGGTCTAATGATCTTAACGGGTTGTACTAGTTCTAACTTGTCCATCCAAAAGGTGAGAGTCTATCACGCCCCACTTTTTCCCCTAGTCTAACATTTACTTGAGAATTTGTGCAAAAGAAAGCGCCAGAAAATCAAAGCAAGATAAACTCAGGCAATAAAAATCATTTAAGAATTGGAAAAGGCTTGGTGGAATTTTTCCTAAATTCCCCATGTCAAAATTCATTAACAAGATTTTTATCGGAATTTTCAGAGCAAGAAAAATAATTTTAAAAATTGAATTAGGCTAATCAGAATTAATTTCCTAAAGGAAAATGGCTTTTTCTTTTTCTTTTCCTTTTCTCCCTTTTTCTCCTTTTTTCCAGCCGTGGGCCGTCGGCCCATTCCTTCTCACTCCTCCCGCACGCGGCCTCCCTCCCTAGTTGGGCCGGCCCGAGCCGAGCTGTGCCCGTGCCAAAGTATGCATCCCCTCCCCCGCTCGGTCGGGGACTCATAGATGGGCCCCACCTATCATCCCCAACCTCCCGTCGCCTTCCTCGGGACACCGCCGCCGTCTTGCACACCACCCGGCCGCCTTGGCCCCACTCTCCTACTACCGCACCATGCGCCCCCACTTCCCCCTCTCCCCACGTTGCCACATACGCGAAAAGCGGCAACAGCCAAAATTCTAAATTCCCGTCGCCGCCATTCCCGCACCGCCTGTCTCGCATCGCCATTCCGCACGTTCCCCGGCCCCGTCCGCACCCCACGACCCCCTATAAAGCACCCCTTGAGCCGGCTCACATATCCCCTTTTTCACTCACGAAATCCAAGCTCTCCCGTGTTCTAGCGCCGCAAAACCCTCTCTGTTGCCGTATTTCGCAAGTCCGACCGCCTGATTCGCTCACGCCGCCGCTCGCCGTGCAAATCCGCCGCCACCACCGCGTTCGTCGCTGCTAGTAGATCGTCGACCACCTGTTTTTCCCAAAATTAGCCGTCGAATCGCCTCGTCACCGTCGTCTTCTTCGCGTCCGGTCACCGGTGAGCCGCGCCCTCTCTCGTCTTTTTATTTTATTATTTTCCATTCGGTCCCTAGAGTTTATAGCCTCGCGCCCGCGTTGCGTCGTGCACGCGAGCTGTCCACTGCTCCTCCGCCGTTCGCCAGTGCCACTAGGGCCCGTGTGCTTCCCATGCTGCCGCCGTCCGCGGCGCCGTGGCCTCGCCACTAGTCGCGTGCACCCACTCTCCTGGCCATCGGATCCTTTCGGCGGATGGATCTGGGCCGTCCGTTTGCGCCCTAGCTGCCGTGGCAGCCGCTGCCCATGTGGCTGCTCACATGGCCGCCGCGTAGGCGCCACGTGGTGCGCCACTCGCCCAGTGCCGATGGACCGAGTCCACCGTGCGCCCGCCCCCTCCCGTGTGCCATCGACCCATGGGCCCCACCTGTCGGCGCCACCGCCCGCCGTCGGCTGACGTCAGCCCTAGCTGACACTTGCGCAATAAATCGTAACTTCCCATTTTTCTTTATTAGTAAATCACTAAAACTTATAAAATTCATGTAAAATTCATCCGAACTCCGTTTGAGTCCGTTCAAGTTATAGAGAACTAATAAAAATTCCTAGAATCCATTAAAAATAGTTTAATTGTATGTTTTAGTAGTCTTATAGCCCGTTTTTGCTATGCTTTGTTTGTCGATTAGATTCCGGTTCCACCGAAGCCCTTGTTTATTTTGAGGGAGTCGCAGAAGTTCAGCTAGCACAAGACCAAGGCAAGTCATGTTACCTTTTGATCATAGTGTTCCTACTTTACAAAGTTATCACGCTTTATCTATTAAATTACATTGTTTTATAATTTCATCGGGATGGGACCTATAGTACTCAACCTAGGTTGTTCATCCTAATTCATTGATTAACTGAGAACTAATATGACTAGATGTTTAGACTAGGACATGCTTAGCCCGCTTAGTTCAACTAGCTCACTATAGGGGGAACTATACTACTAGCTTATAGCCACATGAAATGATGGTCATAGACCCATATTGAAGGATAACATGGAGGCTACGATAGCATAAAACAAAAATTTTCTACCACGTAATCCAGGAAGCTTGCAAGTAAGGACCTATAGATCATTACTAGCTGACGTGCAGTGCAGCGAAAATAGTCAAACTGTTGGTAGCTGATGACTTCGCGCGCCACTCAGCTGTCCGATGGAACTAGGATCCACCACTGCCGATGACTTCGTGCTGGTTTGCCAATGCCGATGACGCCGCGCCGATTCGCCTGGCCCTCCGACCTCTCAACACAACCACCGAATTGGATTCAGCTAGTTGGATCTCGATGAGATTCAATGCCGCCGAATAACACCACAATGTAGTGATGTCTCTACTAGTATCCACACATCCAGGGATGGAATCGCCGAATGCCTTGTGTGCTAGCACTCGACGCCTGGCTAGGGTTTCGCTCAGAAGACGACGACTTGGGTTTCCATGGAGAATCTTGACCCGGCGACTTGGAGTTGCTGTGGTGTTCTATTGTGTCTGTCTCTTGATCTCCACCCCATGCGCCTCTGTATATAGGGTTGGCCGATTGGGCCTTGTGGCCCATCGGGACTCTATATTCAATCAGATCTCTATCCGAACTGAGCCGTATCTGAGTCAAACTCAAATACATGTTCCATCTTGTTATGTTTGTGACCTTGTAGGTTCAGGTATACTTGGTTTCGACCCGAGTACAACTCGGCCGACCCGTCAACAGCGGCCTCGTAGCAGAACGTATTAACACCAAAGAATAAAAGAAGATCATATCGGATGAACCTGTAATGTGTGCACAAATCCTTTTGCCTCATGATATCAATTAAGCGATAGACAAGACTCGTGCCATCCTATCAATAGCTTAATCATTCACTCGATCTCGTATTGGATTATTTATCTGTTGATTGACTCCTCAATCAACTCGGCATGGCCATGCACTTCCACAATCCATTACATCGAGGGGCCCAGAGATATCTCTCCCAAAGGAGGGGCAAATTCCATCTTGATCATTCACATCCCTCTACATGTTTCATAGCAAACCCGAAGACTACTTTTATGACAACCCAGTTATGGAATAGCGTTTGATAGTCCCTAAGTAAGCTACTACACATGTTGGAATCCATGATTATCTCAGGTCAAAGAACTTTGCACCAACACTACTTGAGACCAACTAATGACACATTATTTCCCTATAGTGTCTCAAGGTGGGTCTATCCAATAATGTGTTATCTAGAACATGTTCACGTTTATTGATTTGGTATCTCCATACCATGATCTATGAGACATGATCATCAGTCAATAAACATGCTAATCTTAGAATCATATTTGTTCGATAGATATGATATATGATCAGGGATCATTTAGAAATAGATTCACACATGAAGAGTCTCATAAATAAGTCACATACTTATTGATCAATATAAATTGTCTATTTTGTGAAACCGAATAACACTTTATCCATTGATACATAAACATTGACCATGATATCCAACATCTTCATGTTGCCTCTAGGGCATATTACTAACAGTCTTCCACTTGCACTAGAGTCAATCATGTAAGTATCTAATACCCACTGCTCGGGTGTGTGCCTCATGTTTCGGCTAAGGGAGAGGCTTTGTCAACAAATCGGCAATCTTTAAATCCGTGTGTACTTTGCATATATTTACATCACCTCTGTCCACTATCTCGTGGATGAGATGATATCGCCGAAGAATGTGTTTGGACTTCTGATGTGACCTAGGCTCTTTAGTCTGCACAATGGCTCCACTGTTGTCACAATAGAGGGACATTGGACTAGGTGCACTGGTCATCACACCTAGCTCAGAAACAAATTTCTTGATCCAAACAACCTCCTTTGCAGCTTCAGAAGCAGTGATGTACTCAGCCTCCGTTGTAGAATCAGCAACTGTATCCCGCTTGGAACTCTTCCAGCTGACTGCGCCTCTGTTTAGGCAGAAGACAAACCCATATTATGATCTATAGTCATCTTTATCTGTTTGGAAGCTAGCATCGGTGTAACCACTTACAACGAGCTCTTCTTCACCTCCATAGACTAGGAACATATCCTTAGTTCTTCTCAAGTACTTAAGAATATACTTTACAGCTATCCAGTGACCTTCACCTGGATCTGACTGGTCTCTACTCGTAGCACTCAAAGCGTACGAGACATCTGGATGTGTACAAAACATAGCATACGTGATGGATCCAATTGCCGAAGCATGTTGAACCTCTTCAACACTTTGTCAATGTATGTACTTTGGCTTAATTCAATTAGCCTCTTAGATTTATCTCTATAGATCCTTATGCCCAGTATATATGCTGCCTCCCCTAAGTATTTCATGGAGAAACTATTTTTCAATGAAAACTTGACGTATTCTAGCATAGGGATACCATTTCCAATCAATAAATGTCATCCACATATAAGATTAGAAACACAATTGCACTCACACTGACCTTCTTGTAAACACATGCCTTCTCTTCATTTTTGATAAAACCAAACCCTTTGATTACCTCATCAAAACGAATATTCCAACTTTGAGATGTTTGCTTCAATCCATAAATGGATTTCTATAGCTTGCATATCTTTCCAGGCAATTGTGGATCGACAAAACCTTCAGGCTGTATCATATACACATCCTCGCTTAGGTTTCCATTTAGAAAAGCCGTTTTGACATCCATTTGCTATATCTCAAAATCGAAATATGCAGCAATCGCTAGAATAATCCGAATAGAATTTAGCATTGGGATGGACGAGAAGGTTTCATCATAATCAACAGCTTGAATTTGTTAAAAACCTTTCGCCACCAATCGCGCATTATAGATGTGAACATTTCCATCCATGTCTGCCTTTTTCTTAAAAACCCATTTGTACTCAATGGTTTTGACACCATCAGGTGGATCAACCAAGTTCCAAACTTGATTATCATACATGGATTATATTTCGGATTTCATGGCTCCAAGCCATTTGTTGGAATCTGGTCCCACCATCGCTTTCTCATAGGTCTTAGGTTCATCGTTGTCTAACAATAATATGTCATGTTGTTCCGCACCTGTGTACCTTTCAGGCGCACGACGTGATCTTTCGGACCTTCGTGGGGCCGGTGTATCTACAACAGATGATACAACATCTTGTTCCTCCTATTGTGGTGTAGAGATGGCCGAAACACTTTCCGGTGTTTCTTGAATTTCCTCAAGATGCATCATGCTCCCACTAACCCTACTTGAAAGAAACTCTTTGTCCAAGAAAACACTATGTCGGGCGACAAACACTTTGCCTTGGTCCCGATTATAAAAATAATATCCTTTTGTTTCCTTAGGATACCCCACAAAGAAGCATTTGTTAGAGCTGGGTGTAAGCTTGTCGGATTGTAAACGCTTTACATAAGCTTCACATCCCCAAATTTTAAGAAAAGTCAAGCTAGGGAGCTGCCCTGTCCATATCTCATATGTTGTCTTTTCCACCGATTTAGATGGAACTCTATTTAGTGTGAACGCAGCTGTTTCAAGAGCATATCTCCAAAAGGATAATGGAAGATCACATTGGCTCATCATGGACCGCACCATGTCCAACAAGGTGCGATTTCTTCGTTCGGACATCCTGTTCCATTGAGGAGTTCTTGGCGGAATCAACTGTGAAACAATTCCATAATCTTTTAGATGATTACCAAATTCTTGGCTTAAGTATTCGCCACCACGATCGGATCGCAGAAATTTAATTGTTTTCCCTAAATGATTCTATACTTCATTCTGGAATTGTTTGAACTTTTCAAAGGATTCAGACTTATGCCTCATTAAGTAAATATAACCATATCTACTAAAGTCATCGGTAAAGGTAATGAAGTAATGAAAACCACGTCTGGCCGTTGAGCTCATTGGTCCACATAGATCAGTATGTACGAGTGCCTACAAGTCACTTGCTCTCTCACTGTGACCCGTGAAATGTGCCTTTGTCATCTTTCCAAGTAAATAAGACTCACATGTCTCAAATGATTCAAATCAAAAGAGTGAAGCAAACCATCTTTATGGAGCTTCCCCATGCGTTTCTCATTTATATGGCCTAGGCGACAATGCCAAATAAATCTGGGGTTTATATCAATTGGGGAGTTGCCTCTCTGTATTGATGTTATAGATGGGAGATGCTTCAAGATCCAAAACGTATAGTCCATTCACCAATGAAGTATGAAAATAGAACATATCTCTAAGATAAATGTAACAACCATTGTCCACTGATCTAAAATCATATCCTTCCGCTTGAAAACATGAAGCAGAAATTACGTTTTGACATAGAGTTGGAACACAATAACAATTATTCAATTCCAAAACTAATCTTGAAGGTAAGTGAAGTGGCATAGTGCCGACAACAACTGTAGCAACCCTTGCTCCATTGCTGACGTGCAGGTTCACTTCGCCCCTTCTCAAGCTTCTATTTCTTCTCATTCCCTGTAACAACTTGCAAATATGAGCTACTGATCCGGTATCAAATACCCAAGAGTTAGTAGTTGAAGTAACAAGATTGATTTCTATAACATTAATACCTGAAGCAGAAGTCTTTGCTTCTTTTCGAGATCCTCCAAGTACTTCTTGCAGTTCCTCTTCCAGTGACCTGCCTCCCTGTAATAAAAGCAAACAACTTCTGCCGTCGCCGACCCCTCTTGCCCTTCTTTGCTTTGGAAGCACTCGCGATCTCATTAGGAGTTAACTTTCTTTTGGTGCAAAGTTTCTTTAGGGGCCGCCTACCCCGGATTAAAGGGTAGGGGTGAAACCTGAGGTGTGATATCGCTTGGTCAGGGAGGGTTATGTGAATGGTCCTGTCACAGACCCCTTTTTCGGCATGTCAGGGTGGCATGTCGACGCATGGGAACGTATTGTGGGGATGTGTCTTGTGGGTACAGACGTACACCTCTGATCAGAGTAGAACTATTCGGATAGCCATGTCCGATGGATTGGACCTGTCTCAACGTGGTGTAATGTTGAGCAATGATGATTAATCTTGATTAAATAAACTTAATTATTATTTTACTGATTTCAACTTAATCTCTGTGAAATGCTCGCCTTATGCAAAATTAACCTTAGCCTTCCCTTGAAATATCCTGCATCATACCTTCCTTTGTTGTGACTTGCCGAGTACCGTGGAATGTACTCAGTCTTGCTTTCTTTTCTCCTACCTCAGAGTTGGAGGATGAAGCTGTAGATGAGTTCGTCGATGAGTAGGCTTGTCGCCACCGCCAAGGATGCCTGTGGAGTGGAGTTGCCACGCCGCGAGCTTTAAGTCTAGATGTTTAGCTAGTTTATTTTCCTTTTTTTGCTGCATTTCTCTAAGACTTTTTACATGTTGTTTAAGATGTGGATTATGTATATGCAATTTATCGTTTGTATACCTTGGCTGGTCCTAGACAGGGAATTTAATACACTATCAGCTTCAGAAATTCTGGGTTGGAATTTCTGGCTCACAAATTCCCGAGGGAATTAGTGACATTATTTATTAACACAAGCATGGTGCTTAGGTTAGTTAAATGTTGTTGGATGTGGGGTGCCTCACGGAAAGTGAGGTAGATGGTAGGTGGTGATACCCCTGTCCATCCTCTGTATTTCTCAATGTTCGGGTATGGCGTAAGAGTTTGTAAAATGCCATAACCATAGTGGCAAACCAGCAGTGAATGATCTCTCTGTAGTACCTGGATGTCTAGAACTAAGTCATAGTCTTGTAAGCAAATATTTGTTAAGTGTATACTAGACATTACTAATATAGAAATATATATGAATCGTAGTTCTCTTTTGTCCTTCTCCATCATACATTATTATAGAGATGAATCTCCTGTGTGTCATAGTACCCCTATATCATTATTATCCTTTCCCCGTTTACACTTTTGATATATTAATTATAGCTTGATTATAAATATATGAACTACATCTTTACACCATCGTCTTCCCTGCGAAGAAACAAATACGATACCCTTGAAATACTCCTAGATGAAATGCTACAGCAATATCTGAGCGCTTGCGGATTTATCTGTGATCGTAAGAAATATCAATGTAACGTACCCCAAAATTTGAATTTCAAATTTTGCATTGAAAATTATTGAAAATTATTTTCCTAAATAAAAATCCTAAAATCTTCCATCTAGGACCGATGAGTCCAGTCTAACCTGTGCACATATGAAAATTTGGGAACAAATTAAAGCTTCTCCTTACCAACGTATAGATAACAACAAAACATATTGAGTGGTTGCTATCGTATAAATGTATTAAAAGTGACTTGAGTTCTTTTATGTTTTTTTGGATTTTATTGCATTTCATAATAGATCTCATGAGCAATAATAAAAATTTGAAAGCATAATTAAGTTGAAAAGACCTAATGTCAAATGTTGAAATTTATTTCCTAAAATTTATACAACTTAAAATATTACAACATGACCTATTTTATTATCCATAAAAAATAAATTTAGCCACTCCTCTAAAAATTTATCATGAGCATATTTATTCATGTAAAATATATTTACACCATAACTATTAAATTGATTAAAATCTCCCTCTCCCTCACCCCTCTCACTGCAAGTGAACCCAGGGCAATGCAGGACCCACTGGGCAGCCTCACAAACACCCTCACCTGACCCCACCATCGAGGGCACGGGCGCCACGCGCCTCACACGCGTCGCATGTGCCGGTCGAGCGCCCTCCACCTCATCCACCTTGCCGAGCTCACCATTTAAACCACCACTTCACTGACAGCTTCTCTCTCTTGCCCCTAGTCCGTTCCACAAAGGAGACAAGGTGCATCACCTTGGAATCGCTGGGAATGGAGTCATCTTCATCGCGCCAGCGAGATCTACCGCCGTTGCATTCCTTCACTAGTGAGCAATTCTTGTTGTGAATTTGTGTTCCTGGATCGCCTTTCCGTGCCGTCTTTAACCCCGCCAAGCTCGTGGCCGTCCGTGCAGTAGGACGCCCAAAACACGGACCTCGCCATCGCCATCTATCGCCGTGCTCTGAGCACCATCGCCTTGGCATTGTCGTCGTCCCGGCCAAACACGACAACCCCAAGGCAAGCCACCACGCCATCGACATCGCCATCCCATGACGACCAAGAAACCCAAAGGAATTGAGCCAAGAAGCTACACATCAAGAGATCCCCTTTTTCTTCCCCGACGCCAACTAGAAGCCGCCGCAGTCGAATCCATCCTCTTCGGTAAGCCATCAACCGATTACATGCACGTGCAGGTTCCCTAAGCTCCCTCTAAACTCATGCATGTGTTGATATAGCCGCTCGCCGTCTAGTTCGTGATGTCGCTGTCACTACTTGGAGAAACCATCATTGGTTGAAGTGGCAAAAATCACGTAGTCCGTTTGAGTTGCACCGGGACTAGAGATCATCTCTAGTCCCGGTTTAAAAATTCAACGGCTCTCTAGGAACATTCGTCCGGTTCGTGTCAAGAACCGGGACTAAATATCACCTCTAGTCCCGGTTCAAATGTTGTCGAGCATGTCGGAGCGTCGGAAATCTTTAGTCCTAGTTGGTAACACCAACCGGGACTAGAGATTCTACCTCTAGTCCCGGTTGGTGCTACCAACCGGGACTAAAGATGCCTGGCGCTCGACACGTTCGACGCTTGACACCATCTTTAGTCCCGGTTGGTGTTACCAACCGGACTAAAGATGTTATTTTTGTCCCGGTTGAAGTTACCAACCGGCACTAAAAGATAATTTTGATCTTTAGTGCTTGGTTGGTAACACCAACCGGACTAAAGATGGCTTGCTTTTTATACTCCTTCTTCCTCCTCCACCCAGAGCCTCGCTACACTTGTCTTCAAAATTTTCTCTAGCTAGAGGGAAGGTCTGCCAAAATTTTCGTGATTTTATTTTGGTGATAATACACAAATCTTTGCTATCTACAAGGTTAGCAACTTCTTCCTCTTATGATCTATGCTTAGCACTTTGTATTTTACGGTTGTTTTCTATACATTAATCATCTCTAGATTTTTTTTAAACATGAGGAGAGAGAAAATTTGTTTGGACTAATTATTTTGCTAAGCACATTATATTGTGTTGAGAAAAAGTTGGGAAAAATAAAGAGGAAGAAAAGTAAGCTTAGCACGTCAGATTATAGGAATTTAGTCCGTACAATTTTATCTCAAAAATATTTATGAAAAATGATGAGAGAGAATCTTTTGGACAAAAAGTTATAAAATAGATGACAAAGGACCTTTTAAAATAGATGCAAAATAATTAATTAATTTTATGCTTATCACTTTAAAAGACCTTTTAAAAATAATTCTATTTTTTTAGAACAACACATTACGTATATTGGATTAGTATATAATAATTGTCGATTATATACATATAAGTATTGATGTTATATTTAAATGATTTGAATTTCGTGGAATTTTCTTACAATTTTTGTGCATTCCATGTAGATGGATCGGCAATGGATGTACAACGCGGATCGACGATCGAGAGAGTTTATTCAAGGCGTCCATTATTTTTGAGTGTGGCCGATGCCAACAAGCATAAGGGTTTCATACGTTGTCCATGTAAAAAGTGCAAAAACGAGAAGGAGTATTCTACATCAAGAATTATTCATGCCCACTTGTTTCGTCGGGATTCATGCCTCACTACAATTGCTTGGACATCGCACCGAGAGGTGGGGGTTGCAATGGAAGAAGATGAAGAAGACGACGACAACATTCCTGGACCGTGGTCAATACGGTGGGTTTGAAGAGAATACAAGTGGGCGAGGCGGGCGGGGATGCAAGAAAACGATGGTGCCGATGACCTTGGTCGATGTTGCGCGACGTACGGGGACTGCGAAGGTGTAAAGGAAGTGCGAGAAATTGGAGCGTATGTTGGCGGACCACAAAAGGTCCTTGTACCCAGGCTGTGAACAGGGGCACAAAAAGTTAGGTACCACGCTGGAATTCTTACGATGGAAGGCCAAAAATGGTGTCAGTGACAAGGCATTTGGCGAGTTACTAAAACTCATGAAGAACATTCTTCCGTAGAGAAACGAATTGCCGGAATCAACGTACGAGGCTAAGAAGTTAGTCTGTCCTCTAGGACTGGAGGTACGAAGATACACGCATGTCCTAACGATTGTATCCTCTACTGTGGTGAGGAGTACGAGAACCTAGAAGCATGTCCGGTTTGTAAAGCACTTCGATACAAGATCAGACGAGATGATCCAGGCGAAGTTGACGGACGGCCCTCGAAGAAAAGGATTCTGCTAAGGTGATGTGGTATTTTCCTATAATACCACGGTGAAGCGTCTGTTCAGAACAAGGAGCATGCAAGAATGATGCGTTGGCACGCGGAAGAACGCCTACAAGACGGCATGCTTGAGACATTCCGCCGATGGGTCACAAGTGGCGAAACATCGCGAACATTTGAAGACTTCGGCGAGGATGCACGAAACCTAAGGTTCGGCTAAAGCACGGACGGCATGAATCCTTTTGGAGAGATGAGCAGCGGGCATAGCACTTGGCCTGTGACGATGTGTATCTACAACCTCCCGCCTTGGCTATGCATGAAGCAAAAGTACATTCAGATGCCGGTTATTATTCAAGGCCCGAAGCAACCTGGTAACGACATCGATGTGTACCTGACACCACTGATCGAAGATCTAAAACTGCTGTGGAATAAAGAAGGTGTTCCCGTGTGGGATGAAGATAAACGAAGCAAGCTTAAACTACGAGGGTTGCTGTTTGTTACCATCAATGATTGGCCCGCACTTGGCAACCTATCCTGACAGTCAAACAAGGGGTACAACGCTTGCACCCACCGTATGGATGAGACCGAGTGTACGTACTAAAACATTGTAGGAAGGTAGTATACATGGGCCATCGTCGCTTTCTTCTTGCAAGCCACCCCGTCCGGAGAAAAGGGAAACATTTTGATCAAAAGGCAGACCATCGTTCTAAACCAAAGCATCGCAACGGAAAGGCCGTGTTTGCCATGGTGAAAGACCTCAAAGTAGTATTTGGAAAGGGACCCGGCAACCAATCTATAGCAAGTGAAGGTGGTCACGCGGCGATGTGGAAGAAGAAGTCAATTTTTTGGGAGTTGCCCTACTGGGAAGTCTTGGACGTCCGCCACGCAATCAACGTGATGCACCTCACCGAGAACCTTTGCGTAAACTTGCTTGGCTTCCTAGGTGTATACGGAAAATCAAAAGATACACTTGAGGCACGTAACGATCTGAAACATATGGCACAACGCGACGGCCTTCACCCGCAACCAAAGGATAAAGGAGCCCAATACCTAAGTCCAACCGCTACACTGAAAGCGAGCAGAGAAGGAAATAATGTTTGAATGCCTGGAGAGCATCAAGGTACCGTCTGGATACTCCTCGAATATAAAGGGAATAATAAGCATGAAGGATAAGAAGTTCACAAATCTAAAGTTCCATGACTGCCACGTGCTGATGACACAGCTGCTTCCCGTTATAATTCGAGGTATCCTTCCCGATAATGTCCGGGAAACAATAACAAAGCTATGTGCTTTCCTGAACGCAATTTCACAGAAGATCATCGATCCAGACAGACTAGAAGACTTTCAAAATGATGTGGTCCAATGTCTTGTCAGCTTTGAGATGATCTTTCCGCCTTCCTTCTTCAATATCATGACACATCTCCTATGCCACCTTGTCAAAGAGATCCGTATCCTCGGTCCAGTATTCCTACACAACATGTTCCCCTTCGAGAGGTATATGAGCATTCTAAAGAAGTACGTTCGTAACCGTTCGCGTCCGGAGGCCAGCATCGCCAATGGATATGGAACAGAGGAGGTGATTGAGTTTTGCGTCGACTTTATTGAAGACCTCCGTCCCATTGGGGTGCCTGAATCAAGCCATGAAGGTAGACTACGGGGGAAGGGAACTCTTGGAATGAAGGCAATAATGAACATAGACAATGACTTGTACAGGAAAGCACATTGGACCGTGCTGCAACAATCTTCATTGGTGGCTCCTTACATCGAGGAGCACTTGGCGATTGTTCGCTTGGAAAACATCGGTAAGACGGATGCCTGGATTACACGCCATCACATCGATGCATTCCCTACTTGGCTGTGACATCGTCTCATGGGCAACGCGAGCATTGAGCAACAACTAGCCTTCTTGGCGAGGGGTCCATCTTGCTCGATCACCACATTCCAGGAATATGAAATCAATGGGTACACATTTTACACATGGGCCCAAGACTTAAAGAGCACGAATCAGAACAGCGCTGTCCACATCAATGCCGTGGGATACGACGGTACGGCTAGCACATATTATGGCAGCATCGATGACATATGGGAGCTGGACTATGGACCTCTGAAGGTCCCTCTGTTTCGGTACCAGTGGGTTAGGCTCAGTGGTGGAGGCGTAACCATTGATGCAAGTGGGATGACAACGGTCGACCTGAGCAAGGTTGGATACTCAGACGAACCTTTCGTCCTTGCCAATGATGTACGACAAGTTTTCTATGTCAAGGACATGGCTAGCAAATCAAAGAAGGGGAAAGGGTCCGATGAGCCAAAGCGCCACGTGGTTCTCCCAGGCAAAAGGAAAATCGTGGGAGTCGAGGATAGTACTGACGAAGATTACGATCAGTTTGACGGGCAACCTCCGTTCACGGTGGCGGTTGACCCGAGTATCCTCCTATCAAATGATGACACCCCTTACTCATGCAACGATCATAATGAAGGAATAATTGTGCGGAGAAAGTACGTGAGGACAAATGTTACATAACTAAATTTATGTATGGACGATGTAAATTAAATTGAATGATTGAATATTATCCCCGTCTTCCACTTGACCTTATTCAAGATCTATAATTACATCAAGAACCTTGGTACATACTATCCATAGAATAGGGCATTATATATAAACACCTGATCTTTTACTGAAACACCATGTTAATTATATATAAACATATGTTAATTATATATGAATATAAAATATATTAACATATGAACATTATAATTTTATATGAATATAAAATACAATAGAATAGAGCATTATAATAATTAGTCCCGGTTTGTTACAAAAATCGGGACTAGAGGTGAATTTCATTGGGCGGGAAAACATCTTTAGTCCCGGTTTGAGCCACCAACCGGGACTATTGATGTCCACCTACCTGCGCCACATGGCTGCCCCGCAATCTTTTGTCCCGGTTGGTGCATCCAACCGGGACAAAAGATATGATCTTTACTCCCGGTTGAAGCCACCAACGGGCGGACATCTTTACTCCCGGTTGGTGGCTTCAACCGGACTAATGTTCGTATCTGTTGTCCCGGTTGGAGCCACCAACCGGGAGTAAAGGATCTTCTGTACCGGTTGTTGGATTCAACTGGGACAAATGACGCCGTGACTATATATAGCAAGGGCCTCACTAGGGATCCAACACTTAGCCGTTTTCGCACTTCGGAACTGCATCGTCTTCGTCTTCGTCGCCGTCGCCGAGCCCCAGGTCGACGCCGCCAGCACGCCGTCTCCGCCGTCTTCGTCGCCGGAGGACCTCCGCTCCGCCGTCTTCGTCGCCGCCGCAGTTAGCGCCGCCGCCCCTAAGATTTCCCGACATTAATTATGCGCTAGGTTTGGCCGCCGTCGACGCCATCGCCATCGCGGCCATCGTCGTGGTCGCCGTCGCCGCTGCCCCCTCCCCACGCCACCCACTCCCTTGCGCCCCCTCCCCACGGCCCCGAGTCGGCCGGCCCCTAAACCCTAAACGGCCGCGCGTGGCCCTCCACTCCACGCCGCCGCCGCCCTCCCATCGCATCCTCGCCGCCGCCGCCGCCGACTCTGTGAATGTTAATATATGAATTTTGAGTATATGTGTATTTTGAATATATGTGTATTTTGAATATATGAATTTTATATGTATGGGTATTTTGAATATATGATTTTTGTATGTAAATGGACTGTTATTAGACGGTTGAGAATTTTGAATTTTGAATATGTATTTAAATATGAAATTTGAATGTTTATGGGAATTGTGAATTTTGTATTTTTGAACGAACGAGAACGCTAAAATCAACAAATGGTCATGAACAAACGAACGGACAGACGAACGAACGAACGAACGAGTGTTCGTTCGTTCGTTCGGTCGTGGACGGACGGACGTTCGTGAACGGACGAACGAACGTGGACGAACGGACGTCTCCTTTCCTCAATTTTTCATTTCCTCTCCACTTCATCTCCCATCCTCCTTATCTCCCTCACATCATTCTCCTCTCTTTCTCTCCTCTCCTCTAGATGAACATACTCACGGACGTGAATGATATAACCGAATAACTTTTTTTCAGAATTCTTTGATTAAGTCCTCAACCCACAACAATCAAATGGCGGATTGTAACGAGGAACAACTTCTCCATGATGAGATCGCACGAGGAACAGAGGTTTACAACGAGGAGGGGAATGAAGATACAAATCAATACCTCAACGAGGAGGGGGACGTGCAGGGAACGATGAGGAGAATGAGGGCTCCGCCTCCGCCTCCGCCGGACGAAGAGGGCACGCGGCAACGCGGTCTCAACAAGCGCATAGAGGGTCGACATGTCATAACGGAGGTAGAATCTGACGGTCGCCCTATTGCCCCAGAGGACGCCGCAAGGAAGTTTGTGGCGCACAGCGGATGGGTGGTGAGGGATCACGTGCCCGTAAGCGTTGCCAACTGGAGGCGATCAAGGACAGGAGGAGATGAGCAGAGCTATCTCCCAGACTCAGAGAAAGAAATGCTGTGGACTACAATGCGCAAACGTTCACCATCCCGCACTCACAACAAGCAAGGGTCAAGGAATGGACGTTAAAGAAAATGGCGAGCTCTTCAGAACTACAAGAAAGAGTTACACAAGAAATATATCCTGAAGGGCCGGACCCGACTTTGACAAGTTCCCAAAGCTCAGAGATCATTGGGATGCTTTTGTTGAACATAAGACTGGGGAAGAAGCACAAGCTATCACAGAAAAGAACAAGGCCAATACAGCTAAAAAGAAATGCCATCACAAGCTTGGGTCAGGCGGCTATAAGAAAGCAATGGAGAAATGGGAGAAAATGGAAGCCGACCTTGAAGCGCGAGGTATCGTTCCAGGCACAACCACCTGGCCAGAACGAGCAAAGCACTGGTTTTATGCTCACAGCGGCTCACTTAATCCCGTCGATGGCACAGTTATCTTTGGTGATGAAATTCAAGAAGCCGGATGGAGGTTAGAGGAAGCGCTGTAGGCCACTTACTCGGGTGCGTTCAGGCCCGACAGAGAGAAGGACGAGCTAACGCTCGCCCTCCAAAACCCAGAGCACCCGGGGCGAACACGAGGAAAAGGCGTCGTCCCCTGGAAATACGGGTTCCAAGCCGACGTCGACACATACAAGAGCCGAATGAGGTCAAAGCGAGATAACGATGCGAGGTTCGCCGAGATGGAAATGAGGCTCTCGCAGATTGATCGATTGTGGACGAAAGGCGACCATAAGGTTGGCGTAAAAGCGGAGCCATTGGGTTAGCCAACACTGGATCCAAAGAATAGCCGCTCAACTACAGCAAGAGCAAAGAATCGCGCTTCAACGGAAATGAAGGCGATTTAGCCCCACAAGCTGAACCGGGTCCGCCATGCCCCGTTGATGACATCACACAACGAACACCATGTGAGCTGCACATTCCACTAAAGAACATAACAATAAAGGTATGTTTGTACTTTTATGTTGTACGTATATTTCCTTGAATAACTTGTCAATCAATGTTCATTACCAACTAATAAACAATCTTCTCAAACAGGTCGCGTCCGGCATGGACATTCAAGTAGAACGAGACGGCACTTACCACTCTCGACCCGTTCCACCTGCGTACTCGAAAGTTGAAATTGAACAGGTGGAACGCGGCTATGAAGATCTTGAGCTGGATATCCCCGGAGAAGAAGGGGAGCTGACGCTAGGAGAAACAGCTCACGGAATATTTCTCTGGAGGAAGATCTTCATAATATTCCCTGGACGTGGGCCGTCTCCTCCGCCTCCTAAACGGACAACATCTCGAGCCACGTGGTCAAGGTCAACCAGCAGTGGGCCAAGAAGCAAAAGGCCTAAACTTGACCCGCTCCCACCAGCCCCAAAGAAAACGACGTACGACATGACTCCAGAGGAGCTGCACGAGGCCGTCCAAGCTGAAGTCAAGGCCCACTTCAGAAAGAAGTCTCCTGAGAAGCCTCCTGAAATCCCCCAGGAGACCAAGGACTTCTTCAGGAAGACGTACCTAACGCCATAGCCTAAACCGCAACCTCAACCGCTGTCCGATTACAACAGGACTATTCGGAAGGCTGTTGTCAAGGGGAAGAGAACGGGCAAAGATGTACCCCAGTTCAGTGTTCCAAATATCATATCAGACTTAAGACAATTTATGGAATCTGCTGGAATTTCAATGGATCAATTACATGGCCGTGCTCCCCTGGCGAAGGCTCACAATACAAGTTCAAACTTGGAAAGCCTCTTGTAAAGCCGAGATCAAGTGAAAAGCTACGAACACGGATGTACCGCTTCCACAAGTGGTACATGCAAGAATCCAGCAAGGGTGGAGAGATGGTAACGGGCAAATATTCACAGTACTATTTCGTCGATGGAGGTGACGACTTCTATATCCGATTCGAAGACATATTCGACATGTACCAGCTTGATGCCCTCGACGTCTCACTTCTAGCCACGCGGGATCTGTAAGTTTCGTTCTGTTATTTCGTTTCTTACCTTCTTGTATTTAGCTGACTAAAATTCTTTTTAACCGTTGTAGAATGGCGATGCAATACTACAACATGCACGACTGTAGCAAACATGGATTCATGGATCCACGCAAAATCAACGGCGTATTGGTCGATCATTTTCCCGATCCAACACTGGACAACATTTACAAGTCGCGGTGATAAACCACTATCGGTCATTTATCCTTCGCCCTACAACACTGCGTAAGTATTTTCTTCCTTCCGTACCGATTTCAATCCCGTGTGCATACATAATTTTTTCATATGTGTCATCTAAACTAATTTACAGATTTCACTGGGTTCTGTTAGTAATTGACATGGATAACTCACGGATCCATGTCTTTGACTCAATGGATAAACCAGAGTCCACATACGCAAAGATATTTGAACTGCTAAATAGGTAATGCCATCTTACTTGCTAGCTATTGCATATATGCGGTTCTCTCGATAATTACTAGCTAACTTTTACCGCACGTAGGGCATGGGAACGGCTTCGGACTAATATTCGTGGAAATTGGAAAGATAAGCTCTCCGTGAGAATGAACTTTCCAAGTGAGTAACATGCTCCAAAGTTGTTTTGAATTATTACTTTGTTCTAAAATATGAAATATATATTAAATCTGTCGTCGTTTCTTCTTTAGTGTGCAAAACAGTCGCAGGGCACCAACTTATGCGGATACTACGTCTGTGACTACATTCATTGCTTTGTGACCGATGTCACAACTATCGACGATATAGATGTACGTATAATAGCTATTCATACATTACGTATCGATTTCTTATTAACTTCATATATTTATTTCTCGTTTGATCGAATTAATGACAGCTTATGCAAGTAAGAGACAACCTCCCCCACGAGACTTTCATACACGCCGCTCAGGAAAAATTGATGGGATTTATAAACGAGCAGATCATTGATCCCACGGGAGAGTTTTATTTTAATTTAAGTAACTTAACCACCGGATCCACAAAATAGACAATGTTTTATAACATACAAAATATATGTGGATATTGTACATATGTGTATATGTTTTGGTAATATATTATATGTATATATTTCCTTTCTTAAGTTCATTTATATGTGTGTAACTTATATATTTATAAATATATATTATATAATATATATTTATAAATATATGTGTGTAAAATATGTATATGTGTGTAATATGTAGTATGTAGCACTGTTGGAGAAAGAATAAAATTAAAAAAATATAAAAATTCTTTAGTCTCGGTTGGAGCAACAACTCGGGACTAAAGATGGCGAGCCACGTGGCCGAGATGTGCCATCTTTAGTCCCGTTGAATCCACCAATCGGGACTAACGATGGCGCAGCCGGCCACGTGGCTCCGCCATCTTTAGTCCCGGTTGGTGGCTTCAACCGGACTAAAGATGCATATCTAGTCCCGGTTATTTAACCGGACTAGAGATCGCCCATCTCTAGTCCCTGATTCGTAGTCCCGGTTTGACAACCGGGACTACTGGGGGTTACGAACCGGGACAGTTGTGGCTTTCTCCAGTAGTGTGTCATCCCGAGGAGGAGCACCGCCGCGAGCCGTTCTGCGAGCTAACGCCGTCAAACGTGCCTCTCCACCTCTTCAAAGCCGCTTGGTGAGTCCCCTAGTGACTCAAGAACCCACCATGCACCCACTAAAAATTATGCTAAATTTGTAAAATTCATATAAAATAAAATAAAACTCATTTTGAAGTGAATCCAATTCTTGTGGGTTCATATAGTGGTCTTTAATATGGTAATATAAAAATTTACACTTACAATATAACAAATAACCCTAAATTTCATATAAGAAATATGACATAAAACATGCTTAAACTTTAAAAATTCATAGAAAATCCATTTTAATTACAAATGAGATGAAATAAATTTCTGTAGTTTCATCAAGGTATGGACTTTACTTTAGTAAAATAAAATTTTACATCTTTTGTGCCAGAAACAGCATTAGTATTTTGTATATTAAAATAATAATCACACATGCTTATCAACTTATAAAATTCATAGTAAAATTCATAGTAAATACATCCTAGCTTCAAATGAATTGATTTAAAATTTGTTAGATCCATAAAATTGTGCTTTCTAAGTCGTTGAACTAAAACCTCTGGACCATACAGTATAAGAAGCTCCTCTAAAAATTGGTATATTTAATCATTAGCATAAGGTGAGCCAAAACTTTGTAAGAAATTCATTCTAGCACAAAAATTGTGAACTCAGTTTTGTTAACTCAGTTTTGTTAGATTAAGAAAAGTATTCTCTTCGTTTATAAAAAACAGGAAGTAATACATTCTTTACAAAAGTAAATCTCCAAAATTATATATGGGAAATTATCAACATTGGCCATACTACAATTTGTAAAATACATAAGAAATTCACACAAACTGTAAAAATTATAAATTATGAAAATAATTGGGTTAGTCTTAGAAAACAAATATCTTCACCACTGAAAATTTAATTTTAACAAAATCACATATCAAAATATTTTACAACACTACCTAAGTACATAATACCATACTTTAATACAAACTTTAAAAATTCATAACTCACAAATAAAAAGAGATAAAATAGATATTCTCTCACCTAAATTCATTAAGGACATAACCTACGCACTGTGCCCGCTGAGGGTAGTTAGGCGTCTAAGTTTGTCTAATACAACGGTACAATAGTACAATGCCTAGTGGGGGAAACAGATATGTTTGTCGCCATGACCTTAAGTTTAAGGCGTGGGCCCGTTACCTAAAGGCTCTAGGTCATTCCTAGGACATAGTCACATTTACCGATGCTGATGCAAGGCTAGGCATTAAGTAATATAAAGGCTTTATTACGACCTCTAGACCGCATTCAACATGTAGAATGTGGTGGTGCTTCGCGAGCACAAAACAAACTAGAGTATTGATATCATATGGGTAAAGCTGTATAAAACTTTGTACAAACTTTACAGAGTATAAAACTAATCGATTAGCTATGCTCATGGTTAAGAATGACTTGGTGACGTGTCATATGGGTATAGAACTTTACATTTTAAATAAATGTGTCACCTAATTGGGAAAGGCTTATCGAGATCCACAAATGCGTTTCCAAAGGAGCCTACATGCTAGAAGGTTGGATGAAGAAGTGTTTGGAAGGGCTCTTAATGAGAAATATCTGAAGAAATATTATCCCAGTATTTGGATCAACTCATGAGTCGGCTAAGTCTATGCCGATGCATGTTAGCCGATGTGTTTTGAGATTATGCACATCGTCTTTAGGAAAATTTAACCGCAGGTTTTCTTCCCTTTGATTTTTCGAATCGGCTGTGCATAGCCGACATGTGCTAGTTGGTGTGATTCTATAATTTTGTCAATGATGAAGGCAACATTAAAAAATTAGGGGCATATATTATATAAAATCAAAATCGAAGGACTTCAAAATTTTTGGGACTTTGAAAACTTTCAAGGCGTGAAAATCTCCGGAATTGGCAGAGGATATATTACAACATTCAAAATACAGGAAGCCTGCTGATTACAAAAGTTATAGATTACAGAGGTTTGAAAAGTTTTAGAAGCTAGCCTATTACATGCCAAGGAAGTTCTTGATAGCCGGTATTGGTTTTTGCTTTATGTCTTCAATCTGGTCGATCGTTGCATTATTGGCTTCGTCAGTTCTCGGGATCGCCTTGGACAATTTGCTCAAATTCCTCAAGTACTTGATGGATGATGCCAGCCTGGCACTTTGATCTTCAGTGGCCTTGGGGAGATCGGCCAACTTCTGTTCTTCGGCAACGATGTCAGCATCGCATTTCTCCAACTTGGTGACCAGTTCGGCTCTCTCTTGCTTCAACCGATCGATCTTGAGCTGAGTGGCCGACGGACCAGTGACCAACTCATCCAACTTGGCCTTCTCGGCAATAACGCTCTAGCGGTTGGTCTCGATCATTGCCTCCAAATCGGCCTGCGCTTTTCTATCAATCATGCGCTGCATCGCCCGTTCCAGCTTGTGATCAATGTAAGCAGCTTGAGAGATTGTATCGGCGAGGTCTTCTGAGAACTAGCTCTCGATGTCGTTGAATCGGGCTTTGATTGGCCCACAGTCTTTAACCAACTGGTCCAATGTGATGTCCAGCCGACGAATGATGTTTGAAAGTTTCTCCTTGAGCTCGTCGGCTATCGGAGCTTGGGCTTGGCTTGTAACGTCTTCATCCTCGCCGATGAATTCTTTGACATCAAATGGAAGTATGTCGGCTAAAGTCTACAAGCAGTAGTTGAAGTATCAAGACCCGAACAAGTATAATCAGCCGGCGTTATTCTTGAAGAAGAAGTTTTCTCTAACGACAGGGATTGGCTCTTGCTCTTCTTCCTTAATGTTATGGCTGCCCCTAGCCGATGGAGGGCGCTTGCTCTTCTTCCTTAATGTTATGGCTGCCCCTAGCCGATGGAGTTCTCTCGCTTGATGTATGGGGGGCAGCCGACGGAGACTGAGGAGACTAAAAAAGATAAGTGTTAGTCCAAATCGGCTGGGTAGAGAATGAACAAGGAGAGATGAAGTCAGAGATTACTGGAGAAGTTGGACGCGGAGGCCGATTGGCTAATCTTTTGTAATGCAAGAAGGAGGAGTTTGGTTAAGAATGAAGTAATTATAATTTGGAATCAAGCTTCAGGAATCAAAGTACATACCAGTGGACGAGGAGCGCACCTAGGGGGTGAAGGAGTCCTTTGAGGTTGATCGTCGGCTGGCGGTGTTGATGCATTATGACTTGAGTTGTCTGACTCAGCTGTCGCTTCTTCAACGCATTGAGAGATTTCTTCGTCCATGGCCTCTTTGTCCATGGCTTCTTGTACACTTCGGTCAAATGGGGGCACACTATCGGTTGGTGCGGCAGGCTTTGACTTCTTCTGTTTCTTGGATGGTGTAGCCGATGGATCCACAGCCGACGAGGCTGGTCTTTTCTTCCTCCACACAGCTTCACGAGTTTGTCCATGGAGCAAGGTCTTAACTTTCGGCGCCTTGAAGCCGATAAGGGATGGGACGTATCCTCCACCATTTGGGATCAACCCTGAGCGGTAGTCGATCTCAACTCCTGAGTTGCTTACAGCAGGAGGATCTGAGTCTGTCGTCTGCAAGAAAAATTGGTTAAGTGTTAGAAGATGACAACCAATTACTTAAGAAGAAAGATACACAAAGATAGAAGTACTTACAACAGGGGTTGATTCCAGCTGAAGAGTGGTGAGGTACATTGTGGCATGCTAATGGAAGATGTGTTTCTTGAACTCGTCCCACCATTTGTCATAAGTTGCTCTTTTCTTGTGGGCCAGTTCTAGTACCCCAATGCTGTCGAGAGGGGGCTCTCTAAGCTCATCAGCCGATTCATCATTATCTTTGAAGCTATCTCCCATCTCGTCTAGATCTTGTTGGCATAATAGAAGCCGATCGACAGTTGCCCAAGCTCAAGTTGTCTGCCAGTCGATGCGGGATAGTAGAACTCATAGGACTTCACAATATTTCTACTCTGATGGATGCCGATCGGTAGTTTGCATGAGGTGATGACTACGGTGAAGATTTCTCTGGACTTTGGATACTTTTCCGAGTGTAGATCATCAAAATTGAGTTTAATTGGGAGTTCAAACTTTGAGTGGTCTTCGTAAAAGAACCATGTCCGATTGTTCTTGGCGAAGCCGTCATAGAAGAGCGTGAACCAGTCGGCCAGAAGTTCACTTGTTAACTTTGATACGGGGTGGACGGCAGTAGCCTCTCCGAAGGATATGCACCTCCGTGTGGTCACTTCTTTTCCTTCGTCGTCCTCAATCGGCTTCACCAAAGGGAATCTTGCATCAGTCAGATTGCGCCTTCCAGAGATTTTTTGGGTAAGCAGCACCAGCCAGAGCTGCAAGAACCATCACAGGCCTCAAGTGCCTATAGCTACATCGGTTGCTATCTTAGCCGATATCTAGCTGAGGGTTTGATAGAGGTAGCCGAACAAAAACTTGCCTAAGGGGATCTGAGTCCTTGATACTAGAGCCTCGGCTATAATTTGTCAGTTGGCTGTGGGACCGCAGCTAGATCCACAGAAGACCAACTTCTCCCGCCACATCAGCAGGAAGGCGACGTGCTCTTTAGGGCTGACGGATCCGGTGCCCATGTTCATGTTGATGTAGCCGTTCCAGCCTTAATGGCTTTGGTCTTAAGAGAGTACTGGCCCTTGCCGTCCAGCCGATTGGGGTTAGTCGATGATAGGATATCTAAGCCAGTTATCATGAAGACATCGGCTAGTGTGGGATTCATCGGTCCTTGTTGGAAGAGGAAAGCATTAAATGTATTGTTCTAGAAATAGCATGCGGCCAATATCAATGGTTCATCCTTAGGTTGATCGGCTACTGAAAGTGCTAAGCATTGGGCTATTCCGATTTCTTCCCAATGACTATGCTTGCTGGCTTCCACTCTTGTACCAAGCAGGTCAGGATTTGTCGGTTGAGGGCCAGGATTTAAAGGTTTCATTCCAAGGCACTAAGCTGGGATTTGAAATTCTATAGGGCATCCTATTTGTTTTGGCATTAATAATATCAGAGGGGTCCTTGTTGCCGATAGGCCCTAGGAACTATCTCTCATTACTAAGCATACTGGGAACAACTATTTGGTGAGCAAGATGCTACAATTGGAAAAGGGGAACAAAATCAAGATTTTTGAAGCCTAGAATTCGGATCTGTTACTACGAACAGAAAAGGAAGGGATTTAGCCGACGAGACATATCTCAGCAAAATCGGTGGATGAAGAGCCGGAGGGGGCAGTGGAGGTCGCCATTGGTCTGGATCTTGTCGCCAGGGAGAGGAGATCGTCGCCGGGCTCGAGGGTTGTTGTGGGTTCGTCAGGAGCGTCGAAGGAATCGCCGGAGCTTTCTAGGGGTTTTTGGGCTAAAAGCAGTGAAAGAAAGTGATGGCGTGAAGTTTTTCAAAGTGGTGGTAATTATTGAAAGAGGCACGGTAACGGCCAAAGCAGAAAAGACCTTAAATTTCTCCGAGAAAGGATTGCACAAAATCCGCAACATTATCAATATCGCGCACTTGGGGGGTATGTGTTAACGACCAAACTTGGTAAGCAAGTTTCCAAGTTTGAAGCCAGGATTGAAGCAGAATCGAAGGAGCACATGATTCTCGAAAACAGAGGTTGTGTCAGCTGAGTCTGAATTGGTAAGGAGCTAGTCGGCTGAGTCCGAGTCGGGCAAGGGCAGCCGATATAGCCGATTCCGATTAGGTGAACAGATGAGACCGATCCCGAAGGAAAGCGATAAGATAATCATTGGATTCGGTTTCCAAGTGCTTCAAAGATATTGCCATCTACGGATAACGTCTTACAATGGCAATTGTATCTTTAATTTAGGATATTTTGTATAGTTTTCTTGTGTATCATGGCAGGGGACCCCGTTCTAGGATATTGTCATAATTTAAATAGTAAATAATGTAGAAGTCGTGTCCTACTAGGATTTTGTTGTAACTGGGTATAAATACGGCCTGAGGGTTTGTAATTTAATATCATCGAATCAACCAATACAATCCCGACGCATCGTCACCCTTTTTATTCTACTTGCAATCTCGACAAGTTCTTGCCTCGCATTGGGCTATATCGGGTTTCGATCTTCAAAGCAAGGTAAATCCTTGTTACAAGCGGTTTGTGCTCTCGGGGTTAGTGCTTTCATCATTATGACACTCTAATCTTGTTATCGCAATCTGCTTAATTTATCATATACGCTATATAAGCTAGATCAATGTCTCGATCTAACTCACGATCGGCTAGCATCTTTTCAAAGATAATAGCTGATAGGGTTAGATCTTCGGGTTGATTTGGGTTATATAGTGTATCCACCATCTTGAAAGGTTTTCATTGGTTTATTTAGATCTCATGGTTCTTTTTGTACTTAATGCTGCATCAGTCTGATCTATTAAGTCGCTCTCGCTCTTAGAATCATATCGATCTATTCGGCACAATGACTGCTATTAGAGATAGTATCGGAGTTTCAGCCGATCTTACCTGTTTTAGCCATCTTATATGTTTTACTATTATCAGATGCGTTGAAGCCGACTTTTATATTAAGATCTTAATCTAGCTAAATGTACCAAGTCTGGCATCAATCTGTTAAGCCATCTTAACAGCCGATTGATCTTTGTTTAGTGTATTTAGCCCAGATTAATATCCTAATATAAAACTGTATCGGAGTACTGGCCGATTCACATTAGATGTACGACATCGGCTAGGCTATAAATGTATATAATTATTATCCTAAGGTACTTTTAGATATAAGTAATTTATACTGTCTCGGTATACTATCGATCTATCTTAATCACTTAGTCTAAATGTGCTTTGGAATATCAATTATATATTATGGATATCTATAGCCGATCGAGTAGGGTCTAATCTTAATCGAGTTGTCTATTTCTTGTTTCTTGTTGGTTACAGGATCAAACCAACTAGCACGTCCTATACATCGAAGGCAATCCAATTTGGACCTGCACTAGAGCTAAGCAAATCTCTTAGGTCAGTGTGTGGGAAAATTTCTCATCAACGTAGGAATGAATGACAGGTGGGCCCCACGTGTCATCGACTCGAGAGGAAAGGGGAGGTAGAATGGACTTTGCGCGAGAGGCGAAGGGAGCGGGCCGGCGAGCTGGGCCGGACCGAGGAGAGAGATAAAGGAGGAAAAGCGGACTTGCACGAGGACTGGGCCAAAACGGGCCCAGTAACAGGAAAGGAAAATTAAATTTGTTTTTCTTTTTATTTAATCAGATAGATGATCTTTGTATTTTCATAAATACTTTCAATGCTTAAATAATTTAAAAAAAATCCTAAAAATAGATGGACATTCACAGTATTTAATAAAAATATAAAAAAATCATTTACTGATTAAATAATTTATTTAAATAATTACTAAAATGCTTTTTATTATTAAAATCATTTTCAAGCTCCAAAATTTCACGGTAAATTTTGGAGAGTATTTTAGGACATGGAGAATATTTTAAAAATAATTCCAGCAATGATTTTTAAAGGAAATTTTATTTTCCTACTAATTCACTTGATTAATTTATTTTTTTATAATTTTTAGAAAATGCATTATTGAATGATTGTTAATCGTGATCAAAAATCGGGCGTGACAGTTAGTCCGCAAGTTGCATGTAAAACATACATGTAAAACATAATAGGTTTACAATCTATGGTTTGGCCCAGAAAAAATTCACAATCAGACTGACTCGAAAATTTCAGAACATGCATAATAAACACAAAATAAATCTTAGAGTAGGTTTTTAAGTTCACTAATTTCATCATATTTTACTGACATGAAGTTAGAGTGAAGTGTGTTTCAAACCACTTATTAATCATTACAAACCAGTACCATAGTGTTTTGAAAAGGTTTTGAAATCTATTTTGCAAATTACTCCTATAGACTAGAACGAATTGCAAAATTTTAGGTTGAAAATGGCCTTTAGCATATAAGTTTTGGAAATACATTGATAAAATTAAAACTTGACAGACATGGTAGGGTTAACACTTTCTCATGGTATTTATGAAGCAAAAATGGGTTTGGTGGGTATTAAAACTCTTCTATCCTGACATTTCAACATTGTGGATCTGGCCTAAAACGGGTAGTTTTGAGGTAGGTTGGAATTGCTGTGCTTAAACCCCTAGATTGATTACCCCGAAAAATGTTCACTATGTCTCTATTGACCCTGAGCACCACTAATTGATTAGTTTTAGATTCTGCAGAGTTTGTACAACTTTAACCATATAATATTAATTCTCTAGTTTGTCTAGTTCCGGCTAAATCACTACCACACTTTACATGTTGAATGCGATCTAGAGGTCATAACAAGGATATTACATTGTCTATTGTCTAACTTTGCATCAGCAACGGCAAGCTTGAATCCACCCTAGGAATGACCTAGAGTCATTAGGTGGTGGGTCCATGCTTTAAACCTAACGTCGTGGCAGCAAACACATCCGTTCCCCCATGCCTAAACAACCCCAATAAAATATTGGTAAATAGGTAGTTTCTATGAATCATCGCTTAGACTAACTCATACTACTCTGGCCTATCATATGCAAGGTTAGATAATATCCAACTTAATATGCCAAGGTCACCCCATAAGTAACACATGTGGATGTACGGTAAACAATAGATGATGACATAGAGTTAGGTCCTTAATTCGACCTAGACGAACACTCCCCTATCGGTGTGCACCTATCACCATATGCACACCACTTGCCGTTCAAGTCTAAAACAAGTTTTCATCATTTTTAGTTCACAAATAACCATAATTTACATTTCTGTCAAGAAGTAAAATAATGTCCAAATGAAACCACAATTTACATTTCTGTCCAGAAGTAAAATAATGTCCAAATTCTCATTTGTAAAGTGCTCAGAGTGTTTAATTTTCAATTCTCTAAGAATGGCTAAGCATAAGGCATTTATATAAGCATGTGTGTACCTAATTGAGCACTTAGAAAGTACCCAAACTATTCTATGGTTACAAGCTGTAGGGAATTCAATATTTAGGGTGGTAAATGCGGAAAATAGGTCATAGCTATTGTCTACCACATTTTAAATACCGATAGTTTTAAATACACATGCAAATTTGCAAACAATCCATTTTCATTTTCTCAAAACATGGGTTTCAATGTGTTCAAAGGAAGAGGAGAATTTGCCTTGTTTAAGATCCTTACTGGGGTCAGCAATATAACCAAAATCCTCACCAATATCAAATTCGTTCATTATATAAAATAACTATAAACGAATAAACACTAAAATATGGAAAAAATCTAAGTTTCTTCAAAATGAATGATTTCTGTACAGTGGGTAGGTACTGGCTTATATGATTTATGGTGCAGAAATTTCCATTTTATCCCTTTGTATTTGTGAGTTATGAATTTTATAATTTCCATACTAGTAGTAGGTTAATTATGCTCTATTAAAATATGCAATTTAGGCTCAAGTTATGTTACGTTTGAGGTTACTGCTGTTAAGAGCATATTTTCCGGAGTTCAAAAAAATTTAGTTCACAATTTTTAGAGCTAGTATGAATTTATTATGAATTTCACAAGTTATAAGTCATTTGTGGTATCTATTTGCTATACAAAGTTTTAGTAGCATATTTATCTTAGTATCGGTCATATTTAAATTTATAGTATTTAAGATCATGAGATTATGAATATAAAAAAACTAGAATCATATCATTTGGAGTTAGAACCAATTTCTTATGAATTTTAGAAATTCTCCTATTAATTATGATCATTTAAAATTACTTAAAAGTGGATGCATTTTATATACTAGTTGCTTCATATTTTAATTACCTAATTAGATTTAATTATTTTTTGATGTTCAACTCATTTGGAGCTAAAATGAATTTTGTTAAAGTATGTTTGATGTTAATTATTCTTTATATAAAATTTTAGGGATATTTTTGTACATTGAGTGCATATTTTTAATTTATAATATTAAAGATTATAATTTTTGAATCTACTGCAATTTGGTTCGTATAAAATGGAGCTAATATGAATTTTATATGTATTTTACAAGTTTGTATAATTTGTAGTTCAATAGATAATGTATGGGGTTTCACTGGTCAGTCTCAGGCTAATATGCAAAAATGCGCTGGATATCATAGGAATCAACCCGCAATACATGTCTTAAACAATATCATAAAGAATATCATAAAGAGTGCTCGTTGTTTTAGTTTATTACAAGTTAGCCTTTGGGTCCACATGTCATACTAACCATTTTTTACAGAACAAACCTTACAAGATTTAAATTATCCTAATCATAGTCCATACGCGCTAATGAAGTGGGGCCCACCTGTCATAGGGCACGGATCAAGGAGAAAGTAGCAGCAGAGGAAGGACGGAGGCGGCCGGCGAGGTCCACCACGATGCCGACGGCGAACGACAGCTCCTCGGCTAACACGACCAAAAGAGTAAATATGCTCAAGCCCCTTGCGCACCCAATGGTGGTGATCTTGCATGAAATGATGATCGGAATCAGCATCAATGGCATCACGAGCGGCGGTGGTCTTTGGTGTACCTGTGCATATGGGGGCTCGGCTCGGTTTAGCGCAAATAGGCGTATGCATGTGATACTTGATGGGTTACGCGGAGGCTACGCTAGCTAAAAACAAAAATTTTCTACCGCGCAAATCAGGAACACTTGCAAGTAAGGGTCGATAGATCGTTATCGATTGGAGTACGCAGCGGAAATAACCAATCAGGAGCTATCCGATCCGGAACAGTGCTGGCCGATCACAGTCGATTTGCCGACAGCCGATTTCCACGAGTCAACAGCCGATTCCTAGGAACAGCTGATTCACCAATCAGCCGATTCACCGAGTAGCCGATTTGCCGAGTCGTCCCACCGTGCTCCCGCGCCTCGCTCTGATGCGCCCGACCGCAGCCGATTCCACCACAGCCGATTCATAGCCGACGAATAGCACTGCAACGTAGCAGCGCCTCTACTGGTATCCAAACATCCACGAACGGAACACCTAACACCCGTGTGCTAGCACAAGATGCAAGGCTAGGGTTTTGGCTCGGAGGTGGGGAGGGTTTTCGTGGAGATTGATCTCGCCGAATTCTAAAGCCGCTTGTGATTAGATTGATTCGGTTCTAATTGTATGCCGCAACTCTCCACCCCTCACCCCTTTATATAGAGTTGCCGGTTGGGCCTAGAGGCCCATTGGGACTCTATTTTGAATCGGATCCTATCTGAATCTCATAGAGTTGGCCGGCCGGACTTTGTAAGCCCATAGGACTCTATCCGATCGGATCCCTATCCAATCGAGCCGTATCCGAGTCCAACTCGAATGCCTGTTCTTATCCCCTTAAGCGTGCGACCCTATAGGTTCAGGTATACTCGGTTTCGGCCCGAGTCCAACTCAGCCGATCTGTCAACAGCGATGCCTAGCAGCACATATTGACACCATAGTATACAAGAATATAATATCGGCTCTGAACCTGTAATGTGTACACAAATCCCTTCGCCTTAAAATACCAATTAAGCTATAGGCAAGATGTGTGTGCCATCCCTTCAATAGCTTAACCATTCACTCGAACCGTATTGGATTATCTGTCTGTTGATTGACTCCTCAATCAACTCGGCATGGCCACTTCCATAATCCATTACATCGCAGCCGCTTGCCGTACTCGCCGCGTCACCACGTCCCCGCACAGCGACCGAGCACCCCGCGCCTGTGCGCCGTGTCAGCACACGCGCCCGCGCCATGCCGCTCGCCAGGCCGTTAGGCAACGCGACGTGCGCGCAAACTCCGAGCCGTACCCACCCGCGCCATGCCGCTGACGATCGCCCAGTGCGCGCCATGCCGCCGTCGTGCCACGCGTCGAACGCCGTGTGGCGCCGAACCGGGACACCCACGCACGCGTGCTCGCACTGACGACATCGTCCCGCGTGCACAGCCGCCGCCGGTACAGCCGCGCCATCCCGCGGACGCCGAAGTCGTCGCCATACCCGCTCGCACGCGCGCGCCATGCTCACCGTACAACCCGCGCATGCCGCACAGCTCGCCAGCGTCACGTTCACGCCCGCACAGTGTCGCCAGGACGGGCGCGCGTCAGCAACGTCGCCGCTACTGACTACGTATGGATAGCATCTGAAGAAGCAGCTACTGACTACGTCGAAGACCCCACTCAACAAGCGTGCGAGCAAGGCAAGTCATCACACTCTTTGAACATATTGATCCCAATTGCGAAATGATATTGTTTTAAACCTTAAACATGCATGCTATACATAAAGAATTACCTATATTTGTTATGCCTTGCCTTGTTATTGATTACCTTTAGAATTATTCCTTGCAACCCTCGATGTGATACATACAACCGGAGAATAACTTCGGCAAAATGCTTAGCCATGCTATTAGTAGATTCATGCATACTCATGATTTTGTAAAGATCTTTATGCTTGGGCAACTACCTTAGGGAAGGTAGTTGAGATACGGCACGTGGAGACATGAGCGCCACATTGCCATGAGAAGGATAAAATGAGTTTTGATGAAAACTAGGGCGACTGGATGATTTGGGTGGATTCCGGAAAAGGCAAGTGTCGACCCTAGTCAATTAAGGACCGAGCCATGACATAGCCAGGAAACGAGCCAGTACAACCGTACTTCTCAAATGGGTATAGACCTAGCGGAGTAAATAGCCGAGCGGAGGCGGTACCCCTGCATAGTGGTTCTTTTGTATGAGATGAGATTGGGAATGGATGGTTGAAAATCAAAATTTATCATAACTTGATAATGAAGTCTTCCCTTACCCCGGGAGCGCCAGAACTCCTCACACTGCTAGAAAAGGACGGATAGAGTGCAAGAGGGTTTAAGTTCATGGAGCGGGTACTGCCAAAGTGAGGTTATTGAAAGGCTTTGCCGTGACCGTCTCATGTGTTGGGACGTACGCTCATTTGTTGGGCAGTCGCGGAGTACGGGTAAAGTGTACATCCACTGCAGTGCGAATGAATCAATCTATTAGAATAGCCGTGCTCGCGGATATTGAGCATCGTGACAAGACTTTCGCTTGGCTAGACTCAACTTTAAAATGATGGGATGGGTTTGCATGATGATTCTTATTCACTGGTGGATCAACTTCTTGAGATGCGAGAAGGGGTGGACTCCCCAAAAAACCATGACGAACCGGAGGCAGGAAGCCATCCTTGGAATCACGATGGATGGTAGACAGAACCATCGCCGACTTAATGAACTGTGGAACTAAAACTTGACTTGGCTAGTTGTCAGGCTTGTGAAAAGAGTTGTGAAAATTGGCTTTATGCAAAAGAACCCCAGCCATTCTTGAATGACCCTATCATATGCATCACTTCCGTGTTGCCTTACTGAGTACGGTTGGTACTCACCCTTGCTATACGCATAAACCTTCAGATGGTGGAAATAAAGACTTGGAGGATCCATATGCCTACTACCAGGAGGTGAAGAAGCTGATGGCGCTTGCTAGGTCTTAGTCTTCGGTCGTTGCCTGTGGCAATCGACAAGCCGCTGCCTTCATTCCGCTGCCTTACCTAAATTCTACTTTTGATTGTATCTGGACTATGAGGTCCTATATGTTGGGTACTGCCTTCGGGCCTATATTGTAATACTTTTGCTGTAAGACTATTCATGCATGTGCATCTGATTATCCAGTACTGTATTCGTGGGTACCAAACTACTCGATCCAGGGATAAGGTACTATGAACACGAATGATTCTCGTCCTCAAAAACGGGGGTCCACAGAGCTGGTATCAGAGCAATGCGACTGTAGGATAAGACCAACTGGCGCCCTACCCCTGACTAGCTGGCTAAAGGGAAATATCCCTACGTAGAATCATTTCGCAAACTATTATTTTTGAAAGTCAAACATACTTTTTCCTATACCTTTATCCCTATTTCTTTTACTCAAATTGTTTTGATATTATCTCTCTCTCTGACCCTAAGTTGCTTTCAAAAGCAGATGTCTGACCATATCGGAGTTTGGGAGATCACCGTTCCACGGGATGAAGGATTCGTGGCGCAACTCCAGTTATTGCTATGGTGCCTAAGGTACCCAGAGGCACCCACCTACCAGATTAGGAGGAATGGCACCGAAGGATACCGGTATGGGAAGCAGCAGTTTCTGTTGAAGCTCGCATGGGGAGCGAGACACCCTATTGCTTCCACACTCGTTACCACCGGGATCTAGTTGAAGCAGCTCTTCAGGACACAGCCCGTGAAGCATTTCTCCGCCTCAACGCCATTCACCGTGCTGAGCTCACCGTGACTGAGTTTGTACACCACCCTTACCGTGAGGAAGGCAACCCAATCTGCACCATGGAAGCCACCCCCTGCTGCTATAATACTATGGTCACTCGTCTGTCCCGCTGGGCAGAAGCGGATGACTGCTATGAAGAAGCTTTGCTCGAAATCGACGACCAACAGCAATGCCTCAATGATCTGGTCGAGGAACACCAAAAGTGCGGGGATTAGATCAACTTGCTACAGACTAACGGTGCCCAGTACGAGCAGCTCTCTGACCGTTACATGGCCCATGGAGAAGCCTTGGTGGAGTTGGAGGAACAGCTCAGGAAGAGCAAACAATAGGTCAACCAGCTGGAAGAGCAACTTCGCTCCCATCCTGTCCCTGCTGCTGGTACTTCCACTGAAGCTGCACCAACACCCCCTGTGCCCGACCACTACTACCTCATGACTCCAGCATGCCTGAACACTTTTCAAGCCATGATGGAGCAGGCCTTTATGTTGAGCACAGAATCGGCACCGTACCTGATAGACCCCACTGCTGCCACCTCAATGGGACCCACCTCGAACTCCATGGCTGTACCATCTGAGCCTGGTTCGGGAAAGGAGAACCCCATCCACATCTGCACCGACTCCGAGTCTGAGACAGAGCCTATGGAGATCAAGTGGGAGTCCAGCGATACTAATCCAGCAGAGGAGGAAGCTCCTACTCGTTGCCTGACCCACACCGGAGGTCCCATAACCCTCAGTACTGCCAGGAAGAGTACCCGACCACCAAGCAGGAAGATCAAGCATGACTCCGAGGCCACTACCTCTGAGCCATGGGGACTTCGATTTGCTTCGGCTAAGGATCACCCCCTTCCTGCACCTGGTTTCTGCGGTTGGTTGGATGACTAGGCGAGAGGACTGCCCCAACTTTGACCTTGCTTTGGATGGTTTTTGGCAGCAAGGATCACACCCTTCCCCTTAGTAGCTGATGGCAGTAGTACGATGTAGCCTTTACATTGTGTTGTGTGGGACTGCGTATGTGCAGTCTGCTGTATCCCCATGGATGTATTAACTATGGACCTATGTAATGTTTTATGGTATGTTATGAATGAGTCTATTTTGCCATGCTTGCTCTATTCAAAGATCACCTAAAAACAATTTGAAGAGAACATCACTTAGAAACCATGACCTTAGTAGGTTCAATTTCTTAACTCGTCTACCTTCTTCAGATGGCGCATCGTCGCAGAGCTTCGACATCCAACGAGAACACACCAGAGCCCAATCCCTCCACCTTAGCAGAAGTCATGGCTTTGCAAACCCAGTTGCTTCAAGCAATCGCCAACAACCAAGGGAATCGCGGAGGATCAAGCTTAGGAGAGTTCATGCGAGCCAAGCCACCTACATTTTCTATGGCCGACGAGCCAATGGATGCCGAAGATTGGTTGAAAGTAATAGAGAAGAAGTTGACCCTCGTCCGGGTACCAGAAGCCGATAGAGTCGTCCTTGCCACCAATCAGCTAGAAGGTCCCGCAAGTGACTGGTGGGACACCTACAAAGAAACACGAGCAGAAGACGCCGGAGAACCAACCTGGGAAGAGTTCACGGCCGCCTTCCGTGAAAATTTTGTACCCACCGCGGTCATGAGAATGAAGAAGAACGAATTTCGAAGGTTGCGCCAAGGCAACACCACGGTACAAGAATACTTGAACAAGTTCACACAACTTTCTCGATATGCCACCAGTGACCTGACAGACGAAGAAGAGAAAATAGATAAATTTATCGAAGGATTGAACGATGAGCTAAGAGGGCCAATGATCGGTCAAGACCACACTAGCTTCCAAAGCCTTATCAACAAGGTTGTACGATTGGAATATGACCGGAAGATGGTGGAAAACAACCGCAAGAGGAGGCTTGCTATGGCCCGCCCACTTCAGGGAGCGTCTCAGCGCCCCAAGGGAGCCACCCCGTTCGGATGGAAACCAACCGTCGTGGCAACCAGTCGTCCTACTGCACCCGACAATGTCAGCAGGCCGACTGCGCCCTAGTTCCGTACCCCGACACCGACTCTCGCGGCTCCTAGAAGAAGGAATGTGAACTACTTCAACTGTGGAGATCTTGGGCACTACTCCAACAGCTGCCCCAAGCCACGCAGCACTCCCATACGTACCAGTGCCAATACAACGGCTGTACGAGGAACTACTGCTCCTGCTGCTGGACGCGGTCTGTTTAGGACACCGCAACCCAATGAGACTGCTACCGGATTCCAGCGCGGACAAGTGAATCATGTGCATGCCGAAGAAGCGCAGGAGGATCAGAATGTGCTGATGGGTATGTTCTCTATCAACTCTACCCTGGTTAAAGTCTTATTGGATTCCGGAGCATCGCATTCATTCATATCGTCACAAATAAGCAAACAACACCACCTACACCAGGTAGAACTTAAGAGACCCATGTTGGTACACTCGCCTGGGGGAAATATAACCGTACCCCATGCTTGCATCAATGTGCCCATACGGATTAGAGACGTGGTATTCCTTTCAAACCTTGTGGTACTACCACCACAAACTCTTGCTATCATACTTGGAATGGATTGGTTAACTAAGAACAATGGAGTCATAGACTGTGGCTGAAGGGAAGTCACAGTATCCACCCCATGGGGGTCACCAATGAACATAACCATGGACCAAAACCCGATGCTATGTGAGCAAGCTGCGGGAGTATTTACCATGCTACCTTTGAGCGGGATGCCAGTAGTGCAAGATTACCCGGACGTATTCCCTGAGGAATTGCCCGGAATGCCCCCTTATCATGACATAGAGTTCATCATCGACCTAATGCCTGGTACTGCCCCCATATCTAAGAGACCCTACCGAATGCCGGCTAACGAACTAGAAGAACTCAAGCAACAAATCAAAGAACTACAGAAAAAAGGATTTGTACGCCCTAGTTCTTCTCCCTGGGGAGCCCCAGTGCTCTTCGTCAAAAAGAAGGATGGAAGTATGAGGATGTGTGTAGATTATCGATCGTTGAATGAAGTGACCATCAAAAACATGTACCCACTACCTCAAATAGATGACTTATTTGATCAACTCAAGGGTGCCCAAGTATTCTTGAAGATTGATCTTCGGTCAGGATACCATCAGTTGAAAATTAGAGCTGGAGATATTCCCAAAACAGCATTCTCTACGCGTTATGGCCTGTATGAGTTCACAGTAATGTCTTTTGGATTGACCAATGCCCCAGCATATTTCATGAATCTGATGAACAAGGTATTCATGGAATATCTGGATAAATTCGTGGTAGTGTTTATTGACGATATTCTTATCTATTTCAAAGACGATGAGGAACATGCAGAAGACCTACGACTAGTACTGGAGAAGCTACGGGAGCATCAGTTGTATGCGAAGTTTAGTAAATGTGAGTTCTGGCTTAAGGAAGTTGCTTTTCTTGGCCATGTAGTCTTAGCCGGAGGAGTAGCGGTAGACCCTGCCAAGGTCGAAGCTGTTACAGAGGGGAAGGAACCCAAGTCAGTAACAGAGGTTAGGAATTTCTTGGGATTGGCCGGGTATTATCGGCGATTCATCGAAGGGTTTTCCACGATAGCCCGACCCATGACTCAACTTTTGAAGAAGGAGAAGAAATTCGCATGGAACGAAAAGTGTCAGGAGGCCTTTGACCAACTAAAAGAAAAGTTAACCACCGCCCCAATCTTAACCCTACCTGACAACCGTAAGGATTTTGTGATATACTGTGATGCGTTTCGACAAGAACTGGGAGGCGTATTGATGCAGGATGGAAAGGTCGTGGCGTATGCCTCGAGACAGCTGCGACCCCACGAGGAAAACTACCCCACACATGACTTGGAATTAGCAGCAGTTGTTCATGCATTAAAAATCTGGAGACACTATCTGATCAGGAATCACTGTGATGCATACACTGATCATAAGAGTCTGAAATACTTCTTTACTCAGTCCGATCTCAATTTACGTCAGAGACGGTGGTTGGAATTGATCAAAGACTACGATCTAGGAATCCATTACCACCCCGGCAAGGCGAATGTAGTGGCTGATGCGTTAAGCCGCAAAGCCCAATGCAACCATGTGAGACTGGAAGGCATGGCCAGTGAGCTCCAAGAAGAGATGGCTCGACTTAACTTACACCTGATTCCTCACGGAGAAGTGAACTCACTAGAAATCCAACCCCTTCTGAGGAATCAAATAGAAGAAGCTCAAAAGGATAATGGAGAGACACAAACGATCAAAGAGCGCATGGCCGCTGGGCACGCGAAGGAATTCTCGGTAGATGACAAGGGAACCCTGTGGTATAAGAAAAGAATCTACGTGCCTGAACAAGGTGGTTTGAGAGGATTGATCCTAAAAGAAGCACACGAATCAGCCTATTCGTTACAGCCGGGAAGCACGAAGATGACCAGGATTTGAAGGAAGAATACTGGTGGCCCAATATGAAGAGAGACGTAGCTGAATACATGGCCGTATGTGATGTATGCCAAAGGGTAAAAGCCGAGCATCAACGACCGGCAGGGTTGTTGCAGCCACTCAAGATTCCCGAGTGGAAATGGGATGAGATAGGCATGGATTTCATCGTTGGACTACCCAAAACTGCAGCGGGATATGATTCCATTTGGGTAATAGTAGACCGGCTCACCAAGACCGCGATTCATCCCCGTAAAGACTAACTACAATAGTGCCAAGCGGCGAGCTATACATGAGTAGGATTGTGTGTCTTCACGGTGTACCAAAAAGAATTATATCGGATCACGGTACTTAATTCACGTCCCATTTCTGGAGCAAAGTTCATGAGGCACTCGGAAGTCACCTTGCCTTCAGTACCGCTTACCACCCACAGACCGACGGGCAGACCGAAAGGACAAATCAAGTTCTTGAGGATATGCTGAGAGCTTGCGCGTTGGATTTTACTAAGGATTGGGAAAATGCTTGCCATACGCCGAATTCTCCTACAACAACAGCTACCAAGCAAGTCTGAAGATGTCGCCAAATGAAGCCCTATTTGGTCGGCGATGCCGAACCCCATTGATGTGGTCAGAAACCAGAAAGCGAGCCGTGTTTGGGCCTGACATAATCAAAGAGACCGAGGAAAAGGTCCGCCTGATCAGGGACCAATTAAAGGCTGCCCAATCTCGACAGAAGAGCTACGCGGATACTCATCGAAGGGACTTAGAGTTCAATGTAGGCGACTATGTGTACCTAAAGGTCTCACCACTACGAGGGACTCAGAGGTTCAAGGTCAAAGGGAAACTTGCGCCAAGATACGTGGGCCCATTCCTGATAAGCGCTAAAAGAGGCAAAGTGGCCTACCAGCTGGAGTTACCCGAGAACATCTCCGATGTCCACCCAGTGTTCCATGTGTCACAGTTGAAGAAGTGCCTGTGAGTGCCAGAAGAGCAAGCTCCTTTGGAAACCATCCATATCAACAGTGACCTCACATATCCGGAACATCCAATCAAGATATTGGATGAGGCAGAAAAGAGGACACGAACCAAGTCATGACGCATGTACAAAGTGCAATGGAGCAATCACACCGAAGAAGAGGCCACCTGGGAGAACAAAGATTTTCTAAAGACTGAATACCCACACGTACTCAACAACCGGTAAGAAATCTCGAGGACGAGATTTATTGTTAGGGGGGTAGGCTTGTAACACCCTGAAAATCGAAGAAATTAAAATCAGAATTTAAAAATCGAAACTCACAAAAACCTTTTTGGAGTCATTGCTTCTTATCGTGTTTTTCGATCTTAATTGCCAGTTCAATTGTGTAAGAGTTTCTTCTGGAATTACTTTGATGTAAAGTTGGATAAAACCCTAAGCTTTGAAATCCTAGCTGGTGAAAAGATTTCAATATATATATATATATATATATTTGAAAAGAGCATATATATAATTTGGTGGATTACAAAAGGTAGTTAAAAAGGATATACTTTGGTTGGAAACCTAATTGGTGGAGGAAAGATGATAAATATTTAGAATTGGATGATAAAACTATTTTTGGAAAAGGAAATATGAGATTGGAAATATATTTTTAATCAAAAACCCTATTTCCTTGAATGTAAAAGAAGAGATAAAATAAATATGAAAAATATATTTTGAATAATAAAAAATGGGGAAGAAGTTGAAAATAGAACTTTAAAAATTATTTTAGGAATATTAGAATTTATTTTGAATTTTTAGAGTGGAAAGAAATAGAAATGGGAAAATAGGATTTTAATTCAGGAAAAACAGGAAATCGCACTGTTCATTTCGCGACAGGTGTTCGACCGCGTCCAGGTCCTCGCGCGCGCGCGACATGCGTCGCGCGTCGCAGCCGCTTGCCGTACTCGCCGCGTCACCACGTACCCGCACAGCGACCGAGCACCCCGCGCCTGTGCGCCGCGTCAGCACACGCGCCCGCGCCATGCCGCTCGCCAGGCCGCTAGGCAACACGACGTGCGCGCAAAGTCCGTGCCGTACCCGCCCGCGCCACGCCGCTGACGATCGCCTAGTGCGTGCCAAGCCACCGCCGTGCCACGCGTCGAACGCCGTGCTGCGCCAAACCGGGACACCCACACACGCGCGCTCGCACTGACGACACCGTCCCGCGTGCACAGCCGCCGCCGGTACAGCCGCGCCATCCCGCGAACGCCGAAGTCGTCGCCTACCCGCCCGCACGCGCGCGCCACGCTCACCGTACAGCCCGCGCATGCCACACAGCTCGCCAGCGTCACGTTCACACCCGCACAGCGTCGCCAGGACGATCGCGCGTCAGCCATGTCGCCGCGACGTGCGCACGCACGCGCGCGTGCAGCAGCCGACCGCCGTGTGGCCGCCCGACATCCGCCGTTCCCGAGCACCCCGCGCGCTATAAAAAGGACCCTACCTCCCCTTCACCTCCCCACACATCGCCAACACCATTCTACTCCCCCTATCTCCTTTGCTACCACCGAAACGCGCCAGAACACCGCGAGGTTAGCCGGGTTGACCGAATCCGCGTCGTCGCCGCGTTCTCCGCCGCCCGCCGGTCGCCGGAGCTCGCTGCCGCTCGCCGCCGGTGAGTGACTGCCCCATGGTTCCATTCCTCGCGGTAGCTAGTTTCGATGTTGACGCGGTCGGCCGGGAACGCCGCGCCACCACGTCGGCTCGTCGGGCGCCGAAGGGGGGTAGACGCCGCAGCAGTATAGGAGAGAGAAGGAACAGCGCCGGGTAGAGAAAAGAAAAAAAGAAAAAGAAGGAAGAGAAAAGAAAAGAAGGAGGGAAAAATTAGAAAAAATGGGGAAAAATTCTAGAAAAATTGGGGAATATTTTTGGGGAATTTTGGGAAATATTTGTGCAAAAATACATGGTTTTCTCATATGTTTCTCCGGAGGAAAATTTAGATTTCCGAAATAAGATTTTCGGTACTTCGCTCTTTCGCGTAAATTTTCTTGAGGATTTATTTATTACTTCTTACCCTTTTTAAAATGCGATAGGCCTTCTAACTCCCCACATCTAAATGGAAAATCCTTTCAAACAACATCTATTGGCATATCGCCTTATCTTTAATCGGCATTTTGGCAAAAAAACCCTAAAAACAACCCTAGCTCACTTTTTTGGTCGTATTTCATTCATATTTCTTCCCTAACCCGAATAAAATTGCAGGGTAGATATTTTAGAGTCCTTTTATGGTTTTTCTTGATATTTTATTCGTTCTTATTGAATTCGATCGAATTCAATCTTTCTTTTCGCACGTATGGATAGCATCCGAAGAAGCGCTCGACTACGTCGAAGACCCCACTCAACAAGCGTGCGAGCAAGGCAAGTCATCACACTCTTTGAACATATTGATCCCAATTGCGAAATGATATTGTTTTAAACTTTAAACATGCATGCTATACACAAAGAATTACCTATACTTGTTATGCCCTGCCTTGTTATTGATTACCTTTAGAATTATTCCTTGCAACCCTCGATGTGATACATACAACCGAGAATAACTTTGGCAAAATGCTTAGCCATGCTATTAGTAGATTCATGCATACTCATGATTTTGTAAAGAGTTTTATGCTTGGGCAACTACCTTAGGGAAGGTAGTTGAGATACGGCATGTGAAGACATGTGCGCCACATTGCCATGAGAAGGATAAAATGAGTTTTGATGAAAACTGAAAGTACCAAACAAATGTTTTAGACTAGGGCAACTGGATGATTTGGGTGGATTCCGGAAAAGGCAAGTGCCGACCCTGGTCAATTAAGGACCGAGCCATGAGATAGCCGGGAAACGAGCCAATACAATCGTACTTCTCAAATGGGTATAGACCTAGCAGAGTAAATAGCCGAGCGGAAGCGGTACCCCTGCATAGTGGTTCTTTTGTATGAGGTGAGATTGAGAATGGATGGTTGAAAATCAAAATTTATCATAACTTGATAATGAAGTCTTCCCTTACCCCGGGAGCGTCAGAACTCCTCACACTGCTAGAAAAGGACGGCAAGAGTGCAAGACGGTTTAAGTTCATGGAGCGGGTACTGCCAAAGTGAGGTTATTGAAAGGCTTTGCCGTGACCGTCTCATGTGTTGGGACGTAGGCTCATTTGTTGGGCAGTCGCGGAGTACGGGTAAAGTGTACATCCACTGCAATGTGAATGAATCAATCTATTCGAATAGCCGTGCTCGCGGATATTGAGCATCGTGACAAGACTTTCGCTTGGCTAGACTCTAAACTTTAAAATGATGGGATGGGTTTGCATGATGATTCTTATTCACTGGTGGATCAACTTCTCGAGATGCGAGAAGGGGTGGACTCCCCAGAAAACCATGACGAACCGGAGGTGGGAAGCCATCCTTGGAATCACGATGGATGGTAGACAGAACCGTCGCCGACTTAATGAACTGTGTAACTAAAACTTGACTTGGCTAGTTGTCAGGCTTGTGAAAAGAGTTGTGAAAATTGGCTTTATGCAAAAGAACCTCAGCCATTCTTGAATGACCCTATCATATGCATCACTTCTGTGTTGCCTTGCTGAGTACGGTTGGTACTCACCCTTGCTATACGCACAAACCTTCAGATGGTGGAAATGAAGACTTGGAGGATCCATATGCCTACTACCAGGAGGGCGAAGAAGCTGATGGCGCTTGCTAGGTCTTATTCTCCGGTCGTTGCCTGTGGCAATCGACAAGCTGCTGCCTTCATTCCGCTGCCTTACCTAAATTCTACTTTTGATTGTATCTGGACTATGAGGTCCTATATGTTGGGTACTGCCTTCGGGCCTATATTGTAATACTTTTGCTGTAAGACTATTCGTGCATGTGCACCTGATTATCCAGTACTGTATTCTCGGGTACCAAACTACTCGATCCAGGGATAAGGTACTATGAACACGAATGATTCCCGTCCTCAAAAACGGGGGTCCACAGATGTCTATTTCATGGAACTGAATAACACTTTATTCATTGTACATAAACATTGACCATGATATCCAACATCTCCATGTTGCCTCTAGGGCATATCACTAACAGTCTCCCACTTGCACTAGAGTCAATCATGTAAGTATCTAATACCCATTGCTCTTGTGTGCGCCTCATGTTTCGGCTGAGGGAGAGGTTTTGTCAACGGATCGGCTATGTTGAGATCCGTGTGCACTTTGCATATCTTGACATCACCTCTGTCCACAATCTCGCGGATGAGATGATATCGCCGAAGTATGTGTTTGGACTTCTAATGTAACCTCGGCTCCTTGGCTTGCGCAATGGCTCCACTATTATCACAATAGAGAGACATTGGACCAGTTGCACTAGTCATCACACCCAGCTCAGAAACAAATTTCTTGATCCAAACAGCCTCCTTTGCAGCTTCTGAAGCAGCAATGTACTCGGCCTCCGTTGTAGAATCAGCAACAGTATCCTGCTTGGAACTCTTCTAGCCGATCGCGCCTTCGTTCGGGCGAACACGAACCCAGATTAATCTATAATCATCCTTGTCCGTTTGGAAGCTAGCATCGGTGTAACCACTTACAATGAGCTCTTCTTCACCTCCATAGACTAGGAACATATCCTTAGTTCTTCTCAAGTACTTAAGGATACTCTTTACGGCATCCAGTGACCTTTACCTGGATCGACGGTATCTCGCTCGGAGCACTCAAAGCGTACGAGATATCTGGACGTGTACAAAGCATGGCATACATGATGGATCCAATTGCCAAAGCATATGGAACCATACCCATCTTATTCCGCTCATCATGTGTCTGAGGACACTGATTCTTGCTAAGATTAATGCCATGTGACATGGGCAAGAAACCTTTCTTGGATTCATGCATGTTGAACCTTTTCAACACCTTGTCAATGTATGTATTTTGGCTTAATCCAATTAGCCTCTTGGATCTATCTCTATAGATCCGAATACCCAATATGTATGCTGCCTTCCCTAAGTCTTTCATGGAAAAACTATTTTTCAACGAAGACTTGACGGATTCTAGCATAGGGATATCATTTCCAATCAGTAATATGTCATCCACATATAAGATTAGAAATACAATTGCGCTCCCACTGACCTTTTTGTAAACACAGGCCTCCTCTTCATTTTTGATGAAACCAAACCCTTTGATTACTTCATCAAAACGAATATTCCAACTCTGAGATACTTGCTTCAATCCATAAATGGATTTCTGTAGCTTGCATATCTTTCCAGGCGATTGTGGATCGACAAAACCCTAAGGTTGTATCATGTATACATCCTCACTTAGGTTTCCATATAGGAAAACCGTTTTGACATCCATCGCCATATCTCATAATCGAAATATGCAGCAATCGCTAGAATAATCCGAATAGACTTAAGCATTGTGATGGGCGAGAAGGTTTTATCATAATCAACACCTTGAATCTGTTTAAAACCTTTCGCCACCAATCGCGTCTTATAGATGTGAACATTTCCATCCATGTCGGGCTTTTCTTAAAAACCCATTTACACTCAATGGTTTTAACACCATTGGGTGGATCAACCAAGTTCCAAACTTGATTATCATACATGGATTGTATTTCGGATTTCATGGCTCCAAGCCACTTGTTGGAATCGGGTCCCACCATCGCTTCTTTATAGGTCTTAGGCTCATCGTTGTCCAACAACAATATATCACGTTGTTCGCACTGTGTACATCGGGCGCACGACATGATCTTTCGGACCTCCATGAGGCCGGTGTATCTACAACAGATCGCGCAACATCTTTTCCTCCCGTTGTGGTTACGTGATAGCTGAAACATTTTCGGGTGTTTCTTGAACTTTTTCAAGATGCACCCTACTCCCACTAACCCTTCTTGAAGGAAACTCTTTCTCCAAGAAGACACCATGTCGGGCGACAAACACTGTCTTGTTTCCGATTATAAAAGTAATAACCCTTGGTTTCCTTAGGATATTCCACAAAGAAGCACTTGTCGATTTGGGTGTGAGCTTGTCGGACCGTAAACGTTTTACATAATCCTCACATCCCCAAATTTTGAGTAAAGATAAACTAGGGGGTTGCCCTGTCCATATCTCATATGGTGTCTTTTCAACCGACTTAGATGGAACTCTATTTAGTGTGAGCGCAGCTGTTTCAAGAGCATATCCCCAGAAGGATAACGGAAGATCACTTTGGCTCATCATCGACCGCACCATGTCCAACAAGGTGCGATTTCTCCGTTGGACACCCCATTCCACGTGGAGTTCTGGCGGAGTCAGCGTGGAACAATTTCACAATCTTTCGGATGATTACCAAAATCTTGGCTCAAGTATTCCCCTCCATGATCGATCGTAGAAACTTGATTATTTTCCCTAAATGATTCTGTACTTCATTCTCGAATCCTTTGAACTTTTCAAAGGATTCGGACTTATGCCTCATTAAGTAGATATAGCCATATCTAGTAAAGTCATCGGTAAAGGTAATGAAGTACTGATAACCACCTCTGGCCGTTGAGCTCATTGGTCCACATACATCAATATGTATGAGTGCCGACTAGTCACTTGCTCTCTCACCGTGTCCCGTGAAAGGTGCCTTTGTCATCTTACCAAGTAAACAAGACTCACATGTTTCAAATGATTCAAAATCAAAAGAGTGAAGCAATCCATCCTTATGGAGCTTCTTCATGTGTTTCGATTTATATGGCCTAAGCGACAATGCCGGATAAACGTGGGGTTTGTATCATTTGGGAGTTGCCTCTCTGTATTAATGTTATAGATGGGAGACGCTTCAAGATTCAAAACGTATAATCCATTCACCAATGGAGTATGAAAATAGAACATATTTCGAGATAAACCGAACAACCATTGTCGATTGATCTAAAATCATATCCTTTCGCTAGCAAACATGAAGCGGAAATAACGTTTTGTCATAGAGTTGGAACACAATAACAATTATTTAATTCCAAAACTAATCCCGAAGGTAGATGAAGTGGAACGTGCGACAAAGAATCGTAGCAACACTTGCTCCATTGCCGACGCGCGAGTTCACCTCGCCCCTTCTCAAGCTTCTACTTCTTCTCATTCCTTGCAACGATTTACAAATATGAGTTACTGATCCGGTATCAAATACCCAAGAGTCGAGGTGAAGTAGCACGATTAATGTCTACAACATTAATACCTGGCGAAGTCACACTTTGCTTCTTTTTGAGATCCTCCATATACTTCTTGCAGTTCCTTTTCCAGTGCTTGTCTCCTTGCAATAGAAGCAAACAACATCGATGCCGCCGACCCTTTTTGCCCTTCTTTGTGTTGGAGGCACTCGTGATCTCATCGGGAGTTAATTTCCTCTTGGTGCAAAGTTTCTTGACGGGTGGTTTGCGCTTAGCCTTCGCATCATCATCACATGATGACCGTTTTTCTCGGATACTCTCCTCACTGTTTTTAACATCCCATGCAATTCGGCCAAGGTCTTATCCATACTTGTTCATGTGATAATTCTATGAATGGCTCGAAGCTCGGAGGGAGCGGCGGAGAATCACATCGGTAGCCAACTCTTGGCTAAGGGGAAAACCTAGTTTTTCGGACTCTCAATGTAGCCAATCATTTTTATCACATGCAGACTGACGGGATTCCCTTCAACAAGCCTGCACGCAAACAAGGACTTTGAGGTGTTGAACCTCTCGGCCCGAGCTTGGTTCTCAAACATGCCACGCAGTCCCTGAATAATAGTGTGAGCATCGCTGCTCTCATATTGCTTCTGAAGCTCAGGGGACATTGTAGCAAGCATGAGACAACTTATATCTAGGGCATCATTAGTGTGCTTCTCGTAAGCCCTCCGTGCAGTGCGTGGCATTATTAGGCAACTCATCCGAATAGGGTACGTCAAGAACGTACTCCTTGCGCTCTTGCTTGAGAACAATTCTCAAGTTGCGATACCAATCCATAAAGTTTGTTCCATTTAATTTTTCCTTTTCGAGAATAGATCGCAAATTAAAGGTACTGGGTGTAGTATTAGCCGCCATTTATTCTACAATAGAAAAAGCAAAGTTTAGCACAATGTTTATGCTATGTCTATTGTTAAACAATTTACATTATGTATTGGGTCAAGATCCACATGTTAGTTAATTTCTAGTGAGCTTTGGCATCACGGCTAGAAGATTAACAACATCGGTAAGCAACTCCTTGCTAATCACATCTCTATGTAACTCTTGTTGTTGGTGTGACATCTCCATGCCAGGCGCCAACCTATGCCCCAAGGCCCAAAACTGTTTTGATAGCCTTGTTAAGTAAACCAAATGCTCCTACCGTATATGTCCGACATATACCCTCGTGTTATGATAGAGAATGGCACTCGCTTTGGCGGACCCACCATTGACGAGCATAACGGTGACGGGTGCAACATTTGGAAGGGCATCATTACCACTTAATTTTGCGAGGGATGCTATCCTAGCAAACAAACATATGAACATATATGAAAGGGTAGAATAGCATATAATGAAATAGTATGACCCCCTTCACATGGTGATCTCCATCTCCATGCCGGTGTAGAGGATCTCCATCTTCATCACCGTTCTTCCAAGTACCGAATGCTTGATTTCTTCAAACTAAGCTACTACTATAGAGGCTCTAATTGAAGATTACATCGACTCGTAGGTCGTGAAAGAATATTACAAGCATTGCACGTATGAAAGAATATTACAGGGATTGCACATATGAAAGAATATTACGCGCATCACATGCATCTCATACATACAATAGGGCCATAGCATCTCAAAGCATTCTCTGCAAAAACAAGTTAGGCGTAGAACGTTTTCTACCTATCACAGAGATACGACATCGAGACGACCTATAAGGGGGTACGCACACGACGGTCCAGCCCCCTCGCGGGCTTCCGGGCAGCGCCCGGAACACCACACGAAATCCATAGATCCAATCTATGAAATCGCTTACGAAAACCATATCGGCATAATCACATTATGCTGTCCCGATACACTATCAAGGGAGATGGTTTGCGTAGGCGCGAGGCAGCAAACGAGGTCGGACTACGAGACAACTTCGAAATAATCACATTATACCGTTCCGATACACTATAAAGGAACGCTATCTCGAACCCAACTCAAACCGAGTTCTATGGATATTGGTTCGACGTAATCACATTACGCCGTTCCGATACACTATCAAGGAACGCAATTACCATCTACTCTCCTCTACAGATCCCGTAAAATCGATTGATCTAATCAACCCGTGTGCAAAACTTGTTCCAGATCCAATCTAAAACCCGAACTAGGCAAGATTAGCGTGATACAACCGAAGGGCTATGTGGAGGCTACGCTAGCTAAAAACGTAACTTTTCTACCGCACAAACCAGAACACTTGCAAGTAAGGGTCGATAGATCGTTACCGATTGGAGTACGCAGCGGAAATAGCCAATCGGAGCTATCCGATCCGGAACAGGCTTGGTCAATCATAGCCGATTTGCCGACACGATTCTCGCAAGCCGACAATTCCTCCGAATGTACCGATTCACCAATCAGCCGATTCACCGAGTAGCCGATTCGTCGAGTCATCCCACCGCACTCGCGCGCCTCGCTCCGATGCGCCCGACCACAACCGATTCCACCACAGCCGATTCGTAGCCGACGAACGACCGCAACGTAGCGGCGCTTCTACCGGTATTCACACGTCCGGGAATAGAACGCCTAACACCCGTGTGCTAGCACAAGGTGCAAGGCTAGGGTTTTGGCTCGAGAGGTGGGGAGGGTTTCCATGGAGGTTGATCTCGCCGACTTCAAGCCGCTTGTGATCGATTGATTTGGTTCCAATTGTATGCCGCAGCTCTCCACCCCTCGCCCCTTTATATAGAGTTGCCGGTTGGGCCTAGAGGCCCATTGGGACTCTATTTTGAATCGGATCCTATCTCGATCTCATAGAGTTGGTCGGCCGGACTTCGTAAGCCCATAGGACTCTATCCGATAGGATCCCTATCCGATCGAGCCGTATCCGAGTCCAACTCGAATGCCCGTTCTTATCCCTTAAGCGTACGACCCGTAGGTTCAGGTATACTCGGTTCGGCCCGAGTCGAACTCAGCCGATCGTCGGCTCGAGTCCAACTTAGCCAACCATTGGCTCGAGTCCAACTCAGCTGATAGGTCAACAGCGGCGCCTAGCAGCACATATTGACACCATAGTATATACGAATATAATATCGGCTCTGAACCTGTAATGTGTACACAAATCCCTTTGCCTCACGATACCAATTAAGCTATAGGCAAGATGTGTGTGCCATCCCTTCAATAGCTTAACTATTCACTCAAACCGTATTGGATTATGTCCGTTGATTGACTCCTCAATCAACTCGGCATGGCCATGCACTTCCATAATCCATTACCTCAAGGGGCCCGAGATATCTCTTCAAAGGAGGGGCAAATTTCATCTTGATCATTCACATTCCACTCCATGTTTCATGGCAAACCCGAAGACTACTTTTATAACTACCTAGTTACGAATAGCGTTTGGTAGTCCCAAAGTAGGCTACTACACATGTTGGAATTCATGATGATCTCAGGTCTAAAGACTTTGTACCAACACTACCTCGAGACCAACTAATGGCACATTAATTGCTATAGTGTCTCATGGTGGGTCTATCCAACAATGTGTTCTCTAACACATGTCCACGTATATTGATTTGGTATCTCCATACCATGATCTATGAGACATGATCATCAACCAATAAACATGCCGATCTTAGAATCATATTTGTTCCAACAATATGATATGTGATCGAGGATCATTTAGAAATAGATTCATACATAAAGAGTCTCATAAATAAGTCACGTACTTATTGATCAATACAAGATGTCTATTTCATGGAACTGAATAACACTTTATTCATTTGTACATAAACATTGACCATGATATCCAACATCTCCATGTTTCCTCTAGGGCATATCACTAACAATACTATGGTGTGCCAAGAGGCTCACCAAATAGTTTGCCGAGGCAGAAGGACTCCGGTGAGGCGACGATGACGATGGAACCCAGCGGCGGCGGTAAAAGGCTTCGGCTCGATGACGACCACAAGTTGAAGCCGACGAGCTAAGGAGGATGCACATGCACGATGTCGATTAGGTCTCGAGGAAACTCCATGCACAAGAAATTGGACTCTAACTCACCGGGGAAGGAGGAATCAACAATGGCGCTTGGCGGCCGGAGTTGGGAAAGATGAGTTTGATCTCTCTCTTTGGTGCACCAATCTTCGGGGTTCTTGAGGGCTTCTGACCATGGTGGTGAGACCATGATGGCGGCATGATGGCTCGGCTTGGCAATGGTCCATGGCGTCCGAAACACTGATGGCAATGCGGCGTGGAGCTCGGTGCACGATCCAGGGCAACGACGACGAGGTCCGTGTTCCCGCCGCTGCAGTGGATGAAACAAGATAGGGTCAAAAGGGAATTTGTTCGGCATGGTGAGAAGAGTGTGGAACATGGAAGAAATAGGGATGGCGACAGCTTGGTTGTGAATGCGGGTGTAGCTGAGAACAAAGTCCTCAAAATACTTTTAAGAAGACAATCTAAACGACCATCTCAAAAGGGGTTCCTATAGTCGGAAAAGCTCTGAAGCCATTGTTGTGAGGACACCAAGGTTTTATATTATATTTGCTAGTTGAAATGACAGCACAAAATATTTTGTTGGATGGGGTCTCAATAAAACCCAAATAAAACGGTAGCCATCCAACCTCATCGCTACCCTATCAAGTCAAATAGCAAACACAATATAAAACCGAAGCGTCGAGTAGAGAGCAAAGGAGATGTTGCTGGGACTCAACGTGCCTATCAACTTCAGCCTGAGACGTGCCCGTCAAACCACACGAAGGCGGCGATCAAATGTGTTGCACATCCCAGGAGACTTGACTCAAATTGTTAAAACTCTACATCTCAATGCTTCTAAACTCTTACCCATGTTAGACTAGTTCCTAGGATAAGGACAAGTCTCACAGTTTCATCTAAAGGAATGATAAACAAAATTTATGGAAGTAACTTAAATAAAGTTCAGATTACAATAATATTAGATATACATAGGCCAACCGGTCAAATAATCAGAGTTTAGTGGAAGCTTGTCTACCCATTCCCACAAGCAAGCTGACTAGGGGTAAACCCCTAATGAATCATCCTAAAAAATGAGAACCCGCAGCACTCAACCTAATAAACTTAGTACATGCAAAACAAAGTTAAACACAAATACAAGAACAAGTATCAGTACATTAAACAAGTTAATGATATGGCAAGCACTATCAAGCCTAATCCACTACATGCACGACTTATATCAAAGGAAGGTTATTTGTGGATTCATTTTAGAACAAAAGCAAGTTATATTCATAACCATTTGCAAAGAGATTTTATAAAACAATTTTAAACATGAATATAAGTAGATCACCATAGTTTTCGTAGTTATAAAATAAATACACCTTTGCTGCCCTCCTCGGCATCAAGTCTCATATCCACCATGAATATCACAAATATTGATGAGGGCTGGAAGCTGGCAGTGGAGATGAGGGCGACGGAGAGGTAGAGGGCCTTCTCCCTCGGTTTTCTCGGTGCTAGGGTGGAGAGGGAGGAGAGACGACGCTATAAGGGCATGTACAACACACAAACAGGAAGTTGTCTTTAAACATTATACAGACAGGTAAAAATATACATCATAGTATCCACAAACGCGGAGCTCAGAGCTCATTAATACTGGTGGGCCATTAACGGTCAGAGCTCATTTAATGTTGGTGTTGCATTGATCAACTATCTTCCTATGTCAGGCAACCATCTCCTGCATCCCTCAACCTTATCTTCTCGCATCCATCAGCTCGTTCCCTCCGCTAGCTATTCATCTCACCACCTGCATCTCTGTCTGTGTCCCCTCTGGCCTTGAGCCCGAGCGAGCTTCGTCCTTGCGAGGGAGGTCTCCGGCGAACAAACGAGCTTCTTGGACATGCATGTTTGCCTAGCTTCATATTTGGGTTAGTGTTGTGGTCTTCTTTTTCTTGATTCTGAATATTTATTGTTTACTCCGTGGATTCCTCTTGTAGATTTATTCTCTTATTTTTCTTGATCTCCCATTAAATTTCTCTTGGATTCTGAAGATTTTTTCTTGATCTTTCTTGATGTCCCCTCCCTCTGCCTCCACCGATCCCGACCCTCGACGACACGCTTTTCAGCAGCCTCCCGCCACCTTTGCCTCTCCACGCACCCGACGTCTAGGTCCACGGGCCAAATCCCTACCAACTCCGGCCACCATTGCCAAATAGCCACTAGCAGAACATAGGTCCCACTGTCCTATACCACATCCACAACCCATAGTCACCGGACATGGTTTCACCGGCCGAGGATTGAAGAATCCGCGACCGCCATTGCTGTCGGTCCCGAGCACGCGCCATGTACCGGTGGATTTGGCGCGGAGACGAGGGGAGCGTGCGCATGCGGTATCCGATGCGAGGAGACGCAGGCCATTGACGAGGCGTACAACAGGGGCTGCAACATCTCCTTCGCTTGGGAGCATGGGCCGAAGGCTGTCGCCTCGCAAGACGACGAGGCGCCCGTTCGCAAGCCCACGTAGGGTGTTTTGTGCAAAATGTACCGGACGTAGACAGGTCTCTGCAACGCGTTGTACATGCCCTAACGGAGATCTTGGCATTGAACATGGTTGTGGACACACGTCGGCCATGCTCGGCTCTCCTCTGTTGGCTTAGGGGGAGGAAGGTGAACAGAGGTGGAGTGAGCTAGAGTAGCTGCCATGTGGGTCCATGCAGTTGTGCACTAGGAGGGAATGAGAGGTATGAGTAGAAAAGGAGGTGAACACTGATTTTATGGGGTTTCCTAGGATTTTCCTCTATTTATTTCTTCCTTCTCTTCTTGGTCATTTAATTGTTTAATTTGTGGAGCTAATAAATTAGGGTGGATTTTTGTAGTGGTAGATTTAAGGACCTAGTTTTCATTTTTTTCAAGTTTCACTCAAAATAAAGAAAAGAGGCTTGGTAGAATTTAGTTTGAATTTTTACGGGGTCAATACTAATGAAATAAACTCAAGGAAAAGTATTAATTCATGATAATTAAACAAGTAATTGAATAAATTATGTTGCAGATACACTTTTATATAATTTAATGTGTATTTTAATGAGGTATAGGTCTTTCGATTAGGGTTCAAATTAATTAAATTTTGACTACTCTCACCAATTTACTTGATACATTAAATTTAGAGATAAAATTATGCCAAAATTCTAGTGAGTTGAGCATGTTAGATAGTATTTGTGTGAATTTTTCCATGATTTAATGTTGCACCAATTATTTGTAAAAATTCCCTAAGCTTAACTTTATATATATACTTATTAAGCGATTAGGGTTCAAATTAATTAAATTTTGACAACTTTGACCAATTTACTTGATACATGAAATTTAGAGATAAAATTATGCCAAAATTCTATTGAGTTGAACATGTTAGAAAGTATTTCTGTGAATTTTTCCATGATTTAATGTTGCACCAATTATTTGTAAAAATTCCCTAAGCTTAACTTTATATATATATCCTTATTAAGTGATTAGGGTTCAAATTAATTAAATTTTGTCTGCTTTGACCAATTTACTTGATACATTAAATTTAGAGATAAAATTATGCCAAATTTCTATTGAGTTGAACATGATAGATAGTATTTCGTGAATTTTTCCATGATTTAATGTTGCACCAATTATTTGTAAAAATTCCTAAGCTTAACTTTATATATATATATATATCCTTATTAAGAGAATTCTACTAAGTATTTATAAAAATTATATTTAGATTATTCTTGACATGAGATGATGTTGTTAGGCTTGATTTGCATTCCACCATGCATGATTCCCAAGAATAATTGTAGATTTATATGTGTGCATGTGTGGGTTAGTTTAAATGAAGTTTATGATAGGATTTTTAATATAGGTGAGTTAATATGTTTATTGACTTTTATGTTCATGACCTAAGTTCAGGTGAATAGCTGAATTAATTTAATGGAGTTTAATGTTGTAATATTTAAGTTGTATAAATTTTAGGATATAAATCTCAATGTTTGACATTAGGTCCTTTCAATTTAATTAGTTGCTTCAAATTTTAATAAATGCTCATGAGACTTATTATGCAATGCAATGAGAACCAAAAACACATGATAGGACTCAATTCACACTCAAAACAATCATGCAAAAGCAAGCCCACCTTATGTTTTATTTTATTTTAGAACGGCAACAAAAAGGTTTTCAGTTTTACCCATTTATCGTGGTTGCTCTAGCTAGTTTAACCTATATAGATTTTATGTTTGAAAAAAATTGCTCATTAACTAAGAAAAACATTTCTATTATTTTATTTAAAGGTTGGTAACGAGAAAGTTTTAAATTGTTCTCAAATTTTCATATGGGCACTAGTTAGATTAACCCTATCTATGTCATTAGTTGGAAAATTTTAGGATCTTTATTTAGGAAAAAATATTTTTCATATTTTTTGTTATAAAATTAGAAATTCAAATTTTTGGGTAGGTTACATGGACTCTGCTGTTGTTGCTGATTGGTGACCTCATCTTCACCGCTGATCGCCTTCGCCACCGCCGAGTGGTTTCTTTGCCTCCACGGTTGGTGGACTCCACCACTATTGTTGATTGGTGACCTCGTCTTCACCGCCAGTCGCCTTCGCCACTGCCGAGTTGTGCCTTCGCCTCCATGGTTAGTGGACTCCATCGCTGTTGCTGATTGGCGACCACGTTTTCACCTTCGGCCGCCTTCATCATCGCTAGGTTGTTTCTTTGCCTCCACAATTGGAGGACTCCATCGCCGTGGCTGATTGGTGACCTCGTCTTCACTGTTGGCCACCTCTGTCGTTGCTGGCTGGTTTCTTCATCTCCACGGTTGGTGGACTCCACCGTTGCTGATTTGCAACCTCGTCTTCGTCGTCGGTCGCCTTCGCCATCACCGAGTGGTGCCTTCGCCTCCACGATTGGTGGATTCCGCTGCCGTTGTTGATTGGCGACCTCATCTTCACCTTCGATAGCCTCCGTCATCACCGACTAGTTTCTTCGCCTCAACAATTGGTGTACTCCACCACCATTGTTGATTGGCGACATCGTCTTCACCGTCGGTCGCCTCTGTCGTTGCCGGCTGGTTTCTTTGCCTCCGTGGTTGGTGGACTCCACCGCTGTTGCTGATAGCGACATCGTCTTCACTGTCGGTCGTCTCCATTGTCGCTGATTGGTTTCTTCACCACCATATTTGGTGGATTCCGTCACCATTGCTAAATGAGAACATCGTTTTCACCATCGGCTGCTTCCGTCGCTACCAACTGGTGCCTTCGCCTTCACGACTGGCCTACTCTGCCATTGTTGATGGGCGTCTTCGTCTTCACCGCAGGTTGCCTCCGCCATCGTCATCTGGTGTCTTTGTCTTCACGGCTGGCCTATTATGTCATCGCTGATGGGCGTCTTCATCTTCACCATCGTTTGCCTCCGACATCACCACCTGGTATCCTCGTGCTTCACGGCTTTGCAACTCCACCGCCATTGATGGGGTCCTCGCCTTCACGACTGGCCAACTCTGCCGTTGTTGATAGGCAACCTCGTCTTCACCATCGCCTTGCCTCCATCACTGACGATTGGTGTTCTCGCCTTTATTATTGTGTGTCTTCACCGTTAATTTGCCTTTGCTGCTGTCGACTGGTGTCCTCTCCTCCACGGTTGTGTAACTCTGCCACCATTGTTGGGCGACATCATCTTCATCGTCTTCATTATTAGGAACCTATGTTGCCTCTACTTCGTCAGCTTCGCTCTTTACCAACCTCAACATCTCCAAGAATCTCAACACCTCAGCATGCACCACCAGATACGATGTCCCGCTAATCTACTACAACAAGTGATGCTCCAATCCTCAAGCTTTTCACTCAGACATCCTCAATGTCTATATTCACTCAAGCGATGGATATTCGACAACAAGGAACTACTGTTCTTGACTCTATGTTTAGTTGTTTACCAACTAAACATAGAGTCAGGGGCTGCACAAACACATGATTCAACCCTGTTCATTCATTGTTGTCCTTGGATTGAACCCTGTTCCTAGATATACATACACGCTACAGCGGTACCCATCCGCTGGCGGATTTTTCTGTGACCGTAACAAATACCAACACTAACCGTCATTAGTAGCTATAAAAGGAGACCACTTCTTCACTCTTAAAGCACACACTCAAGTAACAATTCTCTCATTTGTATACTTATATTCTCTCTAGTATTATTGGAGTTAGGCTTAGAGTAGTCTTCGGTTCCATAGTTTCTTGAAGATTCGGGTATGTCTTTATATTTTACTCTTCTCGTAAGACTATGAGTTTAATAAAAGAATTATCTTCTTTACTTATTAGTGTTCGTAGTTCATACACTAATTTAGTTATGTGTTCTATGAATAGTTTATACTTCAATTATATGCTTCACATGATTAGGCTAGTTGATCTATTCTACGACGTTGATTCAATGATCTTAACGGGGTGCGCTAGTTCTAACTTGTACATCCGAAGGGTGGGAGTCCTAGGGAAATTAGTGCGATTATTTATTAATATGAGCATGGTGCTTAGATTAATTAAATGTCATGTTAGTGATATGCCCTAGAGGCAACATGAAGATGTTGCATATCATGGTCAATGTTTATGTATTAATGAATAAACTATTATTTTGTTCCATGAAATAGCTAATCAATATTGATCAATAAGTATGTGACTTATTTATGAGACTATATGTAATATAAATCTCTAAATGATTCCTGATCATATATCATATCTATGGAACGAATATGATTCTAAGATCAGCATGTGTATTGATTGATGATCATGTCTTATGTATCATGGTATAAAGATACCAAATCAATAAATGTGAACACATGTTAGAGAACATGTTGTTGGATAGACCCGCCTTGAGACAATACAGGGAATTAATGTGCCATTAGTTGGTCTCAAGTGATGTTGGTACAAAGTCCTTAGACATGTGATCATCATGGATTCCAACATGTGTAGTCGCTTACTTAGGGACTGCTAAATGCTATTCCGTAACTGGGTAGTTATAAAAGTAGTCTTCGGGTTGCTGTGAAGCATGTAGAGGGATGTGAGTGATCAAGATTGAATTTGCCCCTTCTATGGGAGAGATATCTTTGGGCCCCTCGATGTAATGGATTATGGAAGTGCATGGCCATGCCAATGTGATTGAGGAGTCAATCATTAGATACATAATACAATACGGGATCGAGTGAATGATTAAGCTAATGCTAGGATAGCATGAGTCTTGCCTATAGCTTAATTGATATCGTGAGGCAAAGGGAATTGTGCACACATTATAGGTTCAACCGATACGATCTTTGTCGGAGACGCCTGGACCTCTCGTTCTATTTGCAATACGAGCTGAAATGCTTCATCTCATAAGACAAGTAAAACGAGACATCCGAAGTCCCGAGAGAGGGATAAGTGAGACATCGCTGGGCCTCTAGCCTGCCAGTCAACTTCAGCCTGAAGTGTGCCCGTCAAACCATACGAAGGCGGTGACCAGATGTGTTACACACACAGGAGACTTGACAAAATGGCTAAAGATCTACGACGCCTCAATTATTCCTAACTCATACTCGTGTGAATCTAGCCCCTAGGATGTGTACAAGATTCACCCTTTCGTCACAAGCATGATTATACATAGCGAGTACATTTAATTGAGCAACACTTAAAAGATTACAACAATTAAATAGTTACATAGGCCAACCGACCAAATAATTATATCAAAGAGTAGTGAATAGCAGTGGCTTACTACCCATTCCACAAGCACACTGACTAGGGGTTTACCCCGTTAAGTTCAATCCTAGAAGGAGCAGTCGTTTTACCCACATCACTCAAAAGACTAAGACTACACCTGCGAGCAAAGTGGATATTCCAGTGGCAAGAGTCAGTACATTAAACAAGTTAATGTACTGGCAAACATCAAGGCAAGCCTAACACTCTATATGTATGACATATAATCAAGGAAGGCATAATATGGTTCACTTTAGCAGAAAGCAAATTTTATTTGCATAAAACACTTCCAAATCAGATTTGCTTTCAAACAAAATTTCAGCGAGCAAGACCTTAGCATATGGGCATCAAAGTGGACATTAATCATGATTAAATGTACACCTCATTGTCCTCCATGGCAGCAAGGAACTCATTCACAAGAATCAACATATTTTGAAGAGAGATTTCAGCAATTAGAAGGGAAGACATGAATCTATACTCAATACACATTCACACGTCGCTCATAACCGTGAGCACGGCTAATCGATTAGTTTAGACTCTGCAGAGTTTGTATACTTTACCCACATGATGTGAATCACTCACATATAGAGTGATACGCTCTAGTTTTGTTCGGTACCCGTTGGTACCACCATACTCTACATGTCGAGTACAGACTAGAGTTCACAACGAAGCCTTTACACTACTTAGTTTCTAGCCTTGCATAAGCACAATACGTGTTTCTCCCATCCTGGGCATACTAGAAATATAACCCAGAACCATTAAGTGGCAGGCCCACGCCTTAACTTAACGCCGTGGTGGCGGACACGACAGGGAACTGTGGACCCCCGATTTTGAGTCGGGAACCTTTCGTGTTCATAGTACCATTTCCCTGGATCAAGTAGTTGGTACCCACGAATGCAGTACTGGATAATCAAGTGCACATGCACGAATAGTCTTACAATACCATTATTACATAAATAGGCCCGAAGGCATTGTTCATCCCACAGGACCTTATGGTCCGAATACAACATAAAAACAGAGTTTAGATAAGGCAGCGGAAAGAGGCAGCGGCTTGTCCATTGCCACAGGCAACGACCGGGACTAAGGTCTAATATGCGCCGTCAGTTCCTTCGCCCTCCGGGTAGTACGCGTAGGGGTCTTCTGGCTCTTCATTTCCATCAGCTGGAGGTTTGTGCGTATAGCAAGGGTGAGTACCAACCGTACTCGGCAAGTCAACACGAATTGATGCATATGGTAGGGTTATTCAAAGAACACGGCTAGAGTTATTTTTGCGTAAGGCCGGTTTTCACAATTCTTTTCACAAGCCTACCGACTAGCCAAAAACCAAGTTTTAATTTCATAGTTCATTAATCCGGCGACGGTTCTGTCTACCATCCATCGTGATTCCAAGGATGGCTTCCCGTCTCCGATTCGTCATGATTTTCTGGGGAGTCCACCCCTTCTCGCATTCTCGAGAAGTTGATCCACCAGAAATGAAACCATCATGCAAACCCATCCCAGTATTTTTAAGTTCAAAGTCTAGCCAAGCGAAAGTCTTGTCACGATGCTCAATATCCGCGAGCACGGCTATTCGAATAGATTGATTCATTCACACTGCAGTGGATGTACACTTTACCCGTACTCCGCGACAGCCCAACAAATGAGCCTACGTCTCAACACATGAGACGGCCACGGCAAAGCCTTTCGATAACCTCACTTTGGCGTACCCGCTCCATGAACTTATGCCCTCATGCACTCTAGCCGTCCTTTCCTAGCGGTGAGAGGAGTTCGCGCACCGGGGTAAGGGAAGACATTTCCAATCTTTAAGTTTAATTAACGTAGTTTAATTTCACCATTTATAACAAAGGCCGCAGCCTCATTCTCATCCCATAACCACATCATAGAGAACCATCTATGCAAGGATACCGCCTCCGCTCGGCTACCTAGTCGCTAGGTCTATACCCATTCGAGAAGTACGGTTGTACGGCTCGTTTCCGGCTATCTCATGGCTCGGTCCTTAATTGACCAGGGTCGGCACTTGCCTTTTCCGGAATCCACCCAAATCATCCGGCCGCCCCAGTCTAAAACATTTGTATAGCACTTTCAATTTCCACCAAACTTAGTTCATCATGGCCATGTGGCGCTCATGTCTCCACATGCCGAATCTCAACTACCTTCCCTAAGGTAGTTGCCCAAGCACAAAGCTTTTTCATAAAGTCATGAGTATGCATGGTCTAAGTTTAGCGGGGCTAAGCGGTTGACCGAAGTTATGCTTCGGTTATTTGTATCACATTGCGAGTTACAAGGAGTAATTCTAAAGGTAAACAATAGCAAGGTATGGCATAACAAGTATAGGCAACCCGGTAAAGCATGCATGTTTAGAGTTTAAAATAACATCATTTCGCAAAGGGGATCAATATGTTCAAAGGGTGTGAAGACTTGCCTTGCTCGCACACTTGAGGGGTGGGGTCTTCAGCGAGGTCGTTGCCGGTTTCTTCAGGCGCTACCCGTACGTGCGAAAGATTAATTGAATTCAGTTAGAATTCAACAAAATACCGAGAGATCGAAAAGAACCATAAAAGCCATGAAAACAACTCCAAAAGTTTTGCCGAAAATTTCTACTCGAGTTAGAACAAAGGTTGCGAGGAAAATCCGGGTTTTGGAATCGAGTTGATGACCTAGGGTTTTCGCAAGTCGGCGATCGCAATAAATTTGGAAATTACGTTTGAAAATATCAGCGAAGAAAATTCGTGCTCGAAATTTGAGGGTTTGAGTACAAAAGCGAAACCTATTTCGATGGCGGAAAGAATTAAACGGAATCCGGATTGAAAAACGATGCGAATGGAAATTTTGGAAAACGCCCGATTCCGATTTTCAAACATTGCACCGAGAAAACATGCGAGAAAATAATTTATTTTTGCCCAAAATTTTACTCAAATCATTCCAAAATATTTTTCCAAATTTTCCAAAATTTTTCCTAATTTTTCCCTATTTTTCTTTTTTTTTTTTTTCTCTATTCACTTTGCACTGTTTCATGCCCGCCGTGCTCGATCGGTGCCGGAGGAAAACAGAGGCGGCGGCAGAGAGGGACAAAGCGGCGCAGTGGGGGACTTACCGCGACGGCGCTCGGGGAGGAGCAAGGGGCTCGGGGACCGGCTTGCGCGGCGGCGACGGGCTAACGGCGGCGGCTTTTGGCGGTGGCGCTGGGAACGGCGAGATCACGGTGGCGGTGCGGTGGAATCGGCGGCGCGGCGCCTTTATAGGCGCGGCGCGCGCGGGCGCGAGAGGAGAGGGGGGACGGCTCGGGCATGCGCGGCGCGCGCGCGACACGCGGCGCAGCTCGGGGGCCGGGTACGGCGGGCGAGACGCGGCGGCGAGGCGCACGGCGCGCGGCGGGGTCCGGAGCGGCGTGCGCGCGCGAGGTAGGGGCCGGAGCGCGGCTTCGGCCGCGTGGCGCGCGGCGCGGCGGCGCGCGGTGGCGTCGCGGCGGGCGCAGCGCCGCGGCGCGGGCGCGCGCGCGCGCGCGGTCCGGCTCGGCGCGCGCGCGCGGCGCGCGCGCGGCGCGGCGCGCGTGCCAGCGCGCGCGTGGCGCGCGCGGGTGGGGGCCGAGGCGCGGTTGGGCGCGTGGCGCGCGCGTGCGCGCGCGCGCGCGTACGGCCGGGCGGACGCGCGCGCGCGCCGGCCGGGCTACGGCGTCGAGCATCTTGTGACCAATGAACAAGTGCGATCGTTAATTTCCCGATTTTCTATTTTCTTTTCCCATTTTCCATTTTCTTTCCTTCTAAAAATTCCAAAATAAATCCTAATATTGTAAAAATAATTTTTAACTCTATATTTTAAACTTTTTCTTGACTTTTATTTTCCACAATTATTTTTCATACTTATTTAAATTCTTTTTCCAAATTTTCATAATTCACTCATTTTTAACAAAATCAAATTCCCACATTTCGGTACGCCTCTCGAAAATTTTACTATTTATTTTGTATTTTAATTTATCTTCTCCCAACCAAAATTTTTATTTTATATTACTCGAAATGCGTTTTCACAAATCCGCACTTTTCCTGATTCTTTTAAAACCCCGTGCGACTTCCGCACCGACATTTTGTCAACTCCGAAAACTCCAAATATGCCAAAAAGGGAATTGACCACGACTAAATTTATGCAACGAGCTGGCAAATAAGAAACAACAAACCCGAGAAATAGCAATAAACCAAGGTTTTTGAAAGTTCCGATTTTTACGCTCCGATTTCGGTTCTCCGATTTTCAGGATGTCACAAACCTACCCCTAACAATAAATCTCGTCCCCGAGATTTCTTACCTTTGAGTAGGTGTGGGTATTCTGTCCTCGGGAACTCTTCGCTTTCCCGGGTAGCCTCTTCTTCCGTGTGATTGCTCCATTGTACCTTGTACATGCGCCATGACTTGGTCCGTGTCTTCTTTTCCGCCTCGTCTAGTATCTTGATTGGATGTTCCGGTAGGTAAGATCACTGTGGACATGGATGGCTTCTAAAGGAGCTTGCTCTTCGGTACCCGCAAACATTTCTTCAGCTGCGATACGTGGAACACCGGGTGGACATCGGAGAGATTCTCGGGCGTTCCAATTGGTAAGCCACTTCTCCTCTCCTAGCGCTTATCAAGAATGGGCCCACGTATCGTGGTGCGAGTTTCCCTTGACTTTGAATCTCGAGTTCCCCGTAGTGGTGAGACTTTTATATACACGTAGTCACCTTCTTTAAATTCCAATTCTCTTCGACGGGTGTCCGCGTAGCTCTTTTGTCGGGATTGAGCCGCTTGTAGTCGGTCCCGGATCGGCGAACCTTTTCCTCCGCCTCCTTGATTATGTCAGGCCCGAATACGGTTCGTTCACCGGTTTCGACCACATTAGTGGGGTTCGACATCGGCGACCAAATAAAGCTTCGTTTGGCGACATCTTCAAACGGCTTGGTAGCTATTGTTGTAGGAGAACTCGGCGTACGGCAAACATTTCTCCCAATCCTTGGTGAAATCCAACGCACGGCTCTCGCATGTCTTCTAGCACTTGATTTGTCCTCTCGCCCGCCCGTCGTCTGCGGTGGTAAGCGGTACTAAAGGCAAGGTGATCGCGAGTGCTTCGTGAACCTTGCTCCGAAAATGAGATGTAAATTGGGTACCACGATCCGATATAATCCTTTTTGGTACACCGTGGAGACACACAATCCTACTCATATATAATTCCGCTAGCTTGCACCGTTGTAGTTAGTTTTCACGAATAAATCGCGCTTGGTGAGCCGATCTACTATTACCCAAATGGAATCGTAACCACCGCAGTCTTAGGTAGTCCTACTATGAAATCCATGCCTATCTCGTCCCATTTCCATTCGGAATCTTGAGTGGCTGCAGCAAGCCAGCTGGGCGTTGATGTTCGGCTTTCACCCTTTGGCACACATCGCACACGGCTACGTATTCGGCTACATCCCTCTTCATATTAGGCCACCAGTATTCTCCTTTCAAATCCTGGTACATTTTTGTGCTCCGGATGCAACGAATATGCCGATTCGTGGGCTTCCTTTAAGATCAATCCCCTCAAACCGCCTCGTTCGTGCACACGATTCTTTTCTTGTACCACAAGATTCCCTTGTCATCTACGAAAACTCCCGAGCGCGTCCAGCGCCATGCGTTCCTTGATTCCCCGGTTTCCTCATTCCCTCTTTGGGCTTCCTCTATTTGAGTTCTCGTAGGGGCTGGATTTCCAGTGAGTTCACTTCTCCGTGAGGGATCAGGTGCAGATTGAGTTTAGCCATTTCTTCTTGAAGTTCGCTGGCCATATCTCCCAATCTCATGTGGTTGCATTGGGCTTTACGACTCAGCGCATCGGCCACTACATTTGCCTTGCCGGGATGATAGTGGATTCCTAGATCGTAATCCTTGATCAACTCCACCATCGCCTCTCGTCGTAGGTTAAGATCAGCTGAGTAAAGAAGTATTTTAAGCTCTTGTGATCGGTATACACATCACGGTGGTTCCCGATCGATAGTGTCTCCGAGATCTTCAATGCGTGTACCACCGCGGCTAATTCCAGTCATGTGTGGGGTAATTCTCTTCGTGGGGTCGTAATCGCCGAGAGGCATACGCTACGACCTTTCCATCCTGCATCAATACTCCTCCCAATCCTTGCCGGGATGCATCACAAGACATCATGAAGTCCTTCCGGTTGTCGGGTAAGGTCAAGATTGGGGTAGTGGTTAACTTTTCTTTTAATTGGTCGAAGGCTTTTTGGCACTTCTCATTCCATTCAAACTTCTTTTCCTTCTTCGAAGTTGAGTCATAGGTCGGGCTACGCTTGAAAACCCTTCGATAAACCGTCGGTAATAACCGGCCAAGCCCAAAAACTCCGAACTTCCGTCACGACTTGGGTGCCTTCCATTCCATAACGGCTTCGACCTTGGTGGGGTCTACGCTACTCCTCCGGCTGAAACCACGTGGCCGAGAAAGCGACTTCCTTGAGCCGAACTCGCATTTGCTGAACTTGGCATACAGCCGGTGCTCTCGTAGCTTTTCCAAGTACCAATCGTAGATGCTCCGCGTGTTCCTCATCGTTCTTGGAGTAGATAAGTATATCGTCGATGAACACCACTACGAATTTGTCCAGTACTCCATGAATACCTTGTTCATCGGGTTCATAAAGTACGCAGGGCATTGGTCAATCCAAAGGACATCACGTGAACTCGTATAAGCCGTATCGTGTAGAGAATGCCGTCTTAGGAATATCTCCGGCTCTAATCTTCAACGATGATATCCCGACCGTAGATCAATCTTGGAGAACACTGCGCACCCTTAAGTTGATCGAATAGGTCATCGATTCGAGGTAGCGGGTACTTGTTCTTGATAGTGACTTCGTTCAGCGATCGATAGTCCACACACATTCTCATGCTCCCATCCTTCTTCTTGACGAAGAGCACCTGGAGCTCCCGGGGAGAAGAGCGGGGCGAACGAATCCCTTCTCTTGTAGTTCCTTTATTTGCTTCTTGAGCTCCTCCAACTCATTGGCCGGCATTCGATAAGGCCTCTTGGATATGGGGGCGTGCAGCATTAGATCAATGATAAACTCTATGTCGCGATCCGGGGCATTCCGGGCAATTCCTCGGGAACACGTCCGGGTATTCTTGTACTACGGCATTCCGTCTAGAGGTAGCATGGTGAACACTCCCGCAGCTTGTTCGCATAGCTTTGGGTTTTGATCCATAGTTATGCTCATCGGTGATCCCCACGGGGTGGATACCGTGACTTCCCTTCGACTGCAGTCTATGATTCCATTATTTTTGGTCAACCAATCCATTCCGAGTATGACATCTATGGTTTGGGGCGATAACACCATAAGGTTTGAGAGAAACACCACGTCTCTAATCCGTATGGGCACGTTAATGCAGGCATGGGGTACGGTTATGTCTCCCCGGTGAGTGTACCAACATAGGCCTCTTAAGTGCTACTTGGTGTAGGTGGTGTTGTTTGCTTACTTGGGAAGATATGAATGAATGCGAGGCTCCGAATCGAATAAAACTTTAACTCGGTGTAGAGTTGATAGAGAACATACCCATCAATACGCTCTGGTCCTCCCGTGCTTCTTCGCCCTCACATGATTCACTTGGCCACGTCGAAACCCGGTGGCAGCCTCGTTGGGTAGCGGGGTCCTGAACAGACCTCGTCCTGCCGCAGGGGTGGGGGTTCCTCGGACGGGTGTTGCATTGGCGCTAGTGCGAACAGGGGTGTTGCGTGGTTTTGGGCAGCTATTGGAGTAATGCCCGTATTCTCCGCAGTTGAAACAGCTCACATTCCTTCTTCCCGGAGCGGCTAGGGTTGGTGTGGGTGTACGAAGCTGTGGTGTAGCTGACCTGTTGACATGGTCGGAAGCGAGAGGACGTCCAGTTGCCGGGACGTTTGGCTTCCATCCAGACGGGGTGGCTCCCTTGGGGCGTTGTGGCGTTCCCTGAAATGGGCGAGCCATAGCGAGCCTCCTCTTGCGGTTATTGTCTACCACCTTTTGGTCATGCTCAAGTCGGACGACCTTGTTGATGAGGCTTTGAACCGGTGTGATCCCGCCCGATCATTGGTCCCCGGTTCGTCATTTAGTCCCTCAATGAATTTGTCTATCTTTTCTTCTTCGTCCGCGTGTCACTGGTGGCGTAACGAGCAAGCTGGGTAAACTTGTTCGAGATACTCCTGTACCGAGGTGTTCCCTTGACGCAGTCTGCGGAACTCGTTCTTCTTCATCCTCATTACTGCAGCTGGCACGAAATTCTCACGGAACGCAGCCGTGAATTCCTCCCATGTTGGCTCGCCGGCGTCTTCAGCTCGTGTCTCCTTGTAGGTGTCCCACCAGTCACTCGCGGGACCCTCCAACTGGTTAGTAGCGAAGACAACTCTATCCGCTTCTCGGACTCTGACGAGGGTTAGCTTCTTCTCTATCACTCTTAGCCAATCTTCAGCGTCCATAGGTTCCTCGGCCGTGGAAAAAGTGGGCGGCTTAGCTCTCATGAATTCTCCCAGACTCGATCCTCCTCGACCTCCTTGATTATTGGCAATCGCTTGGAGTAGTTGTGTCTGCATAGCCATGACCTCCGCCAGGGTGGAGGGGTTAGGTTCTGGCGGGTTCTCGTGGGTTGCTGCGGCCCTTCGGCGATGTGCCATCTGAAGAAGAGAGATGAATCAAGAGATCGGACTAGTTTATGTCATAGTACACAGGGAATTTTTCTTCAAGCTCCTTCGAATGATCTTCCATCAACGAGACGGGGTGAAATAATAAGCATACGAATCAATACGTCTCAAGGCGATGCCTAGGTTCATCATATTACATAAAGGGGTACATGGACTGTACACACACAGTCCTCCATGCCGAGATGGCGATAATAATTATATCGTTCAACTAGATCAACTAATTAAGGGTAAATAGGAAGTGCTTTGGCGGGGAAGGTCCTTCCGCCTAGTCATCCAACCATCCGCAAGAGCCGGCGCCGGAAGTGGGTGGTCCGCGCGAAGCAAACCGAAGTCCCCACGGCTCGGAGGTGGTGGCCTTGGAGTCACGCCGAATCTTCCGACTCGGTGGCCGCGTACTCTTGCGAGCGATCGGCGGGTGAGGGGGCCTCCCGTGTGAGTCAAGCGACGAGGGGGAACTTCCTCCTCCATTGAGTCGGTGTCGCTAGACTCCCATTTGATCTCCATGGGCTCGCCTCGGACTCCGTATCGGTGCAGATCTGGATGGGGTTACCCTCTCCGATCCCGGCTCGGATGGTGCGTACGGAGCTCCGGGTGGGTCCCATGGATGTAGCAAGAAGTGGGGTCGACCGGGTAGGGTGCGGCTCGTGCTCAACATGAAAGCTTGCCCCATCATAGCTTGAAAAGTATCAAAGCTTGCTGGAGTCATGTGGTAATGGTGGTCGGGCACAGGGGGGGATGTGATGGTACGGGCTCGGTGGAAGTACTGCGGCGTAGACGGGACGAGTGCGCAGTGTTCCTCTAGCCGGTTGATCTCGCTGCTTGCTTTTCCCGAGCTGCTCTTCCAGCTCCACGAGCCTCCCTCGGGCCATATAGCGGTCCGAGAGTTGCTCATACTGAGCACCATTGGCTGCAGTGTCGCAAGGCATGCTTATCTGGTCTCCACGGCCTTGGTGGCGTCGACCGATCATTGAGGCGTGATCGCGATCGTTGATTTCGAGCGGGGCCTCCTCGTAACGATCGTCTGCTGTCTCGCCCAACGCGATAAACGCGTGACCATCGGGTTGTAGCAGCAGGGGTAGCTTCCACGGTGCGGCGGGTTGCCCTCTTCGCGGTAAGGATGATGCACGAACTCGTCATTGTGAGTTCGGCACGGTGTTCCGCATTAAGGCGAAGGAAGGCCTCGCGAGCCGCATCCCGAATAGCCGCTTCGCTAGGTCCCGGTGGTAGCGAGTGTGGAAGCGTAGGATGTTTCACTTCCCATGCGGGCTTCTATGGATACGGCTGCCTCCCGGCTGGATACATCTCGGAGCCATGTCTCTTGGTGTGATAAGTGGGCGGTTCCGGGTATCTCAAGCACCATAGTAGAGACTGGAGTTGTACCACGAACCCCTCGTCTCGCGGGATAGTGACTTCCCGTGTTCCGTCGTGGTTTGACATCTCGCTTTACGGGCAACTTAGGGTTAGCGAGAGGGAGCTATCATAATCATTTGGTAAAAAGAAATACAGATGTAGAAAAGATATATTTGCATTTTCGGAAATAATAGTTTAAAACTGATCCTACTGTAGGGATATTTCCCTTTAGCCATCTAGTTAGGGGTAGGGCGCCATTTGGTCTTAGCCTACGGTCGCATGGCTCTGATACCAGCTCTGTGGACCCCCGATTTTGAGTCGGGAACCTTTCGTGTTCATAGTACCATTTCCCTGGATCAAGTAGTTGGTACCCACGAATGCAGTACTGGATAATCAAGTGCACATGCACGAATAGTCTTACAATACCATTATTACATAAATAGGCCCGAAGGCATTGTTCATCCCACAGGACCTTATGGTCCGAATACAACATAAAAACAGAGTTTAGATAAGGCAGCGGAAAGAGGCAGCGGCTTGTCCATTGCCACAGGCAACGACCGGGACTAAGGTCTAATATGCGCCGTCAGTTCCTTCGCCCTCCGGGTAGTACGCGTAGGGGTCTTCTGGCTCTTCATTTCCATCAGCTGGAGGTTTGTGCGTATAGCAAGGGTGAGTACCAACCGTACTCAGCAAGTCAACACAGAATTGATGCATATGGTAGGGTTATTCAAAGAACACGGCTAGAGTTATTTTTGCGTAAGGCCAGTTTTCACAATTCTTTTCACAAGCCTACCGACTAGCCAAAAACCAAGTTTTAATTTCATAGTTCATTAATCCGGCGACGGTTCTGTCTACCATCCATCGTGATTCCAAGGATGGCTTCCCGTCTCCGATTCGTCATGATTTTCGGGAGTCCACCCTTCTCGCATTCTCGAGAAGTTGATCCACCAGCAAATGAAACCATCATGCAAACCCATCCCAGTATTTTTAAGTTCAAAGTCTAGCCAAGCGAAAGTCTTGTCACGATGCTCAATATCCGCGAGCACGGCTATTCGAATAGATTGATTCATTCACACTGCAGGTGGATGTACACTTTACCCGTACTCCGCGACAGCCCAACAAATGAGCCTACGTCTCAACACATGAGACGGCCACGGCAAAGCCTTTCGATAACCTCACTTTGGCGTACCCGCTCCATGAACTTATGCCCTCATGCACTCTAGCCGTCCTTTTCTAGCGGTGAGAGGAGTTCGGCGCACCGGGGTAAGGGAAGACATTTCCAATCTTTAAGTTTAATTAACAGTAGTTTAATTTCACCATTTATAACAAAGGCCGCAGCCTCATTCTCATCCCATAACCACATCATAGAGAACCATCTATGCAAGGATACGCCTCCGCTCGGCTACCTAGTCGGCTAGGTCTATACCCATTCGAGAAGTACGGTTGTGCGGCTCGTTTCCGCTATCTCATGGCTCGGTCCTTAATTGACCGGGGTCGGCACTTGCCTTTTCGGAATCCACCCAAATCATCCGGCCGCCCGAGTCTAAAACATTTGTATAGCACTTTCAATTTCCACCAAACTTAGTTCATCATGGCCATGTGGCGCTCATGTCTCCACATGCCGAATCTCAACTACCTTCCTAAGGTAGTTGCCCAAGCACAAAGCTTTTTCATAAAGTCATGAGTATGCATGGTCTAAGTTTAGCGGGGCTAGCGTTGACCGAAGTTATGCTTCGGTTATTTGTATCACATTGCGAGTTACAAGGAGTAATTCTAAAGGTAAACAATAGCAAGGTATGGCATAACAAGTATAGGCAACCCGGTAAAGCATGCATGTTTAGAGTTTAAAATAACATCATTTCGCAAAGGGGATCAATATGTTCAAAGGGTGTGAAGACTTGCCTTGCTCGCACACTTGAGGGGGGGTCTTCGGCGAGGTCGTTGCCGGTTTCTTCGGGCGCTACCCGTACGTGCGAAAGATTAATTGAATTCAGTTAGAATTCAACAAAATACCGAGAGATCGAAAAGAACCATAAAAGCCATGAAAACAACTCCAAAAGTTTTGCCGAAAATTTCTACTCGAGTTAGAACAAAGGTTGCGAGGAAAATCCGGGTTTTGGAATCGAGTTGATGACCTAGGGTTTTCGCAAGTCGGCGATCGCAATAAATTTGGAAATTACATTTGAAAATATCAGCGAAGAAAATTCGTGCTCGAAATTTGAGGGTTTGAGTACAAAAGCGAAACCTATTTCGATGGCGGAAAGAATTAAACGGAATCCGGATTGAAAAACGATGCGAATGGAAATTTTGGAAACGCCCGATTCCGATTTTCAAACATTGCACCGAGAAAACATGCGAGAAAATAATTTATTTTTGCCCAAAATTTTACTCAAATCATTCCAAAATATTTTTCCAAATTTTCCAAAATTTTTCCTAATTTTTCCCTATTTTTCTTTTCTCTATTCACTTGTGCACTGCTTCATGCCCGCCAGTGCTCGATCGGTGCCGAGAAAAACAGAGGCGGCGGAGAGGGACAAAGCGGCGCAGTGGGGGACTTACCGGCGACGGCGCTCGGGGAGGAGCAAGGGGCTCGGGGACCGGCTTGCGCGCGGCGGCGACGGCTAAACGGCGGCGGCTTTTGGCGGTGGCGCTCGGAACAGCGAGATCACGGTGGCGGTGCGGTGGAATCGCGCGGGCGCGGCCTTTATAGGCGCGGCGCGGCGCGGGCGCGAGAGGAGAGGGGGACGGCTCGGGCATGCGCGGCGCGGCGCGACACGCGGCGCAGCTCGGGGGCCGGTACGGCGGGCGAGACGCGGCGGCGAGGCGCACGGCGCGGGCGGGGTCCGGAGCGGCGTGCGCGCGCGCGTAGGGGCCGGCGCGGCTTCGGCGCGTGGCGCGCGCGCGCGCGGGGGTGGCAGTGCGAGCGGCGCAGCGCGCGCGGCGCGGCGCGCGGCGCGCGGTCCGGCTCGCGCGGCGCTCGCGCGGCGCTGGCGCGCGCGCGGCGCGCGCGCGTGCCGCGCGGCGCGTGGCGCGCGGTGGGGGCCGAGGCGCGGTTGGGCGCGTGGCGCGCGCGTCGCGGCGCGGCGCGCGGCGAGCGCGCGCGCGCGCGGCCGGGCCGGTACGGCGTCGAGCATCTTGTGACCAATGAACAGTGCGATACTGTTAATTTCCGATTTTCTATTTTCTTTTCCCATTTTCCATTTTCTTTCCTTCTAAAAATTCCAAAATAAATCCTAATATTGTAAAAATAATTTTTAACTCTATATTTTAAACTTTTTCTTGACTTTTATTTTCCACAATTATTTTTCATACTTATTTAAATTCTTTTTCCAAATTTTCATAATTCACTCATTTTTAACAAAATCAAATTCCCACATTTCGGTACGCCTCCGAAAATTTTACTATTTATTTTGTATTTTAATTTATCTTCTCCCAACCAAAATTTTTATTTTATATTACTCGAAATGCGTTTTCACAAATCCGCACTTTTCCCGGATTCTTTTAAAACCAGTGCGACTTCCGCACCGACATTTTGTCAACTCCGAAAACTCCAAATATGCCAAAAAGGAATTGACCACGACTAAATTTATGCAACGAGCTGGCAAATAAGAAACAACAAACCCGAGAAATAGCAATAAACCAAGGTTTTTGAAAGTTCCGATTTTTACGCTCCGATTTCGGTTCTCCGATTTTCGGGATGTCACAGAACCCACCCACGTGGCACGTTACCGTTGTATTGGACAGACTTAGTCGCCTTTACCACGACGGGGTAAATAGGAAGATCCTCTGGGTTATTCTGAACCCATACACACCGGCCTACCATAATGCAAGGCTAGTCGCTAAATAGCTTATTTGGCTTAGGCCATCCCATACTGGCACATGTGGTTGTACTGTATACGAAATGAACACACGTTGAGTGAAGTCCTTAGGTCGGTCTGGGCACACTCTCCCCCTATCGGTGCACAACTAATCACCATATGTGCACCACTTGTGGCCCAAACCTAAAATCCATGTTTTCCACCATTTTATTTGTCAAAATACCAAGTGTACAAGTTCTGTCCAGATTATGAAGAAAATGGTTTTCATGTTTGTGATGAGCCCATAATGTCGAGGAAAACATTTTTAAGCATGGCTAAGCATCATAGTACTTTAGACATCAAAACTCCCATTATAAGGTGATATAGACAAATTTCTCCTAAGGTTAGTAATAAAGGTTATGGACATATGTGGGGTTAAGGTATTATGCAAGTATTAGGAGTTGGTCTAGCAAGTTTAGCAAGGTTTTAAATTTTTTAGCATTCAAATCGACATGCAAGTTTTGCAAACATTTTCAATAACCTCCAAAACATGGGATCAAGGTGATAAAAGAGAAGGAGGTGGAACTTGCCTGGAAATTTCAGCATCCTAATCTCTTCTTCACCGTTCAAGCAATCGTCTATACGAAAATACACGTTATACAATTAAACACTGAAATATGCAAAAAATCCAAAATGCTCTAAAATACATGATTTTTGCACATTGAGTAGGTACTGGTCTCTAATGATTTTAGGTGAAAGAATTTCTAATTTATCCTATCCCATTTTAGAGTTGTGTATTTTAGAATTTCTATCAGTTATTAGCGACATAGGAGTAAGTGTTGTTTGGACAGGGCTCCTATAATTGGATTTTTGTTAATTTGACTCCACAGAGGGGTGGAGATAGGTTTTCTAAGCTAACATTTTTGTTTTCACAATTTTTAGAGCTATTAAGAATTTCCTATGTGTTTTACAAATTTACGATGGGTTCTAGGCCTATAGTGTTTTGTAGATGCGGCCCGAGGGACTTTGGGTCGGAACCTGATCCCTTACGTTTATGATGTACAAAATTAATGTTTTAGTTAACCAATTAAATCTTGGTCAATAAATCTTATGGCTTGGATTATTTTGTTGTGCATTCTATAACTAGGGGTGTTATAAGTTTGAAACCCTATACATTAGCCTAGAGATTACTATACGAGTTTTGTGAACTAAGTTTTTGGTAATTGGGGATGGAACATATGTCTCCACTGGGCTAATTTGGTTTATTCTGATTTATTTAGAGCTAGGATACAATTTATATACATATATACACCTATACATATACATACCTACACATGAGGCTTAATCTATTAAGGTGATTAGCACCTATGTTAGCTTGTTAAGGTTTTTATTACATATTTAGCACGTGAGGTGCCACATTTCATTTCACCTAAATGAAGTTCTCTGTTTGCTGGTTTAATAGAAACTTGGTTTACTCAAAACGAGTTAAAAATGAATTTACTACAAATTTTATAAGTTGATGGGTGCATAATAGGGTTTATTTCTTGCCTAAATGTTTAGGTGATGTTGCACAGTAAGCTTATATTTTTATTTTATAACTAGAAAGTACATACTTTGGTTATCCTACAGAACTTGGATTTAATCAAAAAGAAGTTAAGATGAACTTTAAATAAATCTCTAAAATTCAGCTTACCAGAATCACATCATTTTAATGCAAATAACTTTAAGGGTATTTGGTGCAAAGGAACTATATGTTTTTAACTTTCCTAAATATAGTGTATAAGTTGGTGGATCTGTGGAATTTGAGTTGGCCCAAAAATAAGTTGAATTGAATTTTTTATGGATTTTATAATATTTTGCCAGCCCTATGGATGATTTTCCTTATATAGATTTGTAGAGGAAAAATTTGTACAGTAAGGGCCATGTTTCATAATCCTAAGTCAAAGTTCAACATCTAGGAGTTCATAGAAATTTGTTCCACCAAAAAATGAGCTAATTTGGATTTTATATAAATTTTATAATTCTAGTGAGTTTTTCTGTCCAAAATCTAAGTTTTTAGGCACAGGTATATTCCACTTTTACATTAGGGTCCTCGTGTTTTACTCGATCTACATGAGAGTCCATGGACCACTGGTCTGTGTCTGGCCGACTTGCAAAAAGGACCCTGGGATCTAGGCAAATAGACCCCGCGGTCCTCAGCACATGTGTATTCAAAATCCATTAGGAGTCCTCGGGTTTAGGGTATTTACCTCTAAGTCCTTGGGTCCATTTGTCATAGGGAGGCACTTTTATATTTTAATCCTTAGGTGTTTTAAACGTTTGCAAATCGGTGTTCTTGGGGCGTAATCCACTTGGGCCCACTTGCCAGGGATGTGGCGCAACAAAGAGCAGAGGAGGCGGCGGCCGGAGGTCCTTCCCGCCTTCGCCGGCGGCCAACAGTGGCCCGGTTGGGGAAACGCTCAAAAGAAGTGGAGAAGGTATTAGCAAAACTGGTGGTGGTTTCCCTGTCGGTTATGGTTGTAAGGTTACGCGGAAGCTATGATAGCTAATAACAAAAATTTTCTACCGCGCAAACCAAGAACACTTGCAAGTAAGGGGCGATAGATCGTTACCGATTGGAGTAGAGTGCAGCGGATTAGCCAATCAGGAGCTATCCGATCTGGAACAGTGCTGGCCGATGACAGCCGATTTGCCGATAGCCGATTCCCGCAAGCCGACGGCCAATTCCTGGGAACAACTGATTCACCAATCAGCCGATTCACTGAGTAGCTGATTCGCCGAGTCATTCGACCGTGCTTGCGCGCCTTGCTCCGATGTGCCCGACCGCAGCCGATTCCACCACAGCCAATTCGTAGCCGACGAACAGCACCACAAAGTAGCAGCGCCTCTACCAGTATCCTCACGTCCGGGGACAGAACGCCTAACACCCATGTGCTAGCACAAGATGCAAGGCTAGGGTTTGGCTCAGAAGTGGGGAGGGTTTCCGTGGAGATTAATCTAGCCAACTTCTGAAGACACGCGTGATCAGATTGATTCGGTTCCAATTGCGTGCATCAGCTCTCCACCCTCACCCCTTTATATAGAGTTGCCGGTTGGGCCTAGAGGCCCATCGGGACTCTATTTTGAATCGGATCCTATCCGAATCTCATAGAGCTGGCCGGCCGGACTTCGTAAGCCCATAGGACTCTATCCGATCGGATCCCTATCCGATCGAGCCGTATCCGAGTCCAACTCGAATGCCTGTTCTTATCCCCTTAAGCGTGTGACCCTGTAGGTTCAGGTACACTTGGTTTTGGCTAGAGTCCAACTCAGTCGATCATCGGCTCGAGTCCAACTCAGCCGACCGTCGGCTCGAGTCCAACTCAGCCGATTGTCAACAGCGATGCCTAGCAGCACATATTGACACCATAGTATACAAGAATATAATATCGGCTCTGAGCCTGTAATGTGTACACAAATCCTTTTGCCTTACGATACCAATTAAGCTATAGACAAGATGTGTGCCATCCCTTCAATAGCTTAACCATTCACTCGAACCGTATTGGATTATCTGTCTCTTGATTGACTCCTCAATCAACTCGGCATGGTCATGCACTTCCATAATCCATTACCTCGAGGGGCCCAGAGATATCTCTCCAAAGGAGGGGCAAATTCCATCTTGATCATTCACATCCCACTACATGTTTCATAGCAAATCCGAAGACAACTTTTATAACTCCCCAGTTATGGAATAGCGTTTGGTAGTCCCAAAGTAGGCTACTACATATGTTGGAATCCATGATGATCTCAGGTCTAAGTACTTTGCACCAACACTACTTGAGACCAACTAATGGCACATTAATTCCTGTAGTGTCTCATGGTGGGTCTATCCAACAATGTGTTCTCTAACACATGTCCATGTATATTGATTTGGTATCTCCATACCATGATCTATGAGACATGATCATCAATCAATAAACATGCCGATCTTAGAATCATATTTGTTCCAACAATATGACATATGATCAGGGATCATTTAGAAATAGATTCATACATAAAGAGTCTCATAAATAAGTCACATCCTTATTGATCAATACAAGATGTCTATTTCATGGAACTGAATAACACTTTGTTCATTTATACACAAACATTGACCATGATATCCAACATCTCCATTTTGCCTCTAGGGCATATCACTAACAATGGTGGCTGGAGTCGCGCCACCGACGAGTACGAGCGGCGGTGGTTTTTGGGTCACAAGCATATGCACCTACAGCTCGGATTAGTCCAATCTATAGCATGTTTTGTGCGTCTATGGGGTTCTTGGAAGCTTACTAGTTGTCGCGCTCAGCCCAGAATAGCTTGTTCATTGGTGGCGGGCATGGAGAAGACCCGACGGCGGCGAGAATCCTCGGGTCGCCATCGCTAACTCACTCCGGCCGAAGATCCATCAAACCAAGATGTGCATGGGGTTATTCACTACGAGGGAATGGTTCATGCGCAAGGAGTCGACCCGCGACTCACCGGATGCGTTAGAAATGGCTCTGAGGCTCAATGACCGGAACCGGGGAAGATGATGGTGTTCTCCTAGTCCGATGCGTTATCCTCCATGGTACTTGAGGGGTTTAGAAGAGGAGGCCAAGGTGAGGATAATGGCGCAGCGGCCCGGTCCAAGCTTCATCAGTATGACGGGAACGGCGGCGGTGCCAATGAAGGCAGTTCTAGAGCCGACGACGATGGTGATCGCGACGCCACAGATTTCATCATGTGCAAGGTGGGGATTAGGAGGGCATGGATGTGTTAGGCATGGAGAGGGGATCACGTTCCTGAGAGTGGTTAGCGGCGTTGCTTACCAGTGAGGTCTCAATGCAGATCAAACACCTGCGGCCGACGGCATGAGTGGCTAGTTCTCTGTGAGTTCGAAGTGTTCTCTCTCGTTTCATTTGGGGAACGTGATGAGCGAAGGATGTAGAATGCGGTGGTGAGAGTGTTTTTCAAATGGGAGGAGTTGAGTGGCGCCGTGTGGTTTAGGTGTTGTGTAATGGCGCGCACGTGTCCTTCATCTCTCCTTCTCCTGGCTGCCTCTTGAGCGGTGGAACCCAATGTACTGGAGTGGAGCAACCGATGTGCATCTGCAGTGGGGTCAAGGCGTGGCAAGCTAGGCAGGAAAGTGAAGGATGGGTAAAGACTTGAGTGCAACTAGGGCTTGTCGATTTTCTTCAGTTTATTTCCCTCCCTCTACTTTGCTGCTCAATACCTTGATCTGTGGACATGGTAAATTGATGAGATTTTTACTGGAGGTAGATGGGCATACCTAGGTTCCATTTTCTTTGGTTTCTCTCAAAAATAATTTGTGGTTTGTCCCCAGGAATTATTCAAGTTCAGGGTATTTGGAAGCTAATTTTGAATTTTTAAAGGGCCAAGACGGAGGAGAAAATTTCTATAAAAATTATATTTAATTAGGTTAATTAACATAGTATTTGATTAAATTATTTTATGTATATGCTTATGTGCACTTTAATGATCTTTTAGGCATAAGTGTTTCAGCCGATTTAAGCCAGTTAAATAGTCCAATTTTGGACTGCCCTGTCATATTTGTTTGGGGCATCGGACCTAGATATTAAATTGCACAAAAATAATGTTATGTTGGGTATAATATTTGACACCTACATGAATTTTTTCATTATTTTATCTCTCATTGTTTGTTCTATAAAATTAGGGTAACCTTCCTATGTATATTTGCTCCTGCTCTGTGGTTTCGCCTAATATAATCGTAGGGGTTTATTTGTATTTGTCTTGAGCTGAAGAAAAGATCTTTGGACTAGATTTCATGTTCACTTGTTATCACCCAAGATTTGTGGTAAGTTTGCTTGGTAAACTTAATTCGTCTAGCCTATGTGCATATGACCTATAATGAGATGTGTTTTTGAAAATCCGGATACACGTAAATGACCTAGGTCAAGGTGGCCTTATGTTAGCATGCATGCTTCTTCATGAGCTTGAATTTTTGTCCTAGTTTGTAAATGAAAAGTTTTAATTTGTCCTCGAAACTCCTCTTCATGCAAAAGTCTGGATCAGAACCCTTCAACCTATGTTTGAAAGGAAAAGAATTTGTTTGGGTTCACAAAATTGAGAAACTCTATTTTATTTTAGTTGGACAAAAGTTTTTTTGACCCTATAATTTGGGTATATGACAATCTTTGTGTATATTTTGGTGTCAATATGTTCTGCTAGGAGCCGTTGTTGACAGGGTTGGCCGAGAGGTGTTCTTGTGCCGGGACCAAGTGTACACGAACCTATTGGGTCGCACACTTAACGGGTTGGAACAGACATACGAGTTTGACTCAGATATGGCTCAGTTCGGATAAGATCCGACTCAATATAGTGTCCCGATGGGCTTACGAGTCCGGTCGGCCAACTCTATATAAGGATGGCAAGGGGTCGAGATCAAGGTGCGCAATTTCTAAGCCGGATCAACTTTTCCACGGAAATCCTAGTCCACATCCGAGCCAAAATCCTAGCCGTGCATCACGTGCTAGCACACGGGTGTTCGGCGTTCCCTCCCTTGATGTGTGGATACCGGTAGAGACATCGTTGCGTTGCGATGTAAATCGGCGACATCGAAAGATCCCCGAGTTCCAACTAGCCGATCCCTTTATTCGGTAGTTTGAAGTTGGACTAGTCGGGAGGTCGGACTGGTCGGGCGAATCAGAACGACATCAACGAGACCAGGCAAATTGGGTCGAGGTCGGCATGGTCGGTGGAGTCGGTCCAAGGTCGGCAGGGTAAGGCGAATCGGCCCAGAGGTCGGCAAGGTGTTGTCAGAGGTCGACAAGGCGTTATTCGAGGTCGGCTAGATTTTGATCTGCTGTTTCCGTTGCACTGCGTGTCCTTTGGTAACATTCTATAGACCCTTACTTGCAAGCTTTCCTGGATTGTGTGGTAGAAAAATTTTGTTTTATGCTATTGTAGCCTACGCATTTTCCTTCATGTCATTGGATGCGGGTATATCCCACTGGAAGTGAGGTAGGCGGCAAGTGGTCATAGCCATGTCCGTCCTTTGTATTCCTCCACATCTGGGTATGACATAGGAGTTCGTGAAATATCATAACCACATCGATAGAACAGTAGGGAGTGGTCTCTCGGTAGTTCCTGGGTGCCTAGAACTAAGTCCTAACCTTGTAAACATGTATATGCTAAGTATAATCTAAACACTATAAATATAGTAGTAGATATGAATCATAGCTCTCTTTTGTCCTTCTTCACTGTCTACCTTATCATTATCAAAGATTAATCTCCTGTGTGTCACACTACACAAATATTATTATTATCATATATCTTTGTTTAGACGATGGTATATTAATTATAGCATGATTAAGAATATATGAGCCCACTCTTTACACCGCTGCCTTCTTTGCAGAAAAACAAATAATGATACCCTTGGAATACTCCTGGATGAAATGCTACAATGGTATCCATGTGCTTGTCGATTTATCTGTGACCGTAACAAATACCAACATGTTTCCTTAATTGGCCCGAGGTTTCTTGAGTTCTAATCTCTAAGCCTAATAGGACGTGGAGACGGTCCTATGAAGGCAAGACCAACCCCTTTATAAGGGCTATGGCCAATTCGATTCTAATCCCTCAACCTCAGCCCTACACAATTAATTGAATCATTTTTTTACCTTTACTTTTTAGCTATGTTTTCTACTTTACCCTAGTTTTGTCCATCTATGTCGATTTGCAACATAAATTGTCTGCCTTTCATTGCGAGAGTGCAATTCCCTTTCTAGGTTTGTCTCGTAAACCTCCCGATTCACTCACGAGATGGGTGTTTACCCCCATATATGTTGGGCTAGGCCCATTTAAATCCTGAGGCCCACGTTTATTGGAGGTTGTTAGTGATTAGTTCCACATTGGAAGTTAAGAGGGATTAACACCTACTTAAATATGTGGACTAATTGTGTACTAGTTGAGAGGTTAAAGAGGAGTCACAAGAAGCCACACGCGCGTGCGCTCGCTCGCCTTGCCGAGACGGGACGTGGTGTGGCCTTCGTCCTTGGGAAGGCCTGGCCTAGAATTTTCAGTTTTGCTGTTTTGCTTTTGCAACTTTTGAATGGCATTAACTGAGTATTCATTCCTGTGGTGCAGTGTGATGTAGACGTACAACTGCCACCAGGATGTAGTCAACATAGTCGTACAACACTGAATGGCCACCGGAACATAGTCATACAGCAATGAACGACCATCGGGATGTAGTCGACATAGATGTTCGGAGAACGAGCAGTCACGTTAAATGCTCCCAAAAACCTTATTGCATGCCTATCCTGTGTAGGATCTCAACGACAGATGAGGTTTCGGAGGCTCTTCTCTCTCCACCAATCTGCGTGCAATGCTAGGAATGGCGTTGCAGGCAATACGCAGCAGACAACAGAAGAGGGGAGAGGGAGAAACTTGCTTGCTTGCTCTCGTGTGTCTTGAGGAGGAGGAGGGAAGCTCCTTATATAGGAGTGTAGGTGAGCAGGGGGGATGAATCTTGACACCATAAAGAGTATCAATGGTTGTGCATCAATGGCTATTATCACCATGAAGAAGGTTGATATCACATGGAATCAATTGTTGTTATGGCCACTATTGTCTGCCTTGAACACTAGAGATAATGCTGCCATTGATCTGCCTTCAAGGAATTCTAGGCCAGGCCTTCCCAAGGAACAAGGACCAAGACCATGCCATGACACGCCCGGCCCTGCCCCGCCTGTCCCTTCTCGGCTCGGCGAGTGAGCAAGCGAACGCGTGTGGCTTCGTGTGACTCCTCCTTAGCCTCTCAACTAATACACAATTAGTCCACATATTTAAGTAGGCGTTAATCTCTCTTAACTTCCAATGTGGGACTAATCAATAACCACCTCCAATAAACATGGGCCTCGCGATTTAAATGGGCCTAGCCCAACAATCCTCACCAAATTATGAGGCACACGCAAATTGCTCTCATTTCACTGTTGCTTTTATATATCAATGTTTGATGGAGACTATTAAGTTGAACGTCCATCTAGAGCTAGGGCTACACTTATTCACAACTGTTCAATGGACTATGCCTTGAATTGACAATCTTGTGTGAACCAGTTTGACCAGAACCTTTCATTGATACTAGGTTGCGAAAGCATCCTCGTGGGTTGGAGCTTATAAGTCATACACCAGGCCTTTCATGACTATCTAGAGATTACCCACATCTCATAGACTGTGACTAGTAGTCTAACCCATATAGGTGCAATCCTTATAAGATGTTTTGTAGGACAACATCTTTGCTTTTGTAAAGCCACTTGGATCACATTAAGGCAAAGCCAACCTACCTTACAGTTTTGAAGAGAAATGCACTTTCACAGGAATGAGCCTAATTAAAGGTTCTCTTCACTCAGTCATTCAATGGCTTGTTTCACCGTCCAAATTTATGGGATCTCCGATCACAAAGGATAGGTTACCACCAAGGCATGACTCACATGATGGTCTCAGGTCCAATTCCCTAGATCCATTATCTATCACATTTCGTGGAAGACCCATTGTAAATTGATCTGCAAGGTTTTGAGCTGTCTGGACATAATCCAAGGCTATCACTCTAGAGCTTCTCAATTTTTTGATAGATTTCCACCACCTCTTCAAATGTCCGGATGACTTTATGTTGCCCTTTGAACTATTCACTTTGACAATCACCGTTTGATTATCACAGTTCATCAGGATAGCTGGTATGAGTTTTTCAACCACCGGTAAATCCATTAGGAGTTCACGAAGCCATTCAACCTCAAAAGTGTCGGTATCTAATGTTGTGAGTTTTGCTTCCATAGATGACCTTGTTAAGATGGTCTGCTTGCAAGACTTCTAGGAAACAGTGCCACCTCCAAGCGTGAACACATATCCGATCGTGGCTTTTCACTCATCAGCATCAGATATCCAATTTGAATCACTAATCCCTCTAGTACCCTTGGATACCCGGTATAGTGTATTCCATAGTCCATTCCATAGTCCACAGTACCCTTTAGATAGCACATCACTCTTTCCAGAGCATGCCAATGATCATCTCCCGTGTTAGACACAAACCGGCTTAGTTTGTTCGCAACAAAGGAGATGTCAGCCTCGTAGCACTAGCCAAGTCATGAGTGAACCAATAATCTGAGAGTATTTCAACAGATCTCTCATTAACCGTGTGTTTTTCCTTAATATCACACTAGCATCATAATGTGTTGAAACAAGTTTACAATCACTGTAACCAAAGCGACTTAGAACCTTTTCCACATAATGGGATTGTAAAAGTGTAACCCCACCATTACCTTCTCTTACTAGTTTCATATTAAGGATAACATCAGCCTCTCCCAAGTCTTTTATCTCAAAGTTTTGAGACAAAAACTCTTTGACTTCCTTAATCACATTAAAGCTTGTCCCAAAAATTAGTATGTCATCAACATACAAACACAATATCACTCCTTCATCCCGACCATAGCGATAGTGCACACATTTGTCAGCTTCATTCACAACAAAGCCAACAGATGTCAGAGTTTTGTCGAACTTCTCATGCCATTGCTTAGGTGCTTGCTTGAGACCATATAAAGATTTCAATAACTTGTACACCATTCCTTCTTGACCTTTTGCTACAAATCCATCTAGCTGATCAACTATCTTAACATCCATCTGATGAACGAGAAGACCATGAGAGGCTGCCAAGGAAAGTAACACTCAAATTGTGGTCAATCTAGCAACTGGTGAATAAGTATGAAATAAATCTTCTCCTTCCTTTTGGGTATAACCCTTGGCCACAAGCCTATTCTTGTACTTCTCAATAGTACCATTAGGACTAAGCTTTTTCTTGAACACCCACTTGCATCCTACAGGTTTGCACCCGTAAGGACGTTCAACAACTTCCCAAGTACCATTAGACATAACAGAATCCATCTCACTCTTCATTGCTTCCTTTTAGTAGTCAGCATCAGGAGATGAATATGCCTCCTCAATGGTTCTAGGAGTGTCATGCACGAGATATACAATGAAATCATCACCAAAAGACATTGCAGTCCTTTGTCCCTTGCTCTTTCTAGGAGCTTCATTGTTATCCTTAGGATTTTCCATACATGTGGGTTCACTATGTTCTATCAGCTCAGTAGAGATATCCTTCTCGATAAACCCTTGCTTAGATGAACTTGTTTCATCTCACATGGGGAAAATGTTGTCAAAAAATGTAGCATCCAACATGCAAGTCAAGTACACCAGATTTTATTACCAAAAATCTATAACCAACGTTGTGAATTAGGGCTGGGCATTCGGTTTAAACCGAGGGTTTGGTTTTGGTTTTTTTCTACGCAAAGTTTGGTTTGGCACGAATGCACAATCGATCGGTTCTCATAAATACAGTAAACCACAAAATTTGGGTTTGGTTTTTTTCGATTCGGTTTTTGGTTTTTACCCAAAAAACTGATGGCAGCGGAGAAGTAGCGGAGGCGTGCCCCCATCGAGGTGGCCGATGGCGAAGCGGCGTAGTCGGAGGGAGCACTACTAGAAAACCCCCCCTCTAGATACATTATAGTAGTAACACAGTCTAAAGCGTCTCTACATCGCTACGTTAAGATGCTTTCTGAAACGATTTCAAAAATGTGTCAGACTGTTACGATATTAGATATGCTTATAGTGTTATTAGTCATAGAAAGACATTTTTCAACACGCTATTGAAGTCATCTCAGAATGACATGGAGTTAGACACGCTTTGAAGCGTCATTATCCCCTAGACATGTTGTAAAATGTATCAAATAATTGTTTATAGCCAGGTATAGATGCTTTCCGACTTGATTAAAAAACTTATCAAATTGATACAAAGTTTGACATGCTTTCAACCATGAATAGCATGTAGATAAGTCATAAAGCGTATTAAATAATCATCAATAGAAGCTAACACAGAGTTAGACATGCTTTGAAGCGTCATTATCCGTTAGACACGTTATAAAGTGTTTTAAACAATTGTTTATAGCCAGGTATATATGCTTTTTGACTTGATTAGAAAAACATATCGAATTGATACGAAGTTTTACATGCTTTCAACCATGAATAGCATGTAGATAAGTCGTAAAGCGTATCAAATAACCATCAATAGACAGGCAAAGATGAATTTTGATTAGAAAATAAAATGACATTTATTTGGAGCAAGAGAATCTAATTTTTTTTAATATTAAGAAGATGAAGAAATAATATATTTGAATTGGTAAAAAAATTCAACTATATAACATAGTATTTATAATGTTGGCAAGAAATTAGAGACGTGCAGGCTAAAAAGTAATTTTTGTAATCATTGAGAAGGATGAAGAAATAATTTATTTGTATTGTTAAAAAAATACAAACCTAGTAATTATAAAGTTTGCAAGATATTAGAGATGTGTAACTTAAAAAATACAAACACGGTAATTATAGCTGTATACTATTGAATTTAAAAAAGATAAAATTGCGCCATACAACCATACAATTGAACTAGCGTCATGTTTGTGATAGAACCTCAGGTCATATATGCATATATGCATACAGTCCTACAGCTGACCTAGTGACGGCCAAATGGGCTGTGCTGAGGTGGGCCGGCCCGGGCACGCGCGGCACTATAGTGGCACGGCACGACATGACCCAAGAGGCAAACAGGTCGTGCCGGCACGTCTCGAGCAGCCGTGTCGTGCTTGGGCCGCTAGCCGAGCCTGCGGGCCGGTACGGCACGGCACGTGCACTGTAGCGGCACGGCACGGCACGGCCCGACCCGCGACGCGGTGTGGGGCGAATCAGCGGCTGACGCGTGGCGCAAAAGCGCTGAGGGCGCGCAACGGCTCTTCCTCGGTTCAATACAAGCGCGCCACGTGTCTCCCAACGACTATATGGCTGTTTAAATTTGAAATTAGTCGTTGGAGACAAAAAAAATTCATAAAAAATTCAAAAAAAATTGCAAAAAATCTGAAATTTCGCCCTATAAAATAGGGCATGAACCCCAGCCATTTCTCCTCACCCCTCACTTCTCATTTTGTGCTCTCAAGTGCTCTAAAGTGCTCTCTTTGCTCTCAAGTGTCCATTTTTTGATTTTGACAAAATTTGCTCAAATTTTGTCAAAAATCAAAATTAGTTTCGTAGTTCAATAGTTTGATCGTAGAAGTTTGAAGAGCTCACAGTTGGAAAAATGTAAGTAATATTCAAATTTGTGTATTATTTGTATTGTGTTTGTGAATTCAATAAATATTCTCCAATTTGTTTATATCGACTTAAATTTTCAGAATGGATCCGAACTATCCATACCAGTCACCGTCGTTCACTTTGGGTGATTTTGATCCCAACTACATGCCGGGGTTTGACGATGCCTCCGGATCGGCTCCAACTCCACCATCTGTGGAGGAGGTACTGGTTCAGACGGCGGCGGTAGCTTCGGAAGGATTATCTTCTGGATCCATGAGCGGAAGTGTTTTGACACGCACCGGCCCAAAAAAGATCGAGAACCTCCGGTGTGTGGCAACACTTTGATGAGATAAAGGAAACAGCCCCGGACGAAAGGGAGGTATCGAAAGCTCGTTGTAGAATATGTAGGCAAATGTTATCTGCTCGTGGTTCTGCTGGTACAGGTCATCTCAAGCGCCATGCGGAGTCGTGTGCCAAGAAGCAAGGAATACAACTCCGGCAGCAGCAACTTATGCTAAACCCGGACGGTACGGTACGTAGTTGGGAGTATGATCCCATGGTTGCTCAGGAATCTCTTGTCCGGCTAATCGCCAAGCAAGATTTACCCCTGAACATTGGAGAGACTCCTGATTTTGAACAATACATTCAACAATCTCATAACACTAGGTTTAAATCTGTGAGTAGGCAAACAACAACTAGAGATTTAGAGAATGCTTATCAGAAGGATTCAACAACACTTAAGGAACTGTTTAGTACATGTTCTTTCTCTGTTAGTGTTACTTTAGATATATGGAGTAGTGGAGCTAGGCAGGATTATCTTAGCGTTGTTGTTCATTTTATTGATGATGATTGGCAATTAAAAAAGAGAGTTTTAGGGCTTAGGTTAATACATGTCTCACATACAGGAGAAAACATAGCTGAAAGAATTAGGGAAGGAATTAATGAATTTAATCTTGCTGATAAGATATTTGCTGTCACCCTAGATAATGCATCTGCTAATTCTCGGGCTATGGAAATATTGCAACCTTTATTTTGTGTTTATGCTCAATCTTTTCTACTCCATCAGTGTGGTGCATGCCATATAATTAATTTCATTGTTAAGACTGGCATGAAGACGGTTCATAACCACATTGATGCTGTTTGTCAAGCAATCACGTGGTTAACTGCTTCGAACCCGCGGATTGGTGCATGGAAGAGGTTTTGTCATGCGGCCGGTAAGAGAGCTCGTAAGTTTGCCACTGATGCTGAGCATCGGTGGAATTCAACGTATTTAATGTTAAAAGTTGTTTAACCTTATAGTGAATTACTTATGGATTTTGTTCAATCACGTGGTGGCCCAAGAAACAGTGACGAGTCGCCAGTACTGAATGAGTATGTTTGGGAAATTGTCCAAAAATATAACCAATTTTTAGAAACTTTTTATGATTGTACTCTTACTCTGTCACAAGTTTATTATCCAACTTCTAATATAATTTTGCACAACATTCTTGAAATTGCTTCTTTATTTAAAGAATACAAAAATGATGATGTTCTAAGTGAACCTGTCTTTCACATGAAACAAAAATATTTTAAATATTGGAAAAATATACCTATGTTGTATGCTTTTGCTTTTGTTTTAGATCCTAGGTGTAAATTAAGGGGATTGTCTGCTATTTTATCACTTCTTGGTGATACTGTAGGTGTAGATTATAGTTCTTTTTATACTAAGGTTAGGGGTAAATTATATGAAGTTTTTGGAAGATATGAACTAAAGTTTCAGGGAGTTGGATAGCAGAGACCCCCTCCTATCCCCACTACAGGTAAGAAGAAGATACAGTGGGGTAGGATTTGGGGTGGATCATCTTCAAGCCAAGGTGGTGGCAGTTCATCGGCTACAAGTGGATATGCCTCTTCGCATGGTGTGGCCGAAGAGTTATCCGGTTATTTGGACAGCGACGCCATCCACCACGAAGCACAAGACTTCAACGTCCTCGGGTGGTGGAATAACCACAAGTTAGCATATCTCATGTTTTCAAAACTAGCACGGGATGTGTTGACGGTGCCCGTATCGATAGTGTCCTCCGAATCGGCCTTCAGTCTATGAGGTCGTATCATCGAAGACCGGAGGACGAATCTGAGCAGCGACCATGTTGAAATGCTACTAAGCGTTAAAGACTAGGAGGTGCTCGACAACATGCCCAATACACTACGGACAACCAAGAATTGGCCGCCCAATTCGAGCAACTCTACCTGGATCCAGACCAACCCTAGTAGAATTTTGTTAGAAGTAGTTCTAACCTTTGAGCTGTACTCTTTTCTTTGTCATGGTTTTCTCAGTTTTCCCTATGAGTTTTACATGACAGTTTTTAACGAGGCAGCATGTATCATTGTATCCTATAATGATATAAACATCAATAAAGGTCATTACTATTTTTAACAAATTCTTTTGCAATATTTTCGTAAATGTGGATTTATCTCTAACATTAGTAAGTCATTACTTATTTTTTTTGAAAATTTTAATTTTAATTTTTTATTTTTTAAACTTATCTCTCGTTTTTTTATAAAAAAATTGCACCGTACAAAAAGGCTCGTGGGCTCGGCCGGCAGTGGGCCACGGCTGCACGTCTTGGCTGACACGGCATGGCCGGGCTCCCCATGTGCCGTGCTTGGGCTGGGGCTAGGCACGTGGGCCGGCACGACATGGCCCGTTTCATGAAGCGGGCCAAGCGGGCCGTGCTGAAACGGGCCGTGTCGAAACGGGCCCGTGCCGTGCCGGGCTGGGCCGCCCGTTTGGCGGTGACTAAGCCGACCCGGCCACAAGAAACCACAAGATAGAATAGATTAGAACAATATTGTAGGCAGTCAACGATGAATGCTGAATTGCGGTAGCGCTATACAGTTGAGTTTAGCTCTTTATTGCGTAATAAAGCACATATAATGTTTGTTAATGAGCAACGATTTGTTTAGCCAGTGCAGGAAATATTTGCAAGATTTTTGATGATTTCACACTCTTCTTTCAGTACTATTTCAATTAATCCAATATTGGCACACATGGTATGTCTAAGCTAACATTGTAATATTGTTTATTATGAGTTAACTTGCTTTAGTGATGTTGTATTTTGACTAATATAAGTTCTGCCTATTCTAGAGGACTCGAAGAGTTAAAGCCCCTAGTTTGAACTTGTCAGAATCGGTATGCTTCTATTCTGCTTGTTTGTTTTGTAATTAATTTAGTTAAATATACAAAACTCTTATCTTGATGTTCTGCAAAATGGTGAGTCGTTATCCAGTCTATCTTCTTTCTCTAAGAAACAAAGGAAGAATTGTGGCCAAAGCAGAGTTAGTGACTAATGATTGCAAACGAGAGATTGGAGGAAGCATGCTTGGAAAGGAATATGTTGGGGTTTATGTTGAAGGGCTTGAAAACGTTGATATTAGAAATAAAGGAGATGAGTTGATACCTAGGCCTATTTTTGAGATTCGTACACTACTAGATGCTATTGGCTATACTATTCCTTGGCCCCGTTCACATGTAATTTTTTAAAAAAGATTAAATCTGCAGTTCCGTAATATCTTTAAATTGTGTTATTCATCTAACCCCATGCACCGTTGCAGGTGAAGAAAGTTACAAGTTCTCAAGTGAAAAGTGAAGCTGCGATGGAGAAGGGCAAGAATGGACAATGAAGCATATGTCTTATTTGAACTATTTGTATGATAATGTCATTTTTTGTGTTTCTTTATCAAGACAATTATCTTCTCGAGAGTACCTTAAGTGCTGCACTTGTTGGTTCAAAGTACTCAGTTTATTTTTGGTGAAGCAAAGAATTGATTGTTAAGCAATGTCATGGATCATTTATTTATAAATTATTAGCCAATTAGAAAATATAAAGTTATATTACAATTATAAATGCAAATAAAGGAATTATTATATATTAGTACACATGAAAATATATGTATCTATAAATTGTCTCTACAATTGTTAATACACAATATGGTGTAACTATAAAATGTGTCTATCTTCATAGACGCGTAATAAAAATGCATGTATGATATTATTTCTACATTTGTTAACACGCATTTTGGTGTTACAATGAAACATGTCATCCGCCACGTCACCTGACACATCATCCACCATGTCACGTGCCACATCACCCGCCACATCATTCGTCACATCACGTGCCATGTCATGTGCCACATCATCCTCCATGTCTTGTGCCATGTCATCTGTCACGCTCTACTAAATTGTCTCTATAATAACTGATCCACTATAAGGTGTCGTTACAAAACGCATATATATTAGTAGGCATGTTTTGTATATGTATCTATAAATTGTGTCTATGTTTCTTAACACGCAATAAAGCATTACATTACTACGTAATTACACCACTAGAGACGTTTTATACATGTCTCTGCAAAATTTATCTATATTTTTAGATATGCATATAACGTGTTTATGAAATGTCACTTTCTTTTGTAGCAACGCTTACAGAATTCGTACTTACAAGGCCTGACGCGCTACGTACGAAGACGCTTCTAACACGCTTTAGGAAAGTGTGACTACATTGACATAGAAACAAAATAAAGCGTGTCTAACTCTAAATCTGGCGTAGCTATGGGGGATTTTCTAGTAGTGGAGGTGGTTGGGGCGACACGAAAGGAAGGGGCCGCCGGACAGGGCTGGCGCGGAGGAAGGTTGTCGGGGTGGCGCGAAGGGAGGGGACCGCCACCCGGGCTGGCGCGAAGGGAGGTGGCCGGGGTGGCGCGGAGGGAGGGGGCCGCCTGTCGGGGCTGGCACGGAGGGAGGTGGTTGGGGCGGCGTAGAGGGAGGAGGCCGCAAGCCGGGGTTGGCGCGGAGGCTGCTAGCAGCTAGGGTTTCTTCTGCTCTGCATTACGCCTCTGCTCTGCCCGACTGGTATGGTATCAAGTGGATATGGGCGGCCAAAGAGAATTGGTTTTTTTGGGGGTTTGGTTTTCAGACATCAAAAACCGAAGCCGAACCAAATACTCGGTTTATGCAACACCACGAGCTGAAACCGAGACCAAAAACCAAAAAACCGCAGAGTTCGGTTCGGCTCGGTGCGGTTCATTTTTTTTGGTTTTCGATATAAAAGTGCCCAACCCTACTGTGAATAGCATAACCTAGAAAGACACAATCCATAGTTTTAAGTCCAAGCTTAAATTTCTTTGTGATTGGCACACTAACTTTTGCCAAACAACCCCAACTACGTAAGTAAGAAGTGTTAGCCTCTTTATTCTTTGTAGGAACATGGTTTAGGACATGACACGTAGTCAATATAGCATCACCCCACAATTCCTTGGAAAGTCCCACTGTTTCTAATATGGTGTGAACCAAATTAGTTAGAGAGCGGTTCTTTCTTTCGGCAACCCCATTTGACTGAGGTGAATAGGGAGGAGTCCTCTCATGAATATACCATGCTCTTCGCAGAATGAAGTAAAAACATTTAAGAAGTACTCACCATGATGAACTGATCTAATTCATTTGATCTTTCTCTCAAGTTGGTTTTCTACTTCAGCTTTATAGATTTTAAAGTAATGCAATGCTTCACCTTTGATTTTAACAAATAGATGTAACAAAATCTAGTGCAGTCATCTATCAAAGTCATGAAATATTTTTTACCTCCCTTTGTCAACACATCATTCATTTCGCTCAAATCGGAATGAATTAATTCAAGGTGCCAAGTTCCTCGCCTCCGCGGCCTTGTGAGGCTTGCGAGTTTGTTTTGATTCAATTCAAACTTGAAACTTAGAATTTTGACACAGGTAAATTTAGGAATTAAACTCAAATTAGTTAAGCGCATCATACAACCAAAATTAATGTGACAGAGCCTTGAATGCAATACATTTGATTCGTCAATATTAATAACATTGTTCACAGCTTTATTACAATCATCAGACAAAGAAAATCGGAACAAGCCTCCACTGTCATAACCTTTTCCAATAAAAGTACCAAACTTGAATAGAATACATTTTTTGGACTCAAAGGCTAATTTGAAACCATCTCTACATAGTAGAGATCCGCTTATTAGATTCTTCTTGATAGTGGGGACATGCTGCACGTTCTTCAGCTACACGATCTTTCCCAAAGTAAGCTTTAGATTGACCGTATCAGCACCAAGAACATGCGCATGTGACCCGTTTCCCAACAACAAGGAGTCAGTCCCTCTCACCTGGTAAGATGAAAACAAGGAGATATCAACGCACACATGGATATTAGCCCCGGTTGTCACACCCGGAAATTTAACCCAAATTTCTAGACTATTTTGTGTATTAAATCCCTATCCACGAATCAACCAAGGTACACAAAATGACAAATCAATACACAGTTCCAAATGTAAATTAAAGTGTATAAATACTTACAAAAGAGACACTTAGTCCTCGCACTCGAAGAAAGCGACAGCAGCGGAAAAGAGGGACGATCCTAGCGGTGTTTCAGCTCCACTCCACAGGGAAACTCAACTGGGATATGAGCCTTGGTCCTCTAACATCATCTTCAACTCATAAGCACTACACTTCTGAAAGGGGGAAGGAATTGCAAGGCTGAGTACAACCACCGTACTCAACAAGCCATGCCGGGAGAATGCAAATATATGCAAGGTGGTACAAAGGATTCATATATAGGGCTATTTTGTAGAAAACCAGCATTTCAAAGCATTCAAATATTTTAAAGCATTTCAATAAACACAAGCCTATCTCTAGTCAAATTATTATCAAGCCGCACTCCATCACGATCCTGCTTTAACTCAGGCCAACATGTGCTAACTCCACTACTTTCAACTTTAAACAGAATTAAATTCTAACTTGGGTACATTGCTCGGCTTTCCCATGACCGAGGTTGTGGCTATTCGAATAGATTTACTCTGATCAGAGGTGTACATCTTTACCCACCAGACATGTCTTCCTCACATGTTGGAACGTGCCACATGCCACCATGGCATACGGACGGAAGCCATGACATAACTTATCGCTTAGTACTGCCCTAAACAAACAAGACCAACATAGACTTCCCCCGCCAGGTGCCCTGGGTGGAGCAGACAATCTATGGCCCTAGGCATCTCGACTCGTTCTGAGCGTTCACTTGGCAGAGACATTAACCCTAGCTAGGACCTCATTCATCCCTATCCGTGTCTCTTGTTTCTGACCGCACTAGTCGACATGTTAAGCCTTACCAATTAGACAGGTGGTAGTACGGAATATGCTTTGCAACAAAGGCCCGAAGACCGGTCCTTATGACGGCCGAGGTGCGACTAACAAAACCATGCACCCCGAGCCCAGCTGAAAACATGTTTGGGGAATTTTGAAGGGAACATTTATTGCCACAGCTAAACAGCCAAAATTTCCATCATTTACAAGTAAATCCTTAGTCTAATTATTGAAAACATCTAATTGTTTCTTTTCAAGTAGGGCTAAGCATATTCCTAAATTTTTTAGTGAGTACCACATATATAAAGTGCTCACTAGTTTTTTTCCTAGGGTTATCAAGGATAAAAATAATACAAGTAATAGGGCTATAAAAAGGAGAATCAGTAAGGCTAAATAAAACATTGATAAACGTGGGAATTTAATAAAGCAAAATGCATTAATTTAAATAAACATAATTTTGTAAACTAGGATAGCAATATGATCAAAATGACATGACTTCAAACAAATCTTCTGAACTCTTTTCCTCACGAGCGTGAACCTTCGAAACGACAAAGTCTACACACTGACATGCAAAACGAGGAAAATCTCTAATAAAAACCAAATAAACAGTACATGAAAAGTAAACAAACATGTAGAGCTCAATTTTATATGAATTTTTCAATTTGAATGGCCCAATTTGGAGTTCGTATGAATTAGATATGAATTTTAGAAGTTTTCGACCATTTAAATGAATTCTAGAAATTAAATTGGTTTATTGGGCAATTTTTAATTTTTTACCAAGGAAAAATGGTAGGATGATGACAATGTGCAAGGATGACGAAGGGCGGAGAGGGAAAAAGGAGCTCACCGTGTGCACGACGGCTAGCGGACGAAAGGCCGGAGCACGAGTGCCGACGCGGATGATGAGGATGACAACGGTAGCCAGTGGCGGCTGCATGGGGGCGAGGACAGCATGGAACACGCTGCTGCGTTGCCGACAATGGAGACGACGAGGCCACGGGGCGATGTGCCGACAATGAGGAATGGCTGGCCGAAGATGGCACCGGCGGGGATGATCACGGGACGCTGGCAACAAAAAGGCAAACCAAGCGGAGCCCGGCAAAGGAGACGATGCCACAATGTCAGTGAAGGAGATAGCGACGATAGGTAGCACACCGGCATGGCGGCAGTGGTGCCGAAGGTAGAGAACAACAACGTTCTTCACTGGTTGTTGGCTAGGGCGCGCTACCGGTGGACTTCAGGCAAAACGGAGGGGTGGCCGAGGAAGGGGAGATCGCTGCGACGCCGAGGATGGCAGCAAGGTTCACCTTAGCAGCAGGAACGACAAGGAGACGACGACGACGAGCTTGGCAGCGAGGAAATAGAGGACGGCTCAAACAGTTGTCGTCGGCGTAACAAAACAAACGGTACTATGACCAGGAGCGGCGGAGGAGGGGGAGGGCGGTGTGAGGGGAGTGAGGAGGGTGCTGGGGCATCCTTTTATAGGCCGTGGGGAGGGAGGGGGAAGGGCGCCGGGAGGGGAACGGCCGGGAAGCTTGTGGGCCGGCCATCCATGGCGGCTATTCAAGGAGGCTTAAATCCGACGAATTAGAGCACTATTGATTGGGTAAAACATGGGGGGATTGATGAGGAGGAGGAGAGGAACCAATTTACTCAAGTTAATTGGAGGGAAAACGAAAGGGGAGGCGGATTGGCGTGGTCGGCAGTGCTAGGGTTTCACGGGAGAGCGACTGTGCGCGAGGAGGACGACGACCGGTCGGCTGGGGGCAGCATGGGCTGACTGGGCCATGCGCAATGGGAGGGAGAGATGGGCCGGCGGCACGGGAGGGAGGAGAGGATTTTAATTGTTTTTCTTTTATTTTAATTGCATAGATGATCTTTGTAGTATTTAAATTATTTTTGGAGCTCAAAAATTTCATGGAAAATTTCACGAGAATACTTTAGGGCATGGAGAATATTTCAAAAATATTTGTAGCCATGATTTTTAAGGAAATTTTTATTTCCTTATTAATTTCACTTGATTAATCTACTTTTAATTTTATTTATTTTTTATAAAATGTATTATCTAATGATTTTTAATCCCGAACGAAAATCGGGGCATGACAAACCTACCCTCCTTACGGTAATCTCGTCCTGAGATTCGGGGCTAGAAAGAAAGAAGGTATGGTGAGGCTGGGTTGGTCTGCTGACTTCTACGGTTTCTTTTGACTCTCACTGGTTGATTCTGTTTGTGGTGACCTTGATCTGGTTGTAGCAGTTGAAAGGTCCTTAGACTGCAGATTTGACCTCGGCACCTTTGGTATTCCGAGAATTCACATTGTTTCGAAACCGGTGAAGTTGTTTTGGAAACCTTGAAACCGACTTTCAAAAAACCATGGACTCTAAATTTTGCTTGATGCTCTTAACCTAAACGACAGGCGTTTCAAGAAGCTGCTTGATCTGCCTTTATCTGAACTGCAAGTGTCTTGAGTTATCGCTTCTTTTGGCTGAACTATTGACATGACAGTTTGGGCTATGCCTTAGATTCGAGCTTGTTAACTTGGGATTGATGTAACTCTACTAATGGCTCGCAACTGATTCCTTTAATTGCAACTCAATCTGCTTCACGGGGTTGACTCTCCAAGCAAAACGGTTATGAGTTATAATTAAACTCGTCTTTGAGCTCACCTTTACAACAAGTAGCAACGCTTTTGCCTGACTGAGAGAAAATACACTGCCATCTTGGAGGTTGTCCCACATTTCTCTTATTTACTAAGAACCTTGACTTTATAAATTGGATACCCCATCGGTTGATCAAAATGAGTCATTGACGGTATACCTTCATCCCAAGGCGTTTGGAACTCAACGCTTAAATGATTGCGGGAGGTCCCTCATAAGAATGACTCTCATGCAATTCTTGAACATACTGACTCCCGATAAATAATTTAATTTTTTTCATTGGTTATAACTGCTGGCTTGACTAATCTGCTTATGCCTGACTTTTGTGTTGCCGAGAGTTTCTACTTATCAAAATAAGTCCCCTTCAATTATTGAGTGGAGATGATTCACTATAAGCAGGATTTTCTGACATACATTATAATGTGTTGGCTACACCTTTCTGGTCCTGACTCTTGTATCTTTCTGACCCATGTATGAAATAATTCCTGCCAACTTCTCAGAAACATGGAGATGATTTCTTGAAGCTAACCTTGTTGCCTTCAATTACAAATTCTTGATTTTGATTCTGAGCTTGCATATGCTACCATTGGTACTACTGCTGTGTCTTCTATTTCTGACTTTGCATCCGCTGCATCCACATCTTGCACATTCATCATCTGATCTTGGGGAACTAGAAACCGATCGAGAACGGGGTTTTTGACATAGGCTAGAGATTGTTACATGATCTGACCCAATGGTTTCTGACCTCAACACACTATACTAGTGCTTATACTTTTGTTCTTATGTTATCCTCGTTCTTTTTGACACTGACCAACTGCTGCTGAGACGAAAGAGGTGGAAAAGAGGGGTTGCTAAAGATAAGACCTTAACCCACTTACTATTGATCTGATGTGGGTGAACTTTTATTGTTCAAGTTGATTAGGTAAACAACCTAGTATGGTCACATCCCCACCACCGATGTAAACCATACACCTGCACACAACAAACAACACACGATCTAGGAACTACCGATACTACTCTTCCAGGAAGGATTGGGTTTAGGTAAGCTCTAGGAAGACTTCGCTTGATCCTCAAGAGATGCTGGCGCTGGGCTACTTGGTTTGATCTTCTTGCTTGAAGCTTGAGGCTCAACTTGACTTTCATGAAGGCTTCCAGTTGGCGCTCCAAGCTTAACAGCTAGAGTGTTGGAGAGGAAAGGAGAGAAACTTGACAAATCTTTTTTTTGCAAAGACTCCAGAGGGATAGAAGAAACATTTTCGCAAATAAGGTTTTCACAAACTTGTCCTTAGGGGTTTGATCATTTGGCTCAACCTATAGTCGAGGTGGCTCTGATACCAACTTGTCATGCCCGAAAATTTAACCCAAATTTTAAGACTATTTTGAGTATTAAATTCCTATCCAGGAATCAACCAGGGTACACAAAATGACAAATCAATACACAGTTCCAAACGTAAATTAAAGCGTGTGACTACTTACAGAAGAGGCACTTAGTCCTCACACTCGAAGAAAGCGATAGCAGAGGAAAAGAGGGATGATCCTAGCGGGGCTTCAGCTCCAGTCCACAGGCAAACTCAACTGAGGTCTGAGCCCTGGTCCTCTTAACACCATCTTCAACTCATAAGCACTAAACTTCTGAAAGGGGAAGGAATTGCAAGGCTGAGTACAACCACCGTACTCAACAAGCCATGCCCAGAGAATGCAAATATAATGCAAGGTGGTACAAAGGATTCATATATAGGGCTATTTTGTAGAAAACCAGCTTTTCAAAGCATTTGAATATTTTATAGCATTTCAATAAAACACGAGCCTATCTCTAGTCAAATTATTATAAGCCGTGCTCCATCACGATCTTGCTTTAACTCAGGCCAACATGTCCTAACTCCACTTCTTTCAATTTTAAACATAATAAAATTCTAACTTGAGTACATTGCTCGGCTTGCCCATAATCGAGGGCGTGGCTATTTGAATAGATTTACTCTGATCAGTGGTGTACATCTTTACCCACCAGACATGTCTTCCTCACGTGTTGCAACGTGCCACATGCCACCATGGCATACGGACGGAAGCCATGACATAACTCATCGCTTAGTAGTGCCCTAAACAAAGAAGACCGACATAGACTTCCCTCGCCAGGTGCCCTGGGTCGAGTAAACAGTCTATGCCCCCTGGCATCTTGACTCGTTTTGAGCCTTCACTTGCCAGAGACATCAGCCCTAGCTAGGACCTCATTTGTCCCTATCCGTGTCTCTTTTGTTTCTGACCACACGAGTCAACGTGTTAAGCCCTACCCATTAGATAGGTGGTAGTACGGAATATGCTTTGCAACAGAGGCCCGAAGACCTGTCCTTATGACGGCCGAGGTGCGACTAACAAAACCATGCACCCCGAGCCTAGCCGAAAACATGTTTGGAGAATTTTTAATGGGACATTTATTGCCACAGCTAAACAGCCAAAATTTCCATCATTTACATGTTAATCCTTAGTATAATTATTGAAAACATCTAATTATTTCTATTCAAGCAGGGCTAAGCATATTCCTAAGTTTGCTAGTGAGAACCACATATATAAAGTGCTCACTAGTTTTATTTTTCCTAGAGTTATAAAGGATCATAATAATACAAATAATAGGGCTACAACAAGGAGAATCGGTAAGGCTAAATAAAACAGTGATAAACATGAGAATTTAAAAAAGCGAAATACAATAATTTAAATAAACATAATTTTGGAAACTGGGATAGCAATATGATCAAAATGACTTGACTTGCCTTGCTCCATCGAATAATCTCCTGAACACTTTTCCTTGTGAGCACGAACCTCTGAAACGACAAAGTCTACACGCTGACACACAAAACAAGGAAAAACTCTAGAAAAATCAAATAAATAGTACATGAAAAGTAAAAAAACATGTAGAGCTCAATTATATATGAATTTTTCAATTTGAATGGCGCAATTTGGAGTTTGTATGAATTAGATGTGAATTTTAGAAGTCTTGGACCATTCAAATGAATTCTGGAAATTAAATTGATTTATTGTGTAATTTTTAATTGTTTTACCAAGGAAAAAGGGTAGGATGATGACAGTGGGCAAGGATGACGGAGGGCGGAGAGGGAGAAAGGAGCTCACTGTGCGCACGATGGCGAGCGGAGGAAAGGCCGGAGCATAAGTGCCAATGCGGGTGATGAGGACGGCAACGGTAGCCGGTGGCGGCTGCACGGGGGCGAGGACAGTGTGGAACATGCTGCTGCGTTGCCGACAATGCAGATGACGAGGCCACGGGGCGACGTGCCGGCAATGAGGAATGGCTGGCCGAAGATGGCACCGACGGGAATGATCACGAGACGCTGGCGACAAAAAGGCAAACCAAGCGGAGGCCGGGAAAGGAGACGATGCCATGATGTCGGGGAAGGAGACAGCGATGACGGGTAGCACACCGACATGGGGGCAGGGGCGCCGGAGGTGGAGAACAACAACGTTCTTCACCGGTTGCCAGCTAGGGTGCGCTACCGGTGGACATCAGGCAAAACGCAGGGGTGGCCATGGAAGGAGAGGTGGCTGCGACACTAAGGAGTGCAGCAAGGCTCACCGAAGTAGCGGGAACGGCGAGGAGACGACGATGACGAGCTTGACAGTGAGGAAACAGAGTTTAGCTCGAACCGTCAGCGGCGGCACAACAAAACAAATGGTACTACTGCTGGGAGAGGGAGAGGAGGGGAGGGCGGTGTGAGGTGAGTGAGGAGGGGGCTTGGGGCATCCTTTTATAGGCCGAGGGGAGGGGAAGGGCGCCGGGGGGAACGGCCGGGTAGCTCGCCACCCTGCCATCCACGGTGGCCATTCAAGGAGGCTTAAATCCGGCGAATTAGAGCACTATTGATTGGGGAAAACATGGGGGAATTGATGAGGAAGAGGAGAGGAACCGATTTTCACAAGTTAATTGGAGGGAAAACGAACGGGAAGGCGGATTGGGGTGGTCGGCGGTGAAGGGTTACGTGGAAGCTACGCTAGCCGAAAACAAAATTTTTCTACCGCGCAAACCAGGAACACTTGCAAGTAAGGGCCGATAGATCGTTACCGATTGGAGAGTGCAGCGGAAATAGCCAATCAGGGCTATCCGATCTGGAACTGTGTAGCCGATTCCCGCAAGCCGACAGCCGATTCCCGGGGACAGCCGATTCGCCAATCAGCCGATCGCTCCGATTGCAGCCGATCCGAAGCCGATCAACAGCGCGCAACGTAGCAGCGCCTCTACCGGTATCCACACGTCCGGGGACAGAACGCCGAACACCCGTGTGCTAGCACGCGACGCAAGGCTAGGGTTTGGCTCGAAAGTGGGGAGGGTTTTTGTGGAGATTGATCTCGGCGACTTTTGTTGCACGCGATGCAATTGACGTGCCGCAGCTCTCCACCCCTCCCTCCTTTATATAGAGTTGGCCGACTGGGACTAGTGGCCGATCAGGACTCTGTTTTGAATCGGATCTCATGCGTATCTCATAGAGTTGGCCGCCCACACGTCGTAAGCCCATAGGACTCTATCCGATCGGATCCCTATCCGATCGAGCCGTGTTCGAGTGAAACTCAAATGCCCGTTCTTATCCCCTTAAGCGTGCGACCCGTAGGTTCAGGTATACTCGGTCTCGGCCATAGTCTAACTTAGCCGATCGTCGGCTCGAGTCCAACTCAGCCGACTGTCAACAGCGGCGCCTAGCAGCACATATTGACACCATAGTATACAAGAATATAATATCGGCTCGAACCCGTAATGTGTACACAAATCCCTTTCCCTCACGATACCGCTTAAGCTATAGGCAAGATGTGTGTCATCCCTTCAATAGCTTAACCATTCACTCGAACCGTATTGGATTATCCGTCCGTTGATTGACTCCTCAATCAACTTAGCATGGCCATGCATTTCCATAATCCATTACCTCGAGGGGCCCGAGATATCTCTCCAAAGGAGGGGCAAATTCCATCTTGATCACTCACATCCCACTCCATGTTTCATAGCAAACCCGAAGACTACTTTTATAACTACCCGATTACGGAATAGCGTTTGGTAGTCCCAAAGTAGGCTACTACATATGTTGGAATCCATGGTGATCTCGGGTCTAAGGACTTTGTACCAACACTACCCGAGACCAACTAATGGCACATTAATTCTGTAGTGTCTCATGGTGGGTCTATCCAACAATGTGTTCTCTAACACATGTGTCCATGTTTATTGATTTGGTATCTCCATACCCATGATCTATGAGACATGATCATCAATCAATAGACATGCCGATCTTAGAATCATATTTGTTCCAACAATATGACATATGATCAGGTTTAGAAATAGATTCATACATATCGAGTCTCATAAATAAGTCACGTACTTATTGATCAATACAAGATGTCTATTTCATGGAACCGAATAACACTTTATTCATAAATACATAAACATTGACGTGATATCCAACATCTCCATGTTGCCTCTAGGGCATATCACTAACAATCTCCCACTTGCACTAGAGTCAATCATGTAAGTATCTAATACCCATTGCTCTTGTGTGCGCCTCATGCTTCGGTGAGGGAGAGGTTTTGTCGGCGGATCGGCTATGTTGAGATCCGTGTGCACTTTGCATATCTTGACATCACCTCTGTCCACTATCTCGCGGATGAGATGATATCGCCGAAGTATGTGTTTGGACTTCGATGTGATCTCGGCTCCTTGGCTTGCGTAATGGCTCCACTATTATCACAATAGAGAGACATTGGACCAGTCGTACTAGTCATCACACCAAGCTCGAAACGAATTTCTTGATCCAAACAGCCTCCTTTGCGGCTTACGAAGCAGCAATGTACTCGGCCTCCGTTGTAGAATCGGCAACGGTATCCGCTTGGAACTCTTCTAGCCGACTGCGTCTCCGTTCAGGCGAACACGAACCCATTGCGATCTATAATCATCCTTGTCCGTTTGGAAGCTATCATCGGTGTAACCACTTACAACGAGCTCTTCTTCACCTCCATAGACTAGGAACATATCCTTAGTTCTTCTCAAGTACTTAAGGATATTCTTTACGGCAGTCCAGTGACCTTCACCTGGATCGGAGTATCTGCTCGTAGCACTCAAAGCGTACGAGACATGCGGGCGTGTACAAAGCATGGCATACATGATGGATCCAATTGCCGAAGCATATGGAACCATACCCATCTTATTTTGCTCATCATGTGTCCGAGGACACCGATTCTTGCTAAGATTAATGCCATGTGACATGGGCAAGAAACCTTTCTTGGAATCATGCATGTTGAACCTTTTCAACACTTTATCAATGTATGTACTTTGGCTTAATCCAATTAGCCTCTTGGATCTATCTCTATAGATCCGAATGCTAATATGTATGCTGCCTCCCTAAATCTTTCATGGAAAAACTATTTTTCAATGAAGACTTGACGGATTCTAGCATAGGGATATCATTTCCAATCAACAATATGTCATCCACATATAAGATTAGAAATACAATTGCCCTCCCACCGACCTTTTGTAAACACAGGCCTCTTCTTCGTTTTTGATGAAACCAAACCCTTTGATTACTTCATCAAAACGAATATTCCAACTCCGAGATGCTTGCTTCAATCCATAAATGGATTTCGTAGCTTGCATATCTTTCCGAGCGATTCTGGATCGACAAAACCCCGAGGTTGTATCATGTATACATCCTCGCTTAGGTTTCCATTCAGAAAGCCGTTTTGACATCCATCTGCCATATCTCATAATCGAAATATGCAGCAATCGCTAGGATTATCTCGAATAGATTTAAGCATAGCGACCGGCGAGAAGTTTTCATTATAATCAACTCCTTGAATCTGTTTAAAACCTTTCGCCACCAATCGCACCTTATAGATGTGAACATTTCCATCCATATCGGCCTTTTCTTAAAAACCCATTTACACTCAATGGTTTTGACACCATCGTGGATCAACCAAGTTCCAAACTTGATTGTCGTACATGGATTCTATTTCGGATTTCATGGCTCCAAGCCACTTGTTGGAATCGGGTCCCACCATCGCTTCCTCATAGGTCTTAGGTTCATCGTTGTCCAACAACAATATATCACATTGTTCGCACTGTGTACTGCGGTGCACGACGTGATCTTTCGACCTCCGTGGGTGGTGTATCTACAACCGGTGGCGCAACACTTTGCTCCTCCGTTGTGGTTCGTGGTCGCTAAAACGTTTTCGGTGTTTCTTGAACTTCTTCAAGATGCACCCTGCTCCCACTAACCCTTCTTGAAAGAAACTCTTTCTCCAAGAAGACACCGTGTCGGGCGACAAACACTTTGCCTTGTTCCCGATTATAAAAGTAATATCCCTTGGTTTCCTTAGGATATCCCACAAAGAAGCACTTGTCGATTTGGGTGTGAGCTTGTCGACGTTAACGTTTTACATAAGCTTCACATCCCCAAATTTTGAGAAAAGACAAACTAGGGGTTGCCCTGTCCATATCTCATATGGTGTCTTTTCACTGACTTAGATGGAACTCTATTTAGTGTGAGCGCAGTTGTTTCAAGAGCATATCCCCGTAAGGATAACGGAAGATCACTTTGGCTCATCATCGACCGCACCATGTCCAACAAGGTGCGATTTCTCCGTTCGGACACCCCATTCCATTGTGGAGTTCTGGCGGAGTCAACTATGGAACAATTCCACAATCTTTCGATGATTACCAAACTCTTGGCTCAAGTATTCCCCTCCACGATCTGATCGTAGAAACTTGATTGTTTTCCCTAAATGATTCTGTACTTCATTCTGGAATTCTTTGAACTTTTCAAAGGATTCGGACTTATGCCTCATTAAGTAGATATAACCATATCTACTAAAGTCATCGTAAAGGTAATGAAGTACGATAACCACCTCTCGGCCATTGAGCTCATTGGTCCACATACATCGGTATGTACGAGTGCCAACAAGTCACTTGCTCTCTCACTATGTCCCGTGAAAGGTGCCTTTGTCATCTTACCAAGTAAACAAGACTCACATGTCTCAAATGATTCAAAATCAAAAGAGTGAAGCAATCCATCCTTATGGAGCTTCTCCATGCGTTTCTTATTTATATGGCCTAAGCGACAATGCCGGATAAACGTGGGGTTTATATCATTAGAGAGTTGCCTTTACGTATTAATGTTATAGATGGGAGACGCTTCAAGATTCAAAACGTATAATCCATTCACAAATGGAGCATGAAAATAGAACATATCTCTGAGATATATTGAACAACCATTGTTCATTGATCTAAAATCATATCCTTCCGCTTGCAAACATGAAGCGGAAATAACATTTTGACATAGTGTTGGAACACAATAACAATTATTCAATTCCAAAACTAATCCGAAGGTAGATGAAGTGGTACTGTGCCGACAAGAACGTAGCAACGCTTGCTCCATTGCCGACGCGCGCAGTTCACCTCGCCCCTTCTCAAGCCTCTACTTCTTCTCATTCCCGCAACGACTTGCAAATATGAGCTACGATCCGGTATCAAATACCCAAGAGTCGAGGGGAAGTAGCAAGATTAATGTCTATAACATTAATACCTGGCGAAGTCGTACTTTGCTTCTTTTTGAGATCCTCCATGTACTTCTTGCAGCTTCCTCTTCCAGTGGCTTGTCTCCTTGCAATAGAAGCAAACGGCATCGATGCCGCCGACCCCTTCTTGCTCTTCTTTGCATTGGAGGCACTCGCGATCTCATCGGGAGTTAACTTCCTCTTGGTGCAAAGTTTCTTGACAGTGGGTTTGTGCTTAGCCTTCGCATCATCATCACATGATGACCATTCTTCTGGATACTCTCCTCACTGTCTTTAGCATCCCATGCAACTCAGCCAAGGTTCTATCCATATTGTTCATGTGATAATTCAATATGAATGGCTCAAAGCTCGGAGGGAGCGACGGAGAATCACATCGAGCCAACTCTTGGCTAAGGGGAAAACCTAGTTTTTCCATACTCTCAATGTAGCCAATCATCTTTATCACATGCGGACTAACGGGATTCCCCACAACAAGCCTGCACACAAACAAGGACTTTGAGGTGTTTAACCTCTCGGCCCGAGCTTGGTTCTCAAACATGCCACACAGTCCCGAATAATAGTGTGAGCATCGCTGCTCTCATATTGCTTCGAAGCTCGGGGACATTGTAGCAAGCATGAGACAGTTATATCTAGGGCATCATTAGTGTGCTTCTCATAAGCCCTTCGTGCGCTTGCGGTGGCATTATTTGGCAAATCCTCGGGATAGGGTACTTCAAGAACGTACTCCTTACGCTCTTGCTTGAGAACAATTCTCAAGTTGCGATACCAATCCATAAAGTTTGTTCCATTTAATTTTTCCTTTTCGAGAATAGATCGCAAATTAAAGGTACTGGGTGTAGTATTAGCCGTCATTTATTCTACAACAAAAAGCAAAGTTTAGCACAATGTTTATGCTATGTCTATTGTTAAACAATTTAACATTAGACTCCCATTACGTATTTTCCACCTTCCCTCTAGGTTACGTATTGGGTCAAGATCCACATGTTACTTAATTTTCTAGTGAGCTTTGGCATCACCGCTAGAAAATTGATAACATCGGTAAGCAACTCCTTGCTAATCACATCTTTATGTGACTCTTGTTGTTGGTGTGGCATCTCCATGCCCCGGCCCCAACCTATGCCCCAAGGCCCAAAACTGCTTTTGATAGCCTTGTTAAGTAAACCAAATGCTCCCGCATGTATATGTCGACATATACCCCTCGTGTTATGATAGAGAATGGCACTCTGCTTTGGCGGACCCACCATTGACGAGCATAACGGTGACGGGTGCAACATTTGGAAGGGTATCATTACTACTTAATTTTGTGAGGGATGCTATCCTATCAAACAAACATATCACATATATGAAAGCAAGTAGAATAGCATGAAATAGTATGGCCCCCTTCACATGGTGATCTCTATCTCCATGCCGGTGTAGAGGATCTCCATCTTCATCACCGTTCTTCCAAGTGCCGAATGCTTGATATCTTCAAACTAAGCTACTACTATAGAAGCTCTAATTGAAGATTACATCGACTCGCAGGTCGTGAAAGAATATTACAAGCATTGCACGTATGAAAGAATATTACAGGGATTGCACATATGAAAGAATATTACATGCATCACATGCATCTCATACATACAATAGGGCCATACCATCTCAAAGCATTCTCTGCAAAAACAAGTTAGGCGTAGAAACGTTTTCTACCTATCGCAGAGATACGGCACCGAGACGACCTATAAGGGGGTACGCACACGGCGGTCCCGCTAGCCGGTTAGCGGGCGGGGGGTCGAGGGGGAAGCCGCCCCCTCGCGGAACACTATCACATTATACCGTTCCTATACACTATCAAGGAACGCTATCTCGAACCCAACTCAAACCGAGTTACATGGAAATTGCTTCGACGTAATCACATTACGCCGTTCCGATACACTATCAAGGAACGCAATTACCATTAACTCTCCTCAACAGATCCCGTAAAACCGATTGATCTAATCAACCCGTGCGCAAAACTTGTTCCAGATCCAATCTAAAACCTGAACTAAGCAAGATTAGCTCTGATACCACTGAAGGGTTACGCGGAAGCTACGCTAGCCGAAAACAAAATTTTTCTACCGCGCAAACCAGGAACACTTGCAAGTAAGGGCCGATAGATCGTTACCGATTGGAGAGTGTAGCGGAAATAGCCAATCAGGGCTATCCGATCTGGAACTGTGTAGCCGATTCCTGCAAGCCGACAGCCGATTCACCAATCAGCCGATCGCTCCGATTGCAGCCGATCCGAAGCCGATCAACAGCCGCGCAACGTAGCAGCGCCTCTACCGGTATCCACACGTCCGGGGACAGAACGCCGAACACCCGTGTGCTAGCACGCGACGCAAGGCTAGGGTTTGGCTCGAAAGTGGGGAGGGTTTTTGTGGAGATTGATCTCGGCGACTTTTGTTGCACGCGATGCAATTGACGTGCCACGCTCTCCACCCCTCCCTCCTTTATATAGAGTTGGCCGACGGGACTAGTGGCCGAGCAGGGACTCTTTTTTGAATCGGATCTCATGCGTATCTCATAGAGTTGGCCGCCCACACGTCGTAAGCCCATAGGACTCTATCCGATCGGATCCCTATCCGATCGAGCCGTATTCGAGTCCAACTCGAATGCCTGTTCTTATCCCCTTAAGCTTGCGACCCTATAGGTTCAGGTATACTCGGTCTCGGCCATAGTCTAACTTAGCCGATCGTCGGCTCGAGTCCAACTCGGTCGACCATCAACGCGGCGCCTAGCAGCACATATTGACACCATAGTATACAAGAATATAATATCGGCTCGAACCTGTAATGTGTACACAAATCCCTTTGCCTCACGATACCGTTAAGCTATAGGCAAGATGTGTGCCATCCCTTCAATAGCTTAACCATTCACTCGAACCGTATTGGATTATCGTCATTGATTGACTCCTCAATCAACTTAGCATGGCCATGCATTTCCATAATCCATTACCTCGAGGGGCCGAGAGATATCTCTCCAAAGGAGGGGCAAATTCCATCTTGATCACTCACATCCCACTTCATGTTTCATAGCAAACCCGAAAACTACCTTTATAACTACCAAGTTACGGAATAGCGTTTGGTAGTCCCAAAGTAGGCTACTACATATGTTGGAATCCATGGTGATCTCGGTCTAAGGACTTTGTACCAACACTACCCGAGACCAACTAATGGCACATTAATTCTGTAGTGTCTCATGGTGGGTCTATCCAACAATGTGTTCTCTAACACATGTGTCCATGTTTATTGATTTGGTATCTCCATACCCATGATCTATGAGACATGATCATCAATCAATAGACATGCCGATCTTAGAATCATATTAGTTCCAACAATATGATATATGATCGGGATCATTTAGAAATAGATTCATACATATAGAGTCTCATAAATAAGTCACGTACTTATTGATCAATACAAGATGTCTATTTCATGGAACTGAATAACACTTTATTCATAAATACATAAACATTGACGTGATATCCAACATCTCCATGTTGCCTCTAGGGCATATCACTAACAATCTCCCACTTGCACTAGAGTCAATCATGTAAATATCTAATACCCATTGCTCTTGTGTGCGCCTCATGCTTCGGCTGAGGGAGAGGTTTTGTGAGCGGATCGGCTATGTTGAGATCCGTGTGCACTTTGCATATCTTGACATCACCTCTGTCCACTATCTCGCGGATGAGATGATATCGCCGAAGTATGTGTTTGGACTTCTGATGTGACCTCGGCTCCTTGGCTTGCGTAATGGCTCCACTATTGTCACAATAGAGAGACATTGGACTAGTCGTACTAGTCATCACACCAAGCTCAGAAATGAATTTCTCGATCCAAACAGCCTCCTTTGCAGCTTCCGAAGCAGCAATGTACTCGGCCTCCGTTGTAGAATCAGCAACAGTATCCTGCTTGGAACTCTTCCACGACTGCGCCTCCGTTCGGGCGGAACACGAACCCGCATTGCGATCTATAATCATCCTTGTCCTGTTTGGAAGCTAGCATCGGTGTAACCACTTACAATGAGCTCTTCTTCACCTCCATAGACTAGGAACATATCCTTAGTTCTTCTCAAGTACTTAAGGATATTCTTTACGGCAGTCTTCTTGCCTTTGCGATTTGGACACTATGAAGCGAAGTGATCCAAACTTTTGCATAGAAAGCAAACTCCCTTCTTCTTATTTTTTGGTGGTGCGGTTGTTTGTTTAGTCTTTGCTTGGTTCTGTGGTGGCTTCTTCCTCTTCTTTTGGGAGTTGAAATTTTTCTTCTAAAAAAAGTTAGCGCTAGAAGCTCCAACAATTCCTTTTCCCCACATGTCTTTTGCTCTCGCCTTCTCTTCAACATCAAGTCCCAATGAGACCAGAGATGCTGAAGTCTTACCTCTTATGTTTCAGAGAAGTAGCAAAATCCCTCCAAGAAGGAGACAGCTTAGAGATAATAGCTTCGACCACAAACTTGTTGGGTAACACACATGGGATCTCTTTGCCATAGTCTTTGAAATCTTTTGCTAGCGCCTGAATCTCATGAGCTTGTTCTACTACAGGACGGTCTTCTACCATCTTGTATTCAAGGAACTGCTCCATGACATACAACTCACTGCCAGCATCAGGCACTCCATACTGAGCCTCAAGAGTATCCCAAATCACTTTGCCATTTGGCAGTGAGAGTTCGTGTCTATAATGTTTTCGACTAGAACACTTATGATGTGTCACGCATGGAATTTCTATTCAAAATTCCAAACGCTTACATGTGTGCAAACCCTCGTCCAGGAATCAGCCAACGCACACAATAACAAAATTGATAATAGAGTACAAATCACTAATCGAATTAATAAGTTTATTACAGAGGTACATAGTTCCTCTCAATCAATAAAGTTCTACGGCAGCGGAAAGAAAAGTAGCGTTGGCAACTCCAACTCCACAAACACTTGACCAGAGCTAAATCTAGTCCTCCAGACCTCCATCTTCACTTTAGACCTCCTCCTCTGATGATGGTTATTGCAAGGATGAGTACATGGAATGCTCAACAAGCCACACAACAAGTATGCAAGTGCACAGGGTACCAATAATTGCAAAATTAGGGTTCAATTTGCAAGGCAGCAATTAGCAAACATTTGAGAATTTGTAAAACAGTAGAGTAATTAATCATCAATATTAATCAACACTCAACAGCACCTCAATGCTGCACAGGCCCAACCAACTCTGCACAACCAATCCTAGTTGCACAGATCTAAACTCCATTATAGGAGTTAACAAGTTATCATCACTAATTTATTATCATTTATGAATAGTGTGGGACTAATCACGAAAAACATTTTTAGGCTCACCCATAACCGCGAGTATGACTATTCAAATAGTTTTAACTCTGATCAGAGGTGTACAAATTTACCCACAAGACACAATCCCACAACATGTTGCCATGCGCCTCAATACCTCCATGGTACCTCGGAAAGGAATTGTGACAAGACCTTTCACATAACACATCCAATAGAATGACACCCACTAAGCATCTGTCTCCAGCACAAAGTGACCAGTTACCTAACAGGGAAACTACTTACTGCCCAAAAACATATGTGGACTTAATTGTCTGCCACCTGTGGACTTAGTTGTCTGCCACGATTAAACAATAAAAACAAACCAACATGGTGTCTCCTGTTGAACATGCTACACTACAAATCCAACCATTGCCCATGCTAGCTTGTTGTTAGTATGATTAATGCTTCACAACAGTAGCTCATGAACCGGTCCTTAATTGCCATGAGCACGACCATCAAAAACACCAAACCTTATGCTCACAACCTACCATTAATCAAGTTTTAGTTGACCATTAATTCATTATTTAATCAATCACGATTATCCATCATGAGCTACCATTAATTATCCATTAAAGGGATATAAGTGAATCACTAACTTTCCCACATGAAATGATAATAAAGTTTCTAAGCATGGCTAAGCAATTATTACTAATGTCGATGGGAGGGTCGGCAGTCCTCAAAGGGGGGTCCTCAAGGAGGAGAAAGAGAGTGTGGTAGAGATGTTGTCCTTCAATGGATCGGATGGTCGACTCGAGTCCTAGGACGAGCCAAAGAGAAAAGACACAGTGAGCTATACTAGTTCAGCCCTCCCGAAGGATAATAGGCCTACGTCCAGTGTGTGATGTTCTTTGATGGGGTGGAGTATAAACTGGGATTACAATGGTGTTGGATCTAGAGTCCTCTGAATGTCTCTCTTCCTTGGCCCCGTTGCCCTGCCCTCCCTTTTATAGATCAAGGGGGTAGGAACAGATGAGCTTGGGGGCCAAGAAAGCTATCTCTAATGAGCTAAAAGGTTGGTACAAAGAATATCTGAAAAGGTACATGATGGTTTGCTAGGCCCTATACACCATGGGCATCTTGTGAACACTCTAGCCTTGGGATCCTCCTTCTGCACTGTCAGGTGGTGTCAGACTCTGCTAGGTTGTCTCCTCCCTCTTCCTCCTTGCGTGCCAAGTCTTGTCTCGAGGAAGCTCGAGGTCGGGTGACGAGTCAGGGTCGAGAGAGCAGCCGTGGCCGGACTCAGGGGAAGGTCGGAACAGCCGACCCCGCTAAGGGGGCTAGGTCCTCGACCACATCCCGAGGACTCTCGACTTGACTTTGGTTGGAATTTGATTCTGGTCTTTGGGGTACCCCGGGTTGACACCCCGCACAACTAATCTCTAGTTAAACCATTATGTAAAGTTTAACTAGTCAAATAATAACCTAAGGTCTCAAGGAATAAGTGATTCAATGCTAATTTGGCCATAACTAGGTTAATAACATCCCATGACATTCAAAAATAAATGCACCTTTGAAATAAATAGATAATTTGAAACTGGGATCAACATGATCAAAGGAATTGTGTTTGGGATATGTGTGACATGCCTTGCTGAGCTTCAAAATCTTTAGGAACTACTGCAGAAAAGACGACCTGTCCAGAAACTAAGGCAAAAAGGACAAAATCAACAAAACAACAAAAAAACACATATAAACAGTCCCTGTGGATATTTTTAATGTGTAGATCTTGATTTTATACAAATTTAGAAATTTGAACCACCTAAAACCGAGGTAAAATGAATTAGTTATGAATTCTAGAAGTTTGAACTGATTTTAATCATTTTCTGGAATTTTAGGATTTATGACCCAAAAGGAATTATTTTTAAAAGGAAAAACAGGATTATTGCGTCTGCCCTGACTTGGTTCACCATAGACTCAGGCCACCGAGAGGTCTAAGGGTCCACGGGAAACGAATGACTGAGATCAATCTAATCTAAAATGAACGGCTCAGATCAGATCGGATCTGATCGGATCGGATCGGTTGCGCGGCGAACACGTGGATGACACGCAAGTGTTGGCAGACGATCTGGCACTGACATGGCTCACTGGCGACGAATGGCTTGGGTTCCTAAGGTCACCAGCGTTCTAAAGTGTGGTGATGGCAACTAAGGGCGCTAACGGGTTCAGCTCGACGCAAGGATCACACTTGAGGGCTTCGCGACGAGAGACGACAACTGACGGTGACAGCAGCGAGCTTGAAGCGACGAATACGCTCGGGTTGTCGATGACGCTCTGGCGCTCTCTGGCAGAAACCGAGTAGCAGACGAGCTTCTTCTCCTTTGCGCGAGCCGAACGAGAGCAGAAGCGACCTCCGGCGATGACCGACGATGGCTGGCGACACGACCGGAGACCTTGGTGGCGGCGGAGCTCAAAACTATGCACAACGATGGCGCTACAAAGCACTACAAGCTAGGGTTTTGATCAGGACCGAAAGAGGGCGGTCGGGAACACTATTTATTGCGGTGGATTGGGCAAGACCGAGCCCAAATCAGATAGAAAATGTGAAGGAAAGTATTGGGTTTTGTGGTCTGAATTGACCTCAAGTTCTTCCTCTTTCCAAACGAATCTAAAGAACTTCCAAAATGGAAAATGTAGAGGAAGATAAAGGGAAGAATTCCCCTCTATCAATTTGGCCGAGGAAGAAAAGGAAAATCGGGATTTGGAAAGGGGAGCTCGCTGGTGAAGGAAAGCAAAAGTTGAGAGGTGTCGATGGGTGGTCGAGCAGTCTTCCAAGAGGGCTACCCGAGGAGGTGAAAGAGTGGTCAGGAACGTCTATCGAAAGGATATGATGGTTGACTCAAGAAAATGCGAGCCAAGGATATTAGAGAGGTTTGGCCCTCCCGGAGGATAACAAGCCTACGTCTTGTGTTCTTTGTTGGGGTGGTGTATGAAATAGAGTACAATGGTGTGAGTTATTGGCGCTCTAGAGATTAGATCTAGCTTCCAAAGAACCTATCCCCCTCGCCCATGGACCTGCCCTCCCTTTTATAGCTCAAGGGGGGCAGTTACAAGAGGACTTGGGGGGCCACGAAAGCTAAGACTAGATGTTAAAAACCAAGCACAAACAACATCTAAAAAGTACATATAGATCCTACTGGGTCCTACGCGCCATGGGTATCATGCTCCATCTTGCCTTGGATCCGTCTTACATAGGTACCTCCTATACAGTCCTGTTGGGTGCTGTCATCTTCTATCGGGTGGTCCCCTCCTTGTCTTCTCTGCGATCCTTGCAAAGCAAGCCTTCTATCCCAAGGAGATTTGGAGTCGGGCTGGTGAGTCATAGTCGGGATAGAACATTAGAGTCAGGACAGACGGGAGGTCGGGGCAACCGAACCTAGGAAGAGGTCAGGCTTCTGAGCCTCTCCTGAGGACTACCAGTCTAACTTCAGCTGGTCTTAACTCTGCTCCGTGGGCTACCCCTGGGTGATACCCCCACAGTAGCCCCGAGCCTAGGGGTGAATAGGATATTCACCCTTAGGGTTTGAGTTCTTCCTAGTTACGTCCCACAGCCAGCTCTTGAGGTCTTTTGAACAGGCTTCGGCAGGTGCACTGCCCAAGTGCACCTGTTAGATGCAGCCGTCGAGCCTGGGCCAGATGGGACATCTGGGCCTAAGGTCAAGATCCTTCCTGGTCGGGACCATGGGCAAAGTCTTTATGACATCCTAAGTGTGCTTTGGCAGGTGCGCTGCCCAGGTGCACCTGCCAGGTGTAGCCCCCGAGCCTGGGGCTGGATGGTACATCGGGACCTAGTGTCAAGTTTGAAAACATCATCCTCGGGATATCTTTAGAACATTGTCTTTAAATTGGTGGTATTTGGTGGGATAAGGGGGAGTCATCGCCCAGGGGCTAATGGCGGTTAGCGAGTGACCATTGCCAAAAGGGTCGATGGCCAAGGTACTTCAGCCCGGTGGCCAATGAGGGTTGGCCCGAGGCAATGATCCTCGAGGCTGATGGTCGAGTTGCCATAGCTTGGAGGCTAATAGCGGTCGGCAGTCGGCCAAAGGCCGTAGCCGAGGCGATGACCAATATGCCATAGCCTAGAGGCTGTTGGCCGAGATGCCATAGCTCGGAGGCGATGGCGATCGGCCCGAGGTCATAGCCTGGAGGCTGATGACCAATATGCCATAGCCTGGAGTCTGTTGGCCGAGATGCCATAGCCCGAAGGCTGATGGCGATCGGCCCGAGGTTATAGCCCGGAGGCTGATGACCAATATGCTATAGCCCAGAGGCTATGGACCAAGATGCCATAGCCTAGAGGCTGTTGGCTGAGATGCCATAGCCCGAAGGCTGATGGCGATCGGCCTGAGGTCATAGCCTGGAGGCTGATGACCTTATGCCATAGCATAGAGGCTGTAGGCCGAGATGCCATAGCCCGAAGGCTAATGGTAGTCGGCATGGTCAAAGTGGTCGGAGGAAGATGTCAAGGGATCGGTGGTCGGAAGGTTGCCTGGACTCGAGGCGCGAGCTCTACATGTGGGCCACTGATGGTTTGAACTGTGTGCTAGTCACTTCCCATTAAGGCCGTCAAGACCTGGGTCCCGTAACGGCTAGTCATTCGTTGCTAGTCATTCGTCAGGTTTTCCATTTATCCCCAACGGCTCGCGGATCCAACGGTCGAGATGTGTTGCTCGGGCAGAGTGGCGTGCCCGGTGGCGGTTCCTCTGGGGTGCATAACACGCACAGTAAGCACGTCGTTAACCTCTCGAGGTGATCAATGACTCACATCCACCCGCTGGGATGTCATGGCAGCCTAGGAGCCGGATGAGCCGGGACGCCTCGAATGCCCCGTACATGCCATCAGTGGTGCCAGTATTTTCTTGAAATAGCATTGTCAGGCCCATCATTGCCCCCTCTTAAGCCCCACCATTTTGCCTTCTTCTTCCTCATGCCCTTTGCCAACATTTCCCAAAACTTGCACATTCACGCTCTTGCTTCTGCTTCTCGGCCCTTTATCACCTTAGCTCCTACAGGGTCCTATGGAGTCTTCCAAGAGCACTTCAGGGGCAATGAGCGAAAGCGACAACAATTACCCACGGCCAATGGTGTCCCAGACACTATCCTTTGCTCGAGTGCATTTTGTTTTTTCTTTCTTCTGTCTTTTTGTGTTTTTCTACCAACAGGTGCTGGTACCATGGCAAGGTGTAGGTGCCAGCGAGCTACTAACAAGGCAAGAAGTTGTGGAGATCTGGCTCCCCGTCGTGATGACTTATCTGAAGGGAAGCGAAAGCTGACCATCCCTCCTGGGGAGGGTCAAGCTCAAGCGGGGTGCCAAGGACAGAAATGTCAGTACCGCCAAGGAAGGTGCCGCGTCAGTGCACTGTTAAGTTCACCATGTCGTCCAGGTGACTCTCGGCACTTGTTGTGTCTCCCCTGTCATCGTGCTAGGTAGACTGACGGGAGGCCTTGGACAGGATGCCGATGGACATCGATCCCCACACAGGAGGGCCATCCTCCCAGGGCGGTGGTGAGGCGGCATTCGACGTCATTGTCTAGGGGGCCAAAAACTGGTCGAGGAGCTCGTGGCTCAGTGGCAACATGCCAAAAATCTTCTCCAAGACTTGGCTGCTACACTCGAGGATGCGGAGGCCAGGCTGGCAGCGTCTGAGGCAATGAAGGCCGAGGTAGATGGCAGACTGGCGGCGGTGGAGACAACAAGGGCTGAGGCCACAGCTAGGCTGGCGACGTCGGAGAGAGCACAGGAGGAGGCTGACCGTAAGTATTAGCCTACTTTCCTTTCTTCCATGCTTTGCAGCATGCTTTGACTGTTTTCTTTTCTATGCAGACCACTTGTTGGCCACCCGCCGGCAGGTCAGCGACCTGAGGGCCCGTGTGTAAGTGGCTGAGTCCTGCTGGGAGTATTATTAGGATGGTGCTCAGGTGTTCCTCACCGAGATCGACTCCGAGTCGGCGTCGGCCAAGACAACCGAGGGCACGCTCATGGCGCGTCTTCTTGATGGGTGCAAGCTCCTCAAGGCCTACGTCCGGGACACGACGAAGATTACAATGACACACGTCCTCGGGGTGGTGCATAAGTTGTACCCACGCGTCGAGATCAAAGCGATCATCATGGGGTGGCCGTTCGGCGTCGTCGAGGCTGACATCGAAGGCATTTATGCCACGGTGGAGCCGACGGTGGAGAACATCATCGCTGACATGGCCTTGTAGCTTAGAGTACCTCGAGTTGTGACACTTTAACTATTTTGTAATAATGGTTTTGCTTTTCCCGTAGATCAGATTCTTAGTCTTTCGCGCAATAAAAGCTTTTGATTCTTGTCTTCGATTGGCTGTATGCTCGGCTATCGTGCTCAGGCGACTTAGGATCTCGATGGAACTATTCCAGAGATTGTCCAATCGGTTTTAGGCAACCTAGCCATTCAGAGTCAGCCGAGCATCCGCTACATGTTCAACTTCATTGCCCGTGCGACTTAGGCCCTCGACAGAACGAATCTGGAGGGTTCCTTGTTGTGTTCAGGCAATTTAGTCATTTGCATAGTGGGCTGTTGCACGAAGAGGTAGCTGTCTACTCGCTTCATGTCTGACCTTCAAAGTCGAGCGACTCAGGGCCTCAACAGACAGATCTAGGGGATTCCTAGTTAAGCTCGAACGACTTAGTCATATACAAAGCGAATAGGCGAGAGGGGAGGTAGACGATCACTCGACGCATGTATGACTATGTGATTGAGCAACTGAAGCCCGCTACGGAACGGATTCCGGGAGATTCCCAGTCTAGCGTGGGCGACTTAGCCATTTATGCAGCGAATGATCGTATGGGTGACGACCGACTATTCATGTTGTGTCTGACCTCAAGGTCGAGCGGCTTGGGCCATCAACAGAACTTGGTCCAGTGGATCCCAAGTTGAGCTCGAGCAACTTAGCCGTTTACACAACAAATAAGCATTAGGAGCCCCCAAGCCCATTCGCCTAGCGCCCGACCCACTCACGATTACTCTTGACCCTTGCCAGCTTCGGTAGGGGTCATGTCACCTAGCACGAAGGACATCAAGTCGAGCGACCATGTTCGGTCAGGCGGGCCAAGAATGAACCCCCGAGCAGCTCAGGCCCGGCTGGCGAACTCCTCTTCCAAAGAACCCCTGGCTAATAAGCAGGGGTTGCGTTACTCAGGGCTGGCCATGAGCATTTGTGAGGAAGGGGTTGCGCGGGCGACCGATGCTGCTCAGGAGAGCTGTCAAGCCCTCGACTAGGTCAACATGCTCAACAGACTTCTTTCCAGGGAATCCCGACCCTTGCTGCTCGGGATTGCATAGAGTTATTGAACATGCGAAGGCCATCCGGGGGTTGGAAAAAATTGGAGAAAAAAGATGTCCTGTAGAAGGTCCAACATAAAATTGGAAATGCTTTATTGAAAGAGGGAAAGTACGGTGTACTTAGCTGTTCAAGCATAGAATCGACGCAGGGGCTCGATGTTCCATGAGTTTGGCACTTCCTGTCCATCTTCTCGAACCAGCCTATAAGAGCTCGGGCATGTGTAACATCCTGGCCCAGGGCTTAATAGGATTAATAGAATACTCATACCAACAAGTTGTAGCTTCTTTTCCAGAAGCTCATCTCATAAGAACTCTAAGGTTAAGCGTGTTTGGCCTGAGGCAATTTGGGATGGGTGACCAAACGGGAAGTTCTTCCTAGGTGCGCATGAGTGAGCACAAAGTGCGCAGAAAAGACTGGTGTTGGTCTGTGAGGGCAGTCTAAGATCCTAGAGAGCTTCTAGATGTAGGCGGGCCTAGCCCAGGAAGGGTGGGATGTTACAAGTGGTATCAGAGCCGACCCTCACGGTTAGGGTGGGACGTTACAAGTGGTATCAGAGCCGACCCTCACGGTTTCACGGGGCGAGTGGCGGGTCAGTTGCCGCGGGCATGGTACACATGGCGCGTGGGCCCTGAGGGGACACGGCATGCCACATGCGTCGGCACTGGACGCACGGACGTGGCCAAGAGGGGAGGTTCCTGGCCTGGGGTTGACCGACGAGGACGTCGGGTCTTCTAAGGGGTGTGGATGTAACATCCTGGCCCAGGCTTAATAGGATTAATAGAATACTCATACCAACAAATTGCAACATCTTTTTTGAAAGCTCATCTCATAAGAACTCTAAGGTTAAGCGTGCTTGGCCTGAGGCAATTTGGGATGGGTGATCGAACGGGAAGTTCTTCCTGGTGCGCATGAGTGAGCACAAAGCGGGCCCAGCTCGGGAAGGGTGGGACGTTACAGCATGTGACAGAGGAGATGATGAAGGGGTCTTCCCATGGGGATGACAACTTGTTCATGCTAGTGTCGATCGGTAGGTCGGCTCTCCTCCGAGGGGGGTGCCCAAGGAGGTGAGTGAGTGGTCGGGAATGCGCTTCCTCTCAAGACCTGGTGGTTGACTCGAGTCACTAAGACAAGCCAAGGAACAAGAGACACGAGATTTATGCTGGTTCAGCCCTCTCGAAGGATAATACGCTTACGTCTAGTGTTCTTTGTTTGGGTAGATGATGAACAAGGTTTACAAGAGAGAGTTTTTGGGGCTTAGAGGAAGCTGGCCAAGAACAAGCAAAGAACTGAATGATCGGATCTCGGATCCCCCTCTCGGCTCGTCCTGCCCTCCCTTTTATAGCTCAAGGAGGGGCAGTTACATGGGACTTGGGGGCCAAGAAAGCTAAGACTAAAAGATCTAAAAAGGTGAGTACAAACAACATCTGAAACAGGTACATGGAGATGCCCTCTAGGCCCCACGTGCCATGGGTGTCTTGTGCCTTATCCTTCCGGCATGAAGTTGAGCGAGGCAACGCCGAGGAACCTCAAAACCCCCGGCATGAAGCGAAAGCTCGTGGTCTCCTACGAGGAAGAGGAGTCGGAGGAGGAGTCATTCGACTCGGGCTTGGTGCGGAGGCGGAAGCCTCCCTCAACCCCGAAGAAGATGACCAAACGTCTTGGGATAGCATACAAGGCCTCCTCCCGATTTTCGCTCTTTTTTTTGTTTTTGCACGTTCACTCTCCGTCTCGATCTGGGCCACTAGGGGCACTGGGTCCTGTGCGGCTGAACAAATAAGGGCGGCCAAGGATGCCGTCTAAAGCGAGGCAGCGGAGTCCGACGCAGCTTCAACTGGCACGGTCTTGGAAGCTGCACCCCCAGCAGCTGACCAAGCGGGCGAGCAGCCGACAGCGGAGACAGTTCGAGGGGTCGAGACGGCTGTCGCCGACGCGGATGAGATGACTCCCGGGGCGGCCGTGAAGGTCGGGCCTGTCCAGGAAGCAAAGGAGGAGGAGGTCTTCGCTGGGATAAACTGGGACATGCTCCTGCATATCGACGGGGGCGACGACATCGGGACCGAGCCGGCCACGACGGGAGCCGAGGACCTTCTCGCCTTGGGTGCAGCCACCCCGACAGTCGAGGATGCTGGGCAGCCGGACCCGAGGGTCGAGGAGTCCACCCTCATTGGTCCCACAAGCCTTCAAGCCCTCGACAGTGCGCTGGAAATCGGAGAGGGCTCCAACACCGAACTGGCGGGCTTGCTGGAGCTCGAGCACCACCAACGCTGCATCCGAGAGCTGTTCCTGGTAAGATTTATACCCTGCCCCCCAGACCAGGTTCTCTTCTGACGCCATGATAATGCAGGATGTCGTCCGCCTGGCCCAGTCCATCGAGGTCGTGCAGGAGCTGTAGAAGAAACTGGCCGAGGCGTCCCATCGTGAATTCATCACCTCTCCACCTCCTTTTCTCCTCGGGGACCATCAGCTGACCCGTTTTATCATGCAGGCACTGATGAGGCTTGCATGCTGGGTGAGGCGCTTCAGTCAGAGCGAGATGAAGTTTGAGAGCTTCTAAGGCTCTCGGACACCGCTCAGGTGGCCACTGTGGCCGCAAAAGCCGAGGCAGAGGGGTATGTGACGAAGGCAGAGGCGTCTCAGGTCGAGGCGGAGAAGAGGCAGGCCGACTCTGAGAGGGGTGCCCAAGGAGGTGAGTGAGTGGTCGGGAATGCGCTTTCTCTCAGGACCTGGTGGTCGACTCGAGTCACTAAGAAGAGCCAAGGAACAAGAGACATGAGAATTATACTGGTTCAGCCCTCCTAAAGGACAATAGGCATATGTCTAGTGTTCTTTGTTGGGGTGGATGATGAACAAAGTTTACAAGATATAGTTCTTGGGGCTTAGAGCAAGCTGGCCAAGAACAAGCAAAGAACTAAATGATCGTATCTTGGATCCCCCTCTCGGCCCATCCTACCCTCATTTTTATAGCTCAAGGGGGGCACTTACAATGGACTAAAAAATCTAAAAAGGTGAGTACAAACAACATAGGAAAAGGGTACATGGAGATGCCCTCTGGACCCCGCTCGCTGTGGGTGTCTTGTGCCTTATCCTGCCTTGGGATCCCTCCTCTACAGATACCACCTGTACTGTGCTGTCGGGTGACGTGATTCCTTGTCGGGTTGTCCCCTCCTCACCTCCTTGCAAGCCAAGTATTGTGCCGAGGAGGTCGAAAGTCAGGTCGAGGAGTCAAGATCGAGAAAGGAGTAACGAGGTCGGATTGGGGGGATGTCGGGGCGACCAACCCCAAGGGGAGGTCGGGCTCTCGACCATATCCTGAAGACTCACAATCCGACTCTAGCTTGACTTCAACTCTCGTCCAAGTGCTACCCCGGGTGACATCCCCCACAGCCGGCCGAGGATTGAATTCAACGGAGTACGAGATGAGTGTAACACCCTGAAAATCGGAGAATTTAAAACCGGGAATAGAAGATTAGAACATACAAAAACTTTTGGCTATTTGCTTCTCATCGTGTTTATTGCCTCTTATTTGCCAGCTTTGTTGCATAAATTTATATGGAGAGTGATTCATCTTGATGTTTGTGAAAATCCAAACGATTTGAATTTCCATTGGGAAGAAAAATTTCGAAGTTTAGAGTTAGGGATTTAAATATAAAATAGAATAGGGTTGTGGATATAAAAATATATATTTGGGATCAAAACATTATTTTGGTGGTTGAGTAGTATTAATTAGTGGGCAAAATGAGTGATAAAATATTTTTAAAAGGATATGTATGAAGTCTAGAAATTATTTTGAATCAAAATCGCATTTTGTAGAATTGAGGAAAAAGAAATGAATTAAGGGCCCATTTGGTAGGGCTCCGATTCTATAAGAACGTTTGGATTCGATTCTCTGCGAAACGTTTCTCGAAGAATCGAGAATCACCTATGGAACCATTTGGCATATTTGCTGGATTACGGAGAAACGGGAGGAGAATGCGGAAACGCTTTAAGGCGTTTCACGGTCACACATGTAAAGGAGAATCGTTTCGTTCGAAACCCACAGGAAAAAGCGTTTGGCTTGGATTCTCCAGTTTACGCCCGAAACGGAACCGTTTCGCTTCCAAACGGGCCCTAAATATGTAAAATGTATTTTGTAAAATAATAAAAGTGGGTGAATAGGTTGGAAACATATTTTACAAACTAATTTTGGGTGTGCTAGATTTTATTTTAAATTTTAGAGGTAAAAGGAAAGATAATTGCGAAATAGGAAATTTAATTCGGAAAAATGCGAAAGATCACTATTCATTGCGCGCCAAGTGTTCGACGCCGTACCCAGGGCCCCGGACCGCGTCGCCACCGCGCGCTGTGCGTCGCGCCCGCAGCGCCGTGCCCCACGCCACTGCACTGTGCCTGCGCCGAGCCGACGCCCAGCCACCTCGCCCGTGTCGTCCTCACGCGCCGCGCCGGACCCGCCCGAGCGCCGCCACGCGCCGCTCGCCGTGCCGGCCCCCGCCGCCCGAGCGCCCACACGTCTCGCGCCGCGCCCGGCCCCCTCCCGACCGCCGCCATGCGTCACTCCTCACCCAGCCCCCTCCCGACGCTCGCCGCACGTCGCCATGCCCCCACGCACACGCGCCATGGCCGCCGGCCTCACCCGAACTAAAACCAGCACGGAACACCAATCAAAAGGCCGAGGCAGATCAAGTTCCCTATACAAAATTTCTTCGTGAGTCACTCTTATTCAATTCCCCCAAATTTCCCCCACCTATTGCACACTGAGCCATCCCAATTTGATTAAGAACCGAAGAACCCTAGCGCCGGCCGCCCGAAGCAAAAATCCAAAATTCGTCGCCCTCGGTCGAGTTCTTCCCAAATTGAAGGTACGTCCACAACCTACATGCTCTAGGCTTCGTTTCCCCCATGTTTCCCAAGCCAAGGCACCGCCGGAACTTGCGGGCGACGAGTGGTGCTAAGCCCATCTGTTTCGGCCGCCGCCGTACACGTTGCTAGGCCGCTACGGAACTTCTCCAGGCAAACTGATGCTTTAGTTAGCTTCTCCACACCCCATAGTTGCTCCCACACCCGCTACCTTGGCCATGTCATTGCCGGAGCGCCGCCGCGATGAGCGTCGCCGCCGCCACTGGGAGCTCGCCGTCGTCGGCTCATTTCGCCACCTCTCCAACCCGCCCAAGCCTTGAATCGAACCCTCGTAGCTCATAGATGGAGGTAGGACCCTTGCCCCCTAGGACCGGCCATCCCTCACCGCCGTCGGCCTTGTCCTCACCGGCGCCGGCCCTGGAAGGGAAGAAGAGGGAAGCAGAGCAGAGAAATAAGAAGGAAGAAAGGGAAAAGAAAAAAAGAGGGAAAAGAAAAAAAGAAAAGGAAAGAAAGGGAAGGAAACAAAAAGAATAAAAAAGAAAAAGAGAAAATTTAGGGAAAATTTAGAAAATTTAGGAAAAAGTATTTGGGAAATATTTGGGAAAATATTTAGGCAAAAATATATAGTTTTCTCATATATATTTTCTCAAAAACAAATTTGGATTTCAAAAATAATTCGGGACCGATTATTAAACATGTTTTCCAAAATATTTAATCATAGTATTTATTTATCCTTCAAAGAAAATTATTTATGTACGAAACTTGTCTTCGAATGTTATTCTTCATCCATATATTTGCTAGACTTAAAATCTAGATTATTAGTGTAGTATTTAGCTTTAGGAATTATTGTTGGGATCAACTATTATTAAACCCTAGGACTTCTCGACCCAACGAATATTTTGATAAAATTGAAGGATAACCACTTCCTTTTTATTAATTGAATCATCAACCCCAATATTTCTCAAACTTTAAGCATATTAACTTAAAATAAATATCACATCATATTTAATTAAATCGGGTTCAATACAAGAGTTCAAATCATTGCAACTCTTTCGCTCTAACTCGATTTTTGCCGAAACTCAAACCTAGGTTCACGTAGAGTCACAGCCTAGTATTAGGAGCCGCTTTCGTGATTCATTTGGCTTTTATTGGATCTTATTGGATTTTATTTGAATTCTAATCAAATTTAAAATTGGATTTCTCGCACGTACGATAGAGTCCGAGGGAACCGTCGAGAACGTCGAAGACTCAAGCCAACAAGGTCACGAGCAAGGAAAGTCAACACTCCCGTTTGAACATATTGATCCTATTATGCAAAGTGATGTTGATTTAAACTTCAAAACATGCATGCTATACATAGACGAATACCTATGCTTGATGTACCATGCCTTGATATTGATTACCCTTAGAAATATTCTTTGTAACCCTCGATGTGATACAACCGGAGGATATCTTTGGTAAAATGCTTAGCCATGCTTATACTAGAATCTTGCATATTCATACTTTTACAAAAATGCTATATGCTTGGGCAACTACCTTAGGGGAGGTAGTTGGAACACGGCATGTGGAGACATGAGCGCCACATTGCCTTGATCATGATGAACTAGTTTTGATGGAATAAATGAAAAGTACAAAACCATTGTTTTTAGACTGGGGCAGATGGTTGGATTTGGGTGGATTCCGGGAAAGGCTAGTACCGTCCCTGGTCAATTAAGGACCGAGCCATGAGACTACAACTTAGAGCGAACCAGTACAACCGTACTTCTCGAATGGGTATAGACCAAGCAGAGTAGATAGCCGAGAGGAGGCAGTATCCCAGCATAGTGGTTCAGGTGTAGGTGTTGAGTTAAGGACCTACCAATGGGTACAGTGTCCTGGGCCTACCAATGGTAGAGTGCCCGTGATTGTGATGAGACAAAAAGGCCTTTATGTGAATAATAAACTAAACTTAACGATGACTTAAAGATTAATTGAGTTTTCTCTCTTACCCCGGGAATGCCAGAACTCCTCTCACTGCTAGGAAATGATGGCTAGAGTGCATGAGGACTTAAGTTCATGGAGCGGGTACTGCCAAAGTGAGGTTATCGACAAGCTTTGTCGTGACCGTCCCATATCGAGGGATGAAAGTTCATTCAATGAGTAGTTACGGAGTACGGGTAAAGTATACATCCACTGCAGTGTGAGTAAATCTATCTATTTGAATAGCCGTGCTCGCGGTTAATGAGCGACGTGACAAGTTTCTCCCGTGGCTAGACTCATAAATGTTAAAATGATGGGTTGGTATGCATAATGATTTTTGTGCTGGTGGACTCAACTTCTCGACCTGCGAGAAGGGATAGACTCCCCAGAAAAACCATGACGATCCGGAGACGGGAAACCATCCTTGGTATCACAATGGATGGCAGACAGAACCATCACCGATTTAATATACTCTGAAACTAAAACTTGACTGGCTAGATGTTAGGTTTGTGAAATGATTTACGAAAATTGGCTTTGTGCAAATAAACCACAGCCTCCCTTTGAATGGCCCTATCATGTGCATCATTCCGTGTTGGCTTGCTGAGTACATTGGGTACTCACCTTGCTATACGCACAAACCTTCAGATGGTGGAAACGAAGAACTGAAGGACCCCTATGCTTACTGCCAGGTGGGCGAAGAAGGAGAAGGCGTCTACTAGGTCTTAGTCCCCCGTCATTGCCTGTAGGCGATCGACATGCCGCTGCCTTCCGTTTGCTATCTTACCTAATTTCTGTTTTTGGTTGTATCCAGACCAGTAGGTCCTATATGTATTGGATGTTGCCTTCAGGCCTATTATTGTAATACTTTTGGTGTAAGACTATTCGTGCACTTTGCACCTGATAATTCAGTACTGTATTCGTGGGTACCAAACTACTCGATCCAGGGAAATGGTACTATGAACACGAATGATTCCCGTTCCAAAAACGGGGGTCTACAATGACCAACCTTGAATGACCTTCCCTATACGTTCCTGTCATGGTAGCGGCGAACGGCTTGCTGGTAGCCATCCGACTCGATCACCTTCGCTAGCCGAGCTTCTTCAAGGCTGTCGATGTCCTCGGCATGCGTCTGCTCCACCATCCCTTCATCATAGTGGTGAATCCTCGGGGAGTCGTGGAGCATGTCGACTGGAAAGACAGCTTCCAATCCATAGACCAGAAAGAACAGAGTCTATCCTGTGGCCCGACTCGACTGATTGCGCACTCCCCAGAGGACAGCTGGGAGCTCGCGCAGCCACCATCCTCCATACTTCTGGAGGGGATCAAAGATCCGAGACTTCAAGCCCTGTAGAATCATGTCGTTGGCATGCTAGCACTGACCATTTGCCCAGGGGTGCACTACCGACGTGTACTTGACCTCGATGCAATGGTCTTCATAGACTTCTCAGAAATCATTTCTGGTGAACTGCGTACCGAGGTCAGTGATTATTTCTCTCGGGATGTCGAAGCTATAGGAAATGCCTTCGATGAAGTCGGTCGCCTTCTTGGTTGTACAGGTCTTCAGGGGCATTACCTCAATCCACTTTGTGAATTTGTCAATGGCGACAAACATTCGGTCGAAGCTTTGATGTGCTTTAGGGAACAGACCAACCATGTCGAGCCCCCAGCATGCGAATGGCCACGACGGAGGGATTGTCTATAGCGCCTGCACTGGGAGATGGAGCTTTTTGGAGAATAATTGACAACTGACACAGTGTCGGACCAGCTCCCTGGCATCCTCGTTAGCGGTTGGCCAGTAGAAGCCCGAGCGAAAAGATTTGCCGACCAACGTCTGAGCGCCTGCATGGTTACCACAGATGTTGGAATGGATCTCATCATCGATCCAAACACCAGGCTGCCAGAGAACACACAACAGGAGCACTCTGGTGGAGGCGGCGCGCTTGTATAGCTCGAAGCCGACCACCAGATATTGCTTGCATCGTTGGATGATGCATTCGGCCGTGACCTTGTCGGTTGGCAGTGTCTTGGTGGTGATGTAATCAATCAGGTCCCGACGCCAGTCCTCTGAGGTAGTGGTGATGGAGAGCACCGAATCACCAATCGGCGGAATGGTCGATGTGGTGTTTCGGCCTCCTTGATCGATGGCTTTTGCACCTCCTAGACAAAGATCCCCTAAGGGACAGTCGCCCGAGAAGATCCGAGTTTCGACAACTGATCAGCGGCCGCATTGGCGTCACGAAGGACATGATTGAACTCAATGCCACTAAACTTGCCTTCTAGCTTTTGGACCTCGGCGGAGTAGGCGTCCATCTTCTCGCTTGTGCAAGACCAGTCCTTATTGAATTGGTTGATCACTAGCTTCGAACCGCCATACCATGAGTCTTTCGATGCCGATGGATCAGGCGATCCGATGCCCGTGGAGTAGGGCTTCATTCTCGGCAGCGTTGTTCGACGCTTTGAAGAGCAACTTGAGGGCATACTTGAGATGCTCATCTTACGGGGAGATCAGCAACACACCGGCCCTGGCTCCGTCGATGTTAAGTGAGCCGTCGAAATACATGGTCTAGGTCGAACGGGTTTCGGATGTTGGCTGAAGCTGGAGTTCAGTCCACTCGGCCAAAAAGTTAGCGAGGACCTGGGATTTGATGGCATTATGCGGCTTATAGTCGATGGAGAATTTGCCCATCTCGACCGCCCACTTGACCACACACCTGGTGGCGTTATGGTTCCGAATGATGTCCTCGAGGGGGTATCCGGTCACCACCACCCTATGGGCTTGAAAGTAGTGCCTCAGTTTTCGGGTGGTGATGAGGACGGCATACAACAACTTCTGCACTTGGGGATACCAAATCTCGGAGGGCCCAAGGATTTCGGAGATGTAGTAGACTGGTCTTTGCACCGCGATAGGCATGGTCCTCCTCCGAGCGCTCGACGACCAACACGGTGCTTACGACTAAGGTGGTCGCCACGATGTACAGAAGGAGTTGCTCCTCAGGGTTTGGTGCAGCAAGCACCGGAGGCATAGCTAGGAGGCGCTTGAGGTCGGTGAAGGCCTGTTCGGCTTCGTCTGACCATCGGAAGTCCGAGTCCTTCCTGACTAACTTGAAGAACGGCGCTCCCCGTTCGTCGAGTCAGGAGATAAACCTTCTGAGAGATGTCAGGTACCCAGTGAGATTTTGGACGTCCTTGACGTAGGACAGCCTGCCCATCTTCAGGAGAGCGGAGATCTTCTCGGGATTGGCCTCGATCCCTCTACTAGAGATGACGAAGCCAAGGAGCTTTTTCGAGGGCACTCCAAAGACGCACTTCTCGGGATTTAGCTTCCATCGGTACGCGTAGAGGTTTGTAAAGGTCTCGGCAATGTCACATGGCATTAATCTTAGCAAGAATCAGTGTCCTCAGACACATGATGAGCGGAATAAGATGGGTATGGTTCCATATGCTTCGGCAATTGGATCCATCATGTATGCCATGCTTTGTACACGCCCGATGTCTCATACGCTTTGAGTGCTACGAGCGGATACATCGGATCCACGTGAAGGTCACTGGATGCCGTAAAGAATATCCTTAAGTACTTGAGAAGAACTAAGGATATGTTCCTAGTCTATGGAGGTGAAGAAGAGCTCGTTGTAAGTGGTTACACCGATGCTAGCTTCCAAACAGGACAAGGATGATTATAGATCGCAATCGGGTTCGTGTTCGCTGAACGGAGGCGCGATCAGTGGAAGAGTTCCAAGCGGGATACTTTGCTGATTCTACAACGGAGGCCGAGTACATTGCTGCTTCGGAAGCGCAAAGGAGGCATTTGATCAAGAAATTCGTTTCGAGCTTGGTGTGATGACTAGTACGACGGGTCCAATGTCTCTCTATTGTGACAATAGTGGAGCCATTGCGCAAGCCAAGGAGCCGAGGTCACATCGAAGTCCAAACACATACTTCGGCGATATCATCTCATCCACGAGATTGTGGACGAGGTGATGTCAAGATATGCAAAGTGCACACGGATCTCAACATAGCCGATCCGCACAAAACCTCTCCCTCGCCGAAGCATGAGGCGCACACAAGAGCAATGGGTATTAGATACTTACATGATTGACTCTAGTGCAAGTGGGAGATTGTTAGTGATATGCCCTAGAGGCAACATGGAGATGTTGGATATCACGTCAATGTTTATGTATTTATGAATAAAGTGTTATTCGGTTCCATGAAATAGACATCTTGTATTGATCAATAAGTACGTGACTTATTTATGAGACTCTTTATGTATGAATCTATTTCTAAACGATCCCCTGATCATATGTCATATTGTTGGAACAAATATGATTCTAAGATCGGCATGTTTATTGATTGATGATCATGTCTCATAGATCATGGGTATGAAGATACCAAATCAATAAACATGGACATATGTGTTGGAGAACACATTGTTGGATAGACCCACCATGAGACACTACAGGAATTAATGTGCCATTAGTTGGTCTCGGGTAGTGTTGGTACAAAATCCTTAGACCCGAGATCACCATGGATTCCAACATGTGTAGTAGCCTACTTTGGGACTACCAAACGCTATTCCGAATGCGTAGTTATAAAGGTAGTTTTCGGGTTTGCTATGAAACATGGAGTGGGATGTGAGTGATCAAGATGGAATTTGCCCCTCCTTTGGAGAGATATCTCTGGGCCCTCGAGGTAATGGATTATGGAAATGCATGGCCATGCTAAGTTGATTGAGGAGTCAATCAACGACGGATAATCCAATACGGTTCGAGTGAATGGTTAAGCTATTGAAGGGATGGCACACATCTTGCCTATAGCTTAACCGGTATTGTGAGGCAAAGGGATTTGTGTACACATTACGGGTTGAGCCGATATTATATTCTTGTATACTATGGTGTCAATATGTGCTTGCTAGGCGCCGCGTGACAGTGGGCGAGTTGGACTCGAGCCGACGGTCGGCTAAGTTAGACTATAGCCGAAACCGAGTATACCTGAACCTACAGGGTCGCACGCTTAAGGGGATAAGAACAGGCATTCGAGTTGGACTCGGATACGGCTCGATCGGATAGGGATCCGATCGGATAGAGTCCTATGGGCTTACGACGTATGGGCAGCCAACTCTATGAGATACGGATGAGATCCGATTCAAAAATAGAGTCCTAATCGGCCACTAGTCCCAGTCGGCCAACTCTATATAAAGGAGGGAGGGGTGGAGAGCTGCGACACGTCAATTGCATCGCGTGCAACAGAAGTCGTCGAGGTCAATCTCCACGGAAACCCTCCCCATTTTCGAGCCAAACCCTAGCCTTGCATCGCGTGCTAGCACACGGGTGTACGGCGTTCTATCCCCGGACGTGTGGATACCGGTAGAGGCGCTGCTACGTTGCGCGCTGTTGATCGGCTTTGGATCGGCTGCAATCGGAGCGATCGGCTGTGGTGCAATCGGCTGCGGTCGGGCGCATCGGAGCGAGGCGTGAGAACGCGGCCGGACGACTCGAATCGGGCGATTGGCGAATCGGCTGTCTCCGGGAATCGGCTACAGTTCCGGATCGGATTGCCCCGATTGGCTATTCCGCTGCACTCTACTCCAATCGGTAACGATCTATCGACCCTTACTTGCAAGTGTTCCTGGTTTGCGTGGTTAAAAGTTTTTGTTTTTGGCTAGCGTAGCCTCCGCGTAATCCTTCACAAGCCTCCTGTGAAGATGAGAGTGATGATGAAGACATGGCCCTCATGGTGAGAAGTTTAAGCAATACCTTTGCCGTGGATGATTTGGAAAGAGCAAAACAAGTGAAGACAAAGGAAAAGCTCGTCAATCCAAGAGAGCTTGCTTCCAATGTGGTGAATATGGTCACTTCATCGCCGAGTGTCCAAAGAACAATGAAGCCAAGCCAAAGATGGTCAAGAAGAAGGTTGGGCGAGCTCACATTGGAGAGGTGTGGTATTCCGGTGATAAGGCGGATCCCGAGGAGAAGCATAAAGGTGATGGAGGAGGTGCCACCATTGCCATCAAGTCTTCATCACCCACCGAGGAGCGCCTCTTCTCCAACTTGAGTGACGTCGACGAGGGCTACACCAACCCTTCTTGCTTCATGGCCTATGGACGCAAGGTAATACCCTCATCCAAGCCCTGTATTGATGATAATCTTGAGAGTGATGAGGGAAGTGAGGATGATTTGAATGATGTGATTAAAAGCTTTGGCAAACCGGTAATGCAACATATGGCTAAGCTAATGAAGACATTGGACTACAAGGAGAAATCCCTAGAAAGGCAAGAGGACTTGCTCATTCTTGAAAAGAAGAGAAACATTGCCCTATAGGAGGATTTAGCTAAGGAGCGGGAGAGGATTGAGAAATTGACCAATGAGCTTTACTCCGTCAATGGATAAATGGCTAGTCTAATGGATATCAATGACTCACTTCAAGAGAAGCTTGTGACATTGGACCAAAGTCACAAAGCACATGAAGTGCAATTTGTTACCCTTTCGAGTAGCACCTCTCCTCCCGATGAAGCCACTAAGTCGTCCAATGCCTCCACTAGCAACGGTTATGCTAGATGCTATAGCTATGATTTGGATTCCTACTACTAACCTTGAAGCTATAGCGGCACTCAATAAAGAAAACGAGAGGTTGGGCACTTTGGTGAAATATGGGTGTTTGAAGAATTATCACTCAAAAGACGCCCTCTACAAGACCATATCCACCCATGTCAACAAAGATGGGCATGGTCTTTGTTTCTCTGAAGATAGAAGCCATCCAGAAGGGTAATTGTGAACGGGAAGCCTTGCCTAAAGTTTGTCAAGGAAGGAGGCAACCCACAAGCAAGCAAGGTGGGTTGTCCCTTGGCTGGTCAGAGCTCCGCAAGTTCCGGACCAATTGACCAGAAGTTCCAGAGGAAGAGATCTCTCGGACAGAGAAAATACCGAAAGTTTCGGTCAAATTGGCCGGAAGTTCCGATCCTCTACCAGGTCAAGGGAACTATCAGGAAGTTCCGGGCATAGGGCCAGGAAGTTCCGGCCAGAAGGTATATACTATGATTCATTTGTGATCAGCAAGAACCACAATGGTAAGGTGGTTGCTCACTTCAATGGAGGTCACAATGATGAGTATTGTTCTTGTGTGTGGGTGTCCAAGGCGCTTGTGACTAACATTCGGGGACCCAAACTTCGACAAGTTTGGGTACCTAAAACCCTAGCATGACTTTCTTTTGTAGGCATACTCCTCAAGTGGATCAAGTTGGGTGGTGGACAGCGGATGCACCAACCATATGACGAGGGAGAGTAGTATGTTTACAAGTCTTGATCAGGAGGGAGGAAATCACGAAAATATCATCTTTGGAGATGACGGCAAAGGAAAGGTAATTGGTTTAGGTAAAATTGCTATCTCAAATGATCAATCCATCTCTAATGTTCTTCTTGTCAATTCATTGAGCTATAATCTTCTTTCCGTTTCACATTAGGCAAAACAGGTTACAATTGCTTGTTCACCGACGTGGATGTGACCATTTTTAGGAGAGATGACTCATCCGTTGCCTTTAAAGGAAAGTTAAAGGGTGATCTCTATCTTGTTGACTTTCACATAGATAGAGTAAACCCCGAAGCTTGTTTAATGGCAAAATCCTCCATGGGTTGGCGATGGCATCGAAGGCTAGCCCATGTAGGAATGAGGAATTTGTCAACTCTCTTAAAAGGGGAACATATTCTCGGTCTTACTAATGTAACCTTTGAGAAAGATCGTGTGTGTAGTGCTTGTCAAGCTAGAAAGAAAGTTGGAAATCCACATCCTATCAAGAGCATGATGACTACCTCAAGACCACTCGAGCTTCTTCACCTGGACTTATTTGGCCCCGTGGCTTATATAAGCATAGGAGGTAACAAATACGGTTCTGTGATTGTTGATGATTATTCCCGTTTCGCTTGGGTATTCTTTCTCCATGACAAAAGTGAAGCTCAAGAAGTCTTCAAGCACTTCGCTAGGCAATCCCAAAATCAATATGATCTCTCCATCAAACGGGTGCAAAGTGACAATGGAGGAGAATTCAAGAATACACAAATGGAGGAATTTCTTGATGAGGAAGGCATCAAACACGAGTTCTCTGCCCCATATGATCCACCTCAAAATGGCATCGTCGAGAGGAAGAACCGCACACTCATTGAAGCAGCAAGGACGATGCTTGATGAGTACAAGATCTTCGATGTCTTTTGGGCGGAAGTCGTGAGCACCGCATGCCATGCCATCAACCTTCTCTACCTCCACAAGCTTTTGAAGAAGACATTCTATGAACTCTTGAGTGGTAAAAAGCCTAACGTTTCTTATTTTCGTATCTTTGGGAGCAAGTGCTTTATTTTGAGTAAGAGACCTCGTTCGTCTAAGTTTGCACCTAAGGTGGATGAGGGCTTCTTACTCAGTTATGAATCAAATGCCCATGCCTATCGGGTTTTCAACAAAACCTCCAGTATTGTTGAGATCACTAGGGATGTGACATTTGATGAATCTAACGGCTCCCAAGGAGAGCAAATTGTGGTGCATGTTGTAGATGATGTGGATCTAAACAAGGCAATTGCAACGAAGGCCATTGGCGACATACGACCAGTCGAGACGCAAGATGATCAAGTGAATGGTGATCAACCTCTGTTGTCGATAGCCAATAGCTATTCATCAAGTCAAGAAGACGAGGTATCAGAAGTTCCGATGCACACAACCCGGAACCTCCGGCCAGATGCTCCGAGCCCTAGGGTTGGAACATCTGGGCATTAGGTCGACCGGAAGTTTCGGGCCCAACAGGCCGGAACCTCCTGGATACTGGACATGAAGGCATGCCTCTGGCACAAGTGGATGGGCTCGATGTCGAGGGCACTCAAGAGCTACCTGATCAGGTTGTAGTCCGCTCGGTGCACCATCCAAGGATTCACCATACAGTTCAACAAGATCACCCCGTCGACAACATTCTTGGAGACATTCAAAAGGGGGTAACCACTCGATCTGGTCTTGCAAGTTTTCGTGAGAATTACTCATTTGTCTCTTCTTTGGAACCAGTTAAGGTGGAGGATGCACTTGGTGATCCGGATTGGGTGATGGCCATGCAGGAAGAGTTCAACAACTTCACACGCAATCAACTGTGGTCATTGGTGGAGAGACCTAATCAAAATGTGATCGACACCAAGTGGATCTTCCACAACAAACAAGATGAGAATGGAGTAGTCACTCGCAACAAAGCCCGGTTAGTGGCACAAGGGTTTACTCAAGTCGAGGGCCTCAACTTTGGTGAAACCTTTGCGCCGGTTGCTCGTCTTGAGTCCATTCACATTCTTTTAGCCTATGCCGCTAACCATGATTTCAGATTGTATCAAATGGACGTTAGGAGTGCTTTATTGAATGGACCAATCTCCGAATTGGTGTTTGTTGAGCAACCACCCGGCTTTGAAGATCCCAAATATCCAAATCATGTGTTCCATGTCCATCCATCTCGAGAATCCTTCTTTCAGCTTCTTGTTGGAAGTTCCGGACCCTAGTCCGGAACTTCCGATAATTTCTCTCTGTCTAAAATTCGGGCCGACTGAAAGTTCCAGTCAGGTCCAAAAAAATGTTCCGGTAGTCGGGGTGTTCAAATCCTAGGGGTGCCCGATGGCGAACCCTATCCCCATCTGTCTCCACCTTCGCCATCCCTCTCCTCTCTCACCCCTCTCCCAGCGATCTGTTGATTCCACCATGCAATCTCTTTGCTCTTGATCGTTTTCTGGTTGTTTTTGGTCAAGGTTCGACACCCCGTGCTTGTTTTTGACTTTCGTTCGCCCGAGGTACTTCGTTCGATCTCTCTCCCTAGTTTTATCTTCTTTTGCCCCGATCTCTCAATTCTTGGACCTAGGGAGAATACCTTTTGGATAGAAACTCGATTAGGACCTTGTAGATGGCCGATCTATGCATTTTGAGGCAATGCTCTTGATTTTCGGCCGGAGGGCTGTGCGGCTGCCAAGCACACCGGAAGTTCCGGTGTTCATTGACCGGAACTTTCGGTCCCTGTGCAGTCCGCCACTTCTCCTTTCCTTTCCCTCCTTTTTGTCACTGCAACACCCTTATCGTTGATTGCTCCTTATTTGCAATGATTCCATGGCTCGTGAAAAACATCAGAAGGCTAGCCAGGACATCTCTGGGGATGACAATGACCCTAGTCCCCCTGTTCGAGGCCCTCGGGGTCGTCTCCCAAAGAAAAGGACCAATCGGGTTGTGGAGATGAAGTGGCTTATCTGGGGCTATGTTCTATCCAAGAACAATCCCATCTTCAATGATCTGATGCATGTCTGTGAAGCTAAGAACATCAAGGATGTCCTCTGCCTCGACTACTCCTAGTTTATAGGGCAGTTCTATGCCACTGTGTTCTTCGGCTCCACCAAGAATGGGTTTCCCTTCTTGAAGTGGAGGACAGAGCGACGCCCTTACAAAGTGTTGTTGACGAGAAAAATCAACACGCCGGCCTGGGAGATCTGCTTAGCTCTAGTGCAGGTCCTAGAATAGATGAAGTGTGGCGTGCGAGTCAGTTTGATCCTGCCACCGACAAGTTATGCAAAACAGCAGAACATAAATCATATCGGCCGATAGACCGATACCCAAAAACTAACTAATCAACTGATAAGCTGATGGTGCAATTCCAGCCGATGCCGATGTCAGCCAATGGTGTTAGGGTTTGAATCCATTGGCTGTACGCTTAACAGACATATATATATAAAGGCGATCGGCTGACAATAACACGATATATATAACATTGAACGAACCAATCACATGGTAAAATAGATATTGATTTAAATATTAAAGCACACATCAGCTCGGAGTCCGATTTCATAAAATCCAAATGATCAAATGTTCAATGAAGCCTCTGCTACAATCGGCTATATCCAACTTGTATATAATCCTTGTAAGCCGATGCAATATCCAGATAACTCATCGGCTGAAATCCCGATGAAACCCTTAGTGGCAGTCATCAGGCAGGCTAGATATTACGGTTCTAATCACGACTTAGTAGATCAAACTGATGCAGCACTAAGTATGAAAAGAAAAGCAATATCTAGACAATCAAGCCCTTGGCTGATTTTCAGGGTGGTAAATGCCTAAACCAATCTAATCTAGTATAACGATTTAGCCGGTATCGGCAGAAACCCTAAAATGAGAGACAACCGATAGGGCTAAACTGAAATACTAAGATTAGATTAATAGAGACATATGATAAATAGTCAGGCAAGCATGCTAACTAAACCGGAGCAATCCAAGAGACCGAACGTACTGATGTAGCCTTGGACAACATCGATGTAGTCAATATGATCGCCTGATCCAGCAGAACATTGGACTTATTCCTTTGCTGGAGGTCGAACCTAATCGATGCAGCCCAACGCCGGATGCCAAGCTCCGCCGGATGTCGAATGAAGATGAAGAGTAAAAGAGTGGCGATGCACCGAATTGTATTGATCGAGAGATATTTACATGAACCCTGGGCTTACATATTTATACCCGTGGGGTGACAAAGATCCTAACAGATTACAAAACAAACTTTCCTAAAGATAAACTAGGAAACTAACAATCTCTTCCTAATTAATTGATACAAGTCGTATCCTCCCTGGACTCGGTTTCTACTGGATAAGGTCTTCCTAAACCGAACCCAACAAGAATTCGACTGCTGGAGATATGGATCCTCCATCGGCTGACGCAAAACTCTCAGCCAATTCTGCTTCGAGCCGATACTAACCCTTAGCCGATAAGGACTTCAGGGCTTACCAAATTTTGGCGTTAACAAGTGTCTCTACCTCAGTTCGTAGAGATTTTGGGGTTTGATCCGGTTGATCTGAACCACAACAACATCCATATTGAGGATACCATCCCCTTGGTGCGCACCAGGTTCCTCTATGCGCCAGATGCTCCTCGTGACTGTCTCGAGACCACAAAGGGGTTTCTACCTCAGTACAACCTTCTTCACTCCATCTTTAGGTTTGGATCCTCCTTGTTTTCTTTCCTGTCTTGTTTTGCTTCCTTGTGTCATTTTTCCTTTGTGTCCCCATCTTCAGGTGCACCCTGCTTCCTAAAGCTAGGGAAGCGACTGCTCTTCCTGCGCGCCATGTGCATCTCCTGAGTCGCATGCGGCTTAATCAGCCACCCTTCAGTGTCACCAAGCTCATCTGGTTTGAGATATACAACACCGCCTGTGATCCCAAGCGGGGGTGTGTGTATGCTCCATACATCATCAAGATGATCAACAATGTGACTAGCTTCTTCTACATCTGTGACGCCACTTTCAAGCCATTTCACCCTCATGTGCCGACTGCACCCAGGATTCCTCCTTCCGGTCCTTCTGGCTCAGCATCAGGTGCCGGTCCTTCCTCAGCTCCTTCACACCCTTCGGACTCGAGCTCCCGCTCGCCCATCAAGAAGGTGTTGCGCTCGATCTACTCTCTGCGCTAAGACCGCCTCCAAGGTCAAGAAGATAGAGCGGCGTCAGAAGATTCTTCTGAGGGAGGCCGGTCAGACAATCTCTGACGACTCCAAGGATGAGGTCTATGAGGACCACTTCGTAGCCTACGAGACCGCTCGCGATGTTGCTGCCGATGAGGAAACTTCTGCTTCTGTCCTTCACGCTTTCGCTAAAGTGTCTTCGCACTCAAAGGGGGACGAGGAGGAGGATGACACTCCTGCTGTGGCTTCGCCAGCTGCTGCCTCTGGTAGCACCACCGACGTCGCTGAGGACTCCCCTCGTGATGGTCACGACGACATCCACTCCAGCGACACCGAGATCATCGCAAACTCCAATGACTCCGAGTGACTTCCCTTCTCTCTTATCCCTTTTTGGTGTCTTGATGCCAAAGGGGAGAAGACTGAGAAAGAGGGGGGGTCAATTCGGGGACAATTTGGGGTCAACACTGAAGGCTCGTAGATGTCGCCTAGAGGGGGGTGAATAGGCGACCTCTTCCCACCGTTGCATGCTCGGTAAGGCCCCTGTTCCTTTTTCCGCCGCTCCACCGCTCTCTATCGCTCGTCGCCAAGCCGATGGCCGCCACCGGCGACCATCGGGGCGTGCGCTCCGTCGCTGCGTTACCCAGCTGGCCGGCCGCCGGTCGCTGCCGCGCCCAAAGCGGCCTCGGCGTCCACCCGCCTCTGGCAGATCGGGACCGTCGTTTCCCCGTGGCCGCCTGATTCCCTACAGGGTGATCCAGGCCGTCCACGTGGTGGACCGGTCCCCGTGGACTGAGTCCACCATGGACCCCATGTGCCGCTGCCACTACACCTGACATCAGCCCTTGCCTGCTAACATCAGCCCTCGCATGTGAAGGCTCGTAGATGACGACTAGAGGAGGGTGAATAGGCAATCCTGAAATTTTCTCAAAAATGCAGCGGTTAAAACACACAGGCATCGAAACTCCGGTACTTGAACCCCGAAACTTCCGGTCAGCACAAGCCGTCCGAAATTTCGATGTTACGATCTGGAACTTCCGATGTTCTATTACTTAAAAGGATCTAAACTCAAATTTAAGTATATTCTACACAAGTTTATTGCTAGCAACAGTAAGATACACACAGGCAATATAGACAAGCAGCAGGAGGTAAAGGGATAACACATGAGACACAAGGATTTTTACTCGAAGTTTGGATTTGAACAATCCTACTCTCCGTTGAGGAACTCCGTAGAGTTGGGTCTCAATTAACCCCTTGCCTCACCAAGCAAATTCCTGGGAAGAAGTTGACATCCTTCAATTCCAACGTTTCTAGGTTCTTACCTAGAGACCAAATTGACCACAAAGATCCAAATTCGATCCTCTAGCGTGAACCACAAACATGAATTACTTTACCTAGACAACCTCCTAAAGATCAGCTTGGTTTGTCACTATCCATACCTCGTTTCCTTGCGGAGGAGAGGTGATCCTTCACAAACTTTCCTGGGCTAATCCACAATTCTCCAGATGCTCGCGGGAGACACCGAACCGTCTAGGAGATTGCTCTCCAAGAGTAATAGGCACCACTCTAAAGCCTTGCAAGAATCACCAAGTGTAGACCCCCGTTTTTGAGGACGAGAATCATTCGTGTTCATAGTACCTTATCCCTGGATCGAGTAGTTTGGTACCCACGAATACAGTTCTGAATTACCAGGTGCAAAGTGCACGAATAGTCTTACAACGAAATTATTACAATAATAGGCCCGAAGGCAATATCCAATACATATAGGACCTACCGAGTCCGGATACATCCAAACAGAGAAATTAGATAAGATAGCAGACGGAAGGCGGCGGCATGCCGATTGCCACGAGGCAACAAGCGGGGACTAAGACTGTTGCGCCCCTTTGTCTTCATTCCTCCTAGTAGTATGTGTACGGGTCTTCCTCATCTCCTTCATCTGGAGGTTTGTGCGTATAGCAAGGGTGAGTACCCAACGTACTCAACAAGCCAACACGGAATGATGCACATGATAGGGTCATTCAAAGGATGGCTATGGTTTATTTGCGCAAAGCCAATTTTCACAAATCATTTCACAAACCTAACATCTAGCCAGATCAGGTTTTAGGTCCATAGTATATTAACTCGGCGACGGTTCTGTCCACCATCCATTGTGATCCCAAGGATAGCTTCCCACCTCCGATTCGTCTTGGTTTTCTGGGGTGTCTTCCCCCTTCTCCCAGATAGAGAAGTTGGTTTCCCAGCACATAAAATCATTATGCAATCCCACCCATCATTTTAAAATTTATGAGTGTAGCCACGGGAAACACTTGTCACGTCGCTCATTAACCGCGAGCACGGCTATTCGAATAGATTGATTAACTCACACTGCAGTGGATGTACACTTTACCCGTACTCCGCAACTACTCATGGAATGAGCCTACATCCCTCTATATGGGACGGTCACGGCAAAGCCTTTCGATAACCTCACTTTGGCAGTACCCGCTCCATGAACTTAAGCCCTCATGCACTCTAGCCGTCATTTCCTAGCAGTGAGAGGAGTTCTGGCGTAAACGGGGTAAGAGAAAGAATTGCTCTATCCTTGCACTTTCCATCTTCATGTCCTTTTCTTCATGTCTTCATTTCCTGATGTTGATCGCATGCTGGATCTCTGCCCAGGTACCAACCAGCGGTACACCCCCTGCCGGTAAGCCCTTAACTTTCGTCCAGGCACCCACCAGTGGTACACCCCCACCGGCAAGCCCTTACCTCAACGCCAACACCTGAACCTACTATGCAAGGATACTGCCTCCGCTCGGATATTTAATCAGCTAGGTCTATACCCATTCGAGAAGTACGGTTGTACTGGCTCGTTCTAAGTTGTAGTCTCATGGCTCGGTCCTTAACTGACCAGGGATGGTACTAGCCTTTCGCGGAATCCACCCAAATCCATCCATCCGCCCCAGTCTAAAACATTTGTTTGTATTTTCATTTTTCATCAAAGCCATTTCCAACATGATCAAGGCAACGTGGCGCTCATGTCTCCACTTGCCGTGTCTCAACCATCTTCCCAAGATAGTTGCCCAAGAACGAGGCTTATTTGTAAAATCATGAGTATGCAAGAATCTAGTATAAGCGTGGCTAAGCATTTTACCGAAGATAACCTCCGGTTGTATCACATCGAAGGTTACAAAGAATTTTTCTAAGGGTATTCAATATCAAGGCAGGATATATCAAGAATAGGTACTCATTTGTGTATAGCATGCAATATGTAATTGAAAACAACATCATTTCACAAAGTAGGATCAATATGTTCAAAGGGATGTGTTGACTTGCCTTGCTCGCACACTTGTTGAACGGGGTCTCCCGCGTAGTCAGCGCTTGCTTCTTCGGATGCTAACCATACGTGCGAAAAAGGAATGATTGAATTCGTTTAGAATTCAATAAAATCCAATTAAAAGCCGAAGAAATTGCAAAAGCGGCTCCTAAGATGAATCTATGGTGTTAAACGACTTTTACGTTTGAGTTTGGCTAGAATCCGAGTTAAGACGGGCGAGTTAGAATAGTTTGAAGTTTTGCGATCCATCGATTTGGTTAAGTGTGATGTGATATTTATTTTAGGTTAACATGCTTAAAGCTTAAGAAATATTGGAGTTGATGATTCAATTAATAAAAAGAAAGTGTTTATCTTTCCATTTCATCGAATTATTTCTCGGGTCGAGAAGTCCTAGGATTTACGATAATCGATCCCAAAATAATCTCGAGGCTAGGTATTATACTAAATAATCTATGCATCAAGAATAGTGCTTTTGGCGACAACTAAGTTAGATAGGTTCCGAGATAAATAAATGAATAATGCGATGGCTATATATATATATATATTTAAAATAAAACCTCGTTTAATAATCGATCCCGAATTATTTTTGAAGTCCAAATTTGTTTTGAAGGAAATATGTAATTTTGCCCAAAGATTTTCCTGAAATATCTAAAAAAATTTTTCCTAATTTTTCCAAAATTTTCCCAAAATTTTTCCCAAAATTTCCCCCTTTTTTTCTTTCTCTTTTCCCTTCTTTCCTTTCCTCTTTTCCTTTTTTTGTTTCCTTTTCTTTCCCTCCTCTGTTCTTCTTCTTTCCCTCCTTCGGCTCAAATGAGCCGACGCAGGGGCAGGGCATGGGTGCGGCTGGCTGTCGAGGCAGGGGGAGAAGAGGAGAGGAGGGGGGCTCACTGGCGGCTAGGTCGGCGCAATGCGGTGACACGGGAGCAGCGACGACGAGTGAACGGCGGTGCGCTTCGGGTGGCACCGCGTCAACGGGCAGGGCGGCTGCGCGTCAAGGGGCGCGACGGGAAGCGAAGAGGAGGAGCGGGGAAGGGATGTGGTGGGGGAGAAGGAGTTCGGGCTCCTTTTATTGCGCTCGGCGCGGCGATAGGAAGGGGTCCGGGCGGCGCACGGCATGAGAACTCGCGAGAGGAGGGTCCGACGGCGTGTGGTGCAGCACGGCGCGTCGGCGCGTGGCGCGTGCGGAGAGAGGGCCGTCGGCGCGCTCCGCGGGCACGCGCGCCGAGGAGTAGGGGGCCGGGCGGCTAAGCGGCGCGCGACACGCACGCGGTGGGCATGGGCGCGGGCGCGACGGCGGCGGTGGCCGGCGCGTGGCATGGCGGCTGCGGCGCGCGGTGCGTGGGGCGGTTGGGCCGGCGCGGCATGCGTGCGGGCGGGCGGCACGCGGCACGGCGGCTGCGGCGGCGCGGTGAGTGAGCGACACGCGCACGGTGCGGTCGGGCCGGTGCGGCGTGCGTGCGGGCGGGGCCGGGCTTGGCGCGCGCGCGGATGCGGCGCGCCGCTCGCGGCAGGGGTCCGGCGAACACGTGGCCGACAATGAACAGTGCTCTTTTCTATTTTTCCCGAATTACTTTCCCATTTTCCCAATTCTTTTTCCTTTCATTCTAAAAATTCAAAATAAATTATAATATTCCCAAAATTTATTTAAAAATATATTTTCAAATTTTTCCCCCACTTTTCAATAATCAAAATATATTTTCCTCCCTAACTTATTCTTTTCTTTTAAATTTAAAAGTTAGGATTCTTTTGATTAAAATTACTTTCCCAACTTCATATTTTCTTTTCTAAATATTTTTATTATTCATATTTGGATATTAATTACTTTTCAATCACTATTTTAGGGTTTATACCAAAATTATATACTTTTCAAATAATCTTTATAGATTCCCAAGTCTTATATATTATTCCCTCAAATCTATATTTTAATTTTTCCAAATTATAATTTTTGATTCAAAATCAACCCTAGACTTCCCTATATATTTTTTATAATTAATTAATTTTGTTTTGTTTATTTCGGATCTTTATTTGTTTAAATTTCCTTTCTTTTTGGATTTGAAACTCCTCGGCTTTTCATTCTTTAAATAAATTTTTATTTTATCTATATCACGCGACAAAACCTATAGATAAGAGGCGATAAACACGACGAGATGCGATAATACCAAAAGTTTTTGTAAGTCCCAAATTTTAGTTTTTGATTTTTAAATCCCCGATTTTCGGGTGTTACAAACCTACCCCTTAAAATAAATCTCGTCCCGAGATTTGGGTTGGGTTGTGGTTGTATGTCCGTTGGTTCATATATGACTGATCCACTTAGGACTTCATCCCAACAAATGATGGATAGGACGATGGTTTATGATAAGGCGAACATAGATCACAGAGTTCTTAAGGTGATCCTTACTGTGTCTTTGTGATTCTTTGTTTCAGATAACTATATTATCCTTTTGTTTTAAAAAAAACCATTCTAGGTGCTCTAGACTTAGTGGTTCTAGTAATCTAATATTTCCATAAGGAATCTTTTGATGTGTGCCCTTGCTTCATTTATAAGGAAAGGGAGAGAGAGGTGGCTTGTCTCTCACACTTGTCCCACTAGCGAGATCGGAGAGTGAGTGGAGCGAAGTAGCTCGAGTGAAGGAGGGATGGAGCGAGGGCTCCACGACGAAGCGCGAAGTAGAGCGATGGGTTCTTGGCAGAGGCGGACTTCGTCGGCGGTTAGGGCTTGCGGTCGCAGGCTCTAGGGTGGAAGGAGATGTTTCCTCATCGGTTCAAGCGATGGGTGGATTCGTCGCCGGAGATGTTGCTCGGAGGATAGTGGTGTTGAGGTTCTTCGGCCATGGAAGCTGCATTCTGGCGAAAGGGGTTGCTGCCTAGCGATGGGTGTGGGCAAAAGTGTGGTATGTCGGAGCGGCTATTAGTACTTTACTGGCTTGGGTGCTATACCCACTGGTTTTTGTTTGGAGGCTGTGGCGGGATGCGACAAAGGATGGTTACCAGATTTCCTTTGTGAGGCGGTTTGTCTTCTCGTCGTGTTGGCACCCATTGTTTTTCTCTCTTTTCTGGGGTTGCTAATAGATTAGGTAGTTAATGGATGGTTCCTAGAATTTGTCCCCTTATGTATGGATCTGGCGGCTACTGCCTGAATCTCCCTTTTGTCTTTATATTAGGAGCACATTGGATGTTTTGTCTAAACTGGTGCTCAGGTGGTTTAGGTTGTTGGGTTTTGCTTGTCAGAAGAGTGGTTGGATGACATTGATTGCTAGGATTGCTACCAGCGTTCCAACTAGTTTCCCATGTAAAGTATATGAATCTAATTATGTTTTCAGGGGGCTTAGATCCATCTAAACCTTGTTCTGCTGTGAATAGGTGTAATGTCCAATTGACTAACAGATGGTGGCGGTGTCTGTCTAAAGAATGATCTTTCAAACATACAATATTTAGTATGTCTACTGCTAAGCTTTTCTTAAGTTGTATAATAGACTTGCTACTCCAAAATTTTAGAGACCTTTATTGCATAGATGGGTAGTGACCTTATATGGTATGATTGTGATCCCGGGTATGGTTGACGGAAGACTATCCGAAGAAGGTTTGGTTTCATCTAGCTACAACATGGGGCACCATTTAAAGATCCATGGTCATGTCACTCTACCCCCCTTAAACAAATTTTAGGCTTTTGCTTTAGGCATAATCAACAAATCCTTAGGAAATATGCCCGGGTAATCCTGATCTTACCAGCCTACCGGTGGTGGTAGTAGGGTAAATAATCCCGGGGCGTGCTCACGCAACATCGAGTTTCGGTCCATGGTTATACTTGTCGGTGAAGTCCATGGGGTGGACATGGTGACTGTCTCTTGGTCACAGTTTATAACTCTCTTGTTCTCAGTCATCTGGTCCTTGTTAGAATGATACTGAGGTTTTGGGGTGATATCATGATATTTGAAGAAAACACCATGCCTCTACTTCCATGGGCATATTAATGCTGGCACGGGGTATGGCTATGTCTCTCCTAAGTGAAGGTATCATTATGGGTCTCTTATGGTCTATCTGACATAGGTTACATTCTGTGCTTGTCCTCGAGGTTAAGAAAGAATGCGAAGTTTTGAAACCAAACAAAACTTTAATTTAGTGCAGAATGGATGGAGAACGTACCCATTAGCACGATCTGGTCCTCCTGGGCCTCTTCAGCATGCACATGGTTCACTTGGCCCTTGCGGATTCCAGTGGTGGCCTCCTTCGGTTGGGGTGTCCCGAACAGTCTGCGTCCAGGTACCGGGGCAGGGGTCCCTCTTACAGCAATGGCGTTGGCTCCAGTACGGACGAGGGTGTTACGTGGCTTAGGGCAGTGATTTGCGAAGTGTCCATACTCCCCACAGTTGTAGCAGTTCACATTCTTAAGTCTTGGGGTCGCCAAGGTAGGTGCCGGGGAGCGGAAAGGGGTGGCAAATGGCATGCTGGCATTGCCGGGTGCGACGGGGCGATTGGTCATTGTGACGGCTGGCTTCCAACTTGTTGGTGTTGCTCCTCTGGGTCGCTGGGGCGTTCCTTGAATTGGGCGGGCTAGAGCAAGTCTTCTCTTCCGGTTGTTTTCAACCGTCCTTTGATCATGCTCAAGCCTTACGACCTTGTTGATGAGGCTCTGGAAGCTAGCGTGATCCTGACCGATCATCGGTCCTCTTAACTCATCGTTCAGTCCTTCAATAAACTTGTCCATCTTTTCCTCTTCGTCTGCCAGATCGCTTGTGGCGTAACGGGCAAGCTGCGTGAACTTGTTAAGATACTCTTGTACCATGGTGTTTCCTTGGCGCAGCCTACGGAACTCATTTTTCTTCATCCTCATAACCGCGGCTGATACGAAATTTTCACGGAAAGCAGCCGTGAATTCTTCCCATGTCGGTTCTCCGGCATCTTCACCCGACTCTCTTTGTAGGTGTCCCACCAGTCACTTGCGGGACCTTCCAGCTGATTAGTGGCGAAAACGACCCTGTCGGCTTCTTGTACTCGGACGAGGGTCAACTTCTTCTCTATTACTCTCAGCCAATCTTCAGCATCCATAGGTTCTTCTGCCATAGCGAAGGTGGGTGGCTTGGCTCTCATAAACTCACCTAAGCTTGATCCTCCGTGTTGTCCTTGGTTGTTGGCAATGGCTTGAAGCAATTGGGTTTGTGAAGCCATGACCTCTGCTAGGGTGGTAGGGTTAGGTTTCGGCGGGTTCTCAGTAGCTGCTGAGGCTCTACGACGGTGCGCCATCTGAAAAGTATAGATGGGGTAAGGGATTAGCCTACTAAGGTCACGATTCTAATCGATCCTGTTTCTTTCTTTTTGTTTACGTTAAGTTGTTTCAAATGATCTTTTGCACACAACAAGCATGGTGGAATAAACTCATTTAAGACATAACATGGAGCTTCATATTAGTTCGTAGATGTTACATCAGGGGGATACATTGGACATGTGTAGTCCATACAACACAACACAACAACACTAATATCGATCTAGGGTCTTCATACATAAAGGGTAGGGGCATGGTCGTTGCTGTCTTAATTCCATCCAAAGCAAGACCAGAGTTGATGCAGACTTCTTGTCTAGTTGTTTGGGCTGCCGCCCGATCTGGGGTTGCCTCCTATGGCTGTTGTATTGGCACCGGTAAGAGGAGGGATGCTGTGTGACTTGGGGCATTGGTTGGCATAGTGTCCAAATTCCTCACAGTTGAAGCAAGTCACATTCCTTTTTCTTGGGGCAGCCGGGATAGGTGTTGGAGTGCGAAACGGTGCGGTAGTTGTCCTAGGGCAACCATTGGCATAGTGCCCTAACTCTCCACAGTTGAAGCAGTGCACATTCCTCTTTAGACGTCGGGGAATCTCCTCAGCATCTTCAGGGGTACACACTGTGCTCGTGATGATCATCCTGCCAGTACCACCTGTGGTCCATTTTGGTGACTTCCTCTTCCTGGAGTTGGATGGTGAACTGAGCCCTTGGTCGGTCGTTGGATTGAATTCCTTGTCCTTCCTTCCGCACTGTATCTCCCCCTCGATCTGGGTTCCGATGTGTTTTTCCCCTGCACTGTTCCTTATTCCATATCCTTGTTCCATGAAGCCGTAACGGGGGCCAAGTGTTTCCTTCCCTCCTAATGGTGGGTTTGGCGTTACTGCTCTCTGTGGGCTTGACAGTATATTCGCAGGAGTCATCAGGGCTTGAGTCGGAACGTACCGACGTTGCTCTAGACACGAACCCAAAACTTGAAGGTGTCGTTGCATTTGCTGCACCATCATGATCATCAATTGTGTCTGGTTAGCCATTATCTGGGCTAAGGTCGGATTCATAGGGAAAGAGGGTGGAATGTCCATAGGGTCGCTCTGGGTTGATCCATGAGATTGCTGAGATCTTGATTTCTTGCCCTTGTTCTTTCCCATCTATTGTCAGAGAGAGAAAGAAATCAGAAGAAAGGTTAAGCTCTGGTTGGGACCATATTCCTACGTACTCTTATTGCTCTAGCGGGTGGAATAAACAATCTCTCAAGCTTTAACAGGGTCACAGTCCTATATCTATTTTTGAAGATAGTTTAGGGTTTAGAGAAAGGTAAAATCAAATGTTTGTAGAGAAATTGGGGTGAGAGAGAAAAATATGTTTGTTTTGTGAAAATAGTTTGTATTTTCAAAATAATCCTATGTAGGGATATTTCCCTCTAACCAGCTATAAAGGGGTGGGGCGCCAGTTGGTCCTATCCTACAGTCGCACTGCTCTGATACCAGCTCTGTAGACCCCCGTTTTTTAGGACGGAAATCATTCGTGTTCATAGTACCTTATCCCTGGATCGAGTAGTTTGGTACCCACGAATACGGTTCGAATTACCAGTGCAAAGTGCACGAATAGTCTTACAACGAAATTATTACAATAATAGGCCCGAAGGCAATATCCAATACATATAGGACCTACCAGTCCGGATACATCCGAAAACAGAAATTAGATAAGATAGCAGACGGAAGGCAGCAGCATGCCGATTGCCACGAGCAACAACGGGGACTAAGACCTGTTGCGCCCCTTGTCTTCATTCCTCCTAGTAGTATGTGTACGGGTCTTCCTCATCTCCTTCATCCGGAGGTTTGTGCGTATAGAAAGGGTGAGTACCCAACGTACTCAACAAGCCAACACGGAATGATGCACATGATAGGGTCATTCAAAGGATGGCTATGGTTTATTTGCGCAAAGCCAATTTTCACAAATCATTTCACAAACCTAACATCTAGCCGAGATCAGGTTTTAGGTCCATAGTATATTAACTTGGCGACGGTTCGTCCACCATCCATTGTGATCCCAAGGATAGCTTCCCGCCTCCGATTCGTCATGGTTTTCGGGTGTCTTCCCCTTCTCCCGATAGAGAAGTTGGTTTCCCAGCACATAAAATCATTATGCAATCCCACCCATCATTTTAAAATTTATGAGTCTAGCAACGGAAACACTTGTCACGTCGCTCATTAACATGAGCACGGCTATTCGAATAGATTGATTAACTCACACCGGTGGATGTACACTTTACCCGTACTCCGCAACTACTCATGGAATGAGCTTACATCCCTCTATATGGGACGGTCACGGCAAAGCCTTTCGATAACCTCACTTTGGCGATGCCGCTCCATGAACTTAAGCCCTCATGCACTCTAGCAGTCATTTCCTAGCAGTGAGAGGAGTTCTGGTGTTCCCGGGGTAAGAGAAAGAATTGCTCTATCCTTGCACTTTCCATCTTCATGTCCTTTTCTTCATGTCTTCATTTCTTCATGTTGATCGCATGCCCGATCTCTGCCCAGGTACCAACCAGCTGTACACCCCCTGCCGGTAAGCCCTTAACTTTCGTCCAGGCACCCACCAGTGGTACACCCCCACCGGCAAGCCCTTACCTCAATGCCAACATCTGAACCTACTATGCAAGGATACTGCCTCCGCTCGGATATTTAATCGCTAGGTCTATACCCATTCGAGAAGTACGGTTGTGCTGGCTCGTTCTAAGTTGTAGTCTCATGGCTCGGTCCTTAACCGACCGGGGATGGTACTAGCCTTTCCCGGAATCCACCCAAATCCATCCATCCGCCCCAGTCTAAAACATTTGTTTGTATTTTCATTTTTCATCAAAGCCATTTCCAACATGATCAAGGCAGCGTGGCGCTCATGTCTCCACTTGCCGTGTCTCAACCATCTTCCCAAGATAGTTGCCCAAGCACGAGGCTTATTTGTAAAATCATGAGTATGCAAGAATCTAGTATAAGCGTGGCTAAGCATTTTACCGAAGATAACCTCCGGTTGTATCACATCGAAGGTTACAAAGAATTTTTCTAAGGGTATTCAATATCAAGGCAGTATATATCAAGAATAGGTACTCATTTGTGTATAGCATGCAATTTGTAATTGAAAACAACATCATTTCACAAAGTAGGATCAATATGTTCAAAGGGATGTGTTGACTTGCCTTGCTCACACACTTGTTGAACGGGGTCTCCCGCGTAGTCAGCGCATGCTTCTTCGAATGCTAACCATACGTGCGAAAAAGGAAGGATTGAATTCGTTTAGAATTCAATAAAATCCAATTAAAAGCCGAAGAAATTGCAAAAGCGGCTCCTAAGACGAATCTATGGTGTTAAACGAATTTTACGTTTGAGTTTGGCTAGAATCCGAGTTAAGACGGGCGAGTTAGAATAGTTTGAAGTTTTGCGATCCATCGATTTGGTTAATTGTGATGTGATATTTATTTTAGGTTAACATGCTTAAAGCTTAAGAAATATTGGAGTTGATGATTCAATTAATAAAAAGAAAGTGTTTATCTTTCCATTTCATCGAATTATTTCTCGGGTCGAGAAGTCCTAGGGTTTACGATAATCGATCCCAAAATAATCTCGAGGCTAGGTATTATACTAAATAATCTATGCATCAAGAATAGTGTTTTTGGCGACAACTAAGTTAGATGGGTTCCGAGATAAATAAATGAATAATGTGATGGCTATATATATATATATATTTTTTAAAATAAAACCTCGTTTAATAATCGATCCTGAATTATTTTTGAAGTCCTAATTTGTTTTGAAGGAAATATGTAATTTTGCCCAAAGATTTTCCTGAAATATCTAAAAAAATTTTCCTAATTTTTCCAAAATTTTCCCAAAATTTTTCCCAAATTTTCCCCCTTTTTTTCCTTTCTCTTTTCCCTTCGTCCTTTCCTCTTTTCCTTTTTCTTTTTTTGTTTCCTTTTCATTCCCTCCTCTCGTTCTTCTTCTTTCCCTCCTTCGGCTCAAATGAGCCGACGCAGAAGCAGGCATTGGGGCGGCGTCGTCGAGGAAGGGGAGAAGAGGAGAGGAGGGGGGCTCACCGGCGGCGAGGTCGGCGCAATGCGGTGACACGGGAGCAGCGACGATGAGTGAACGGAGGTGCGCTTCGGGTGGCACCGCGTCAACGGCGCGGCGGGCGGCTGCGCGTCAAGGGGGCGCGACGGGAAGCGAAGAGGAGGAGCGGGGAAGGGATGTGGTGGGGGAGAAGGAGTTCGGGCTCCCCTTTTATTGCGCTCGGCGCGGCGATAGGAAGGGGTCCGGGCGGCGCACGGCATGAGAACACGCGAGAGGAGGGTCCGGCGGCGTGCGGCGCGGCACGGCGCGTCAGCGCGTGGCGCGTGCGGAGAGGGGCCGTCGGCGCGCTCCGTGGGCACGCGCGCGAGGGTAGGGGCCGGGCGGCTAGCGCGCGCGACACGCGCGGCGGTGGGCATGGGCGCGGGCGCGAGGGCGCGGTGGCCGCGCGCGCGGCATGGGCGGCTGCGGCGCGCGGTGCGTGGGGCGGCCGGGCGGCGCGGTGTGCGTGCGGGACGGGCGGCGTGGCGGCGCGGTGCGTGAGCGACACGCCCACGGTGCGGTCGGGCCGGCGCGGCGTGCGTGCGGGGCGGGGCTGGGCTTGGCGCGCGCGCGGATGCGACGCGCATCGCTCGCGGCTGGGGTCCGGGTCGAACACGTGGCCGACAATGAACAGGCTCTTTTCTATTTTTCCCGAATTACTTTCCCATTTTCCCAATTCTTTTTCCTTTCATTCTAAAAATTCAAAATAAATTATGATATTCCCAAAATTTATTTAAAAATATATTTTCAAATTTTTCCCCACTTTTCAATAATCAAAATATATTTTCCTCCCTAACTTATTCTTTTCTTTTAAATTTAAAAGTTAGGATTCTTTTGATTAAAATTACTTTCCCAACATCATATTTTCTTTTCTAAATATTTTTATTATTCATATTTGGATATTAATTATTTTTCAATCACTATTTTAGGGTTTATACCAAAATTATATACTTTTCAAATAATCTTTATAGATTCCCAAGTCTTACATATTATTCCCTCAAATCTATATTTTAATTTATCCAAATTATAATTTTTGATTCAAAATCAACCCTAGACTTCCCTATATTTTTTTTATAATTAATTAATTTTGTTTTGTTTATTTCGGATCTTTATTTGTTCAAATTTCCTTTCTTTTTGGATTTCGAAACTCCTCGGCTTTTCATTCTTTAAATAAATTTTTATTTTATCTATATCACGCGACAAAACTTATAGATAAGAGGCGATAAACACGACGAGATGCGATAATACCAAAAGTTTTTGTAAGTCCCAAATTTTAGTTTTTGATTTTTAAATCCCCGATTTTCAGGGTGTTACACCAAGTGCTCAAGTCACCTAGCTCTCTCACTCTCACAATCACTCCAATCACTCAATCTTCTCACAAATTTGGTTATGTGGCTCAAAAATTGAGTTGAAATAAGGTAGAACACAATGGGAGAGGCTAGGAGACTGAAAAATGAAAGTTGGATGGCCAAAAGTGAGCTGGGGATGAGGTGGGATATATATAGGTACACTCTTGCGTCACCTAGCCGTTACTCACAAACTCAGCTGGAATATTATCCGGAAGTTCTGGTCTGGGACTACCGAAAGTTCCGGTCAACACTTAGTTCTCAGGGTTTGGCTGCGAGGTGAAGGTGTCCAGAAGTTCCGGCTTGGAACCCCAGAACTTCCGATCGGCTTTCTCTGTCGTGGGAGGGGTAATTTTCAAAAATAACTCCAAAAATTCTCACTCAAGAATGTTTTGACTAAGAGCACTTAGATCATCTCATGGCATGAGTTTCACCCTGAAGGGTTACGCGGAGGCTACGCTAGCCGAAAACAAAAACTTTTAACCGCGCAAACCAGGAACACTTGCAAGTAAGGGCCGATAGATCGTTACCGATTGGAGTAAGAGTGCAGCGGAATAGCCAATCAGGGCAATCCGATCCGGAACAGTATAGCCGATTTCTGGAGACAGCCGATTCGCCAATCAGCCGATTCGAGTCGTCCGGCCGTGTTCTCACGCCTCGCTCCGATGCGCCCGAGCCGCAATGATCGCTCCGATTGCGGCCGATCTGAAGCCGATCAACGGCGCGCAACGTAGCTGCGCCTCTACCGGTATCCACAAGTCTCTGGGACGAACGCCGGACACCCGTGTGCTAGCACGCAATGCAAGGCTAGGGTTTGGCTCGAAAGTGGGGAGGGTTTCCGTGGAGGTTGATCTCGGCGACTTCTGTTGCACGCGATGCAATTGACGTGTGTCAGCTCTCCACCCCTCCCTCCTTTATATAGAGTTGGCCGACTGGGACTAGTGGCCAATTAGGACTCTATTTTGAATCGGATCTCATCCGTATCTCATAGAGTTCGCGGCCCATACGTCGTAAGCCCATAGGACTCTATCCGATCGGATCCCTATCCGATCGAGCCGTATCCGAGTCCAACTCGAATATCTATTCTATCCCCTTAAGCGTGCGACCACAGGGTTCAGGTATACTCGGTTTCGGCTATAGTCTAACTTGCCGATCGTCGGCTCGAGTCCAACTCAGCCGACCCGTCACGCGGCGCCTAGCGGCACATATTGACACCATAGTATACAAGAATAATATCGGCTCAACCTGTAATGTGTACACAAATCCCTTTGCCTCACGATACCGTTAAGCTATAGGCAAGATGTGTGCCATCCCTTCAATAGCTTAACCATTCACTCGAACCGTATTGGATTATCATCATTGATTGACTCCTCAATCAACTTAGCATGGCCATGCATTTCCATAATCCATTACCTCGAGGGGCCGAGATATCTCTCCAAAGGAGGGGCAAATTCCATCTTGATCACTCACATCCCACTCCATGTTTCATAGCAAACCTGAAAACTACCTTTATAACTACCCAATTACGGAATAGCGTTTGGTAGTCCCAAAGTAGGCTACTACACATGTTGGAATCCATGGTGATCTCAGGTCTAAGGACTTTGTACCAACACTACCTGAGACCAACTAATGGCACATTAATTCCTGTAGTGTCTCATGGTGGGTCTATCCAACAATGTGTTCTCCAACACATGTGTCCATGTTTATTGATTTGGTATCTCCATACCAATGATCTATGAGACATGATCATCAATCAATAAACATGCCGATCTTAGAATCATATTTGTTCCAACAATATGACATATGATCAGGGATCGTTTAGAAATAGATTCATACATAAAGAGTCTCATAAATAAGTCACGTACTTATTGATCAATACAAGATGTCTATTTCATGGAACTGAATAACACTTTATTCATTTATACATAAACATTGACGTGATATCCAACATCTCCATGTTGCCTCTAGGGCATATCACTAACACACCCCTCTTAATAGTATGGTTTTTCCTAAAACTCAAGATTCAAGAAAAATACTACTATAAACCATCGTCGAATATTTTCTCCTTTTTGCAATTGATGTTTGAGGGTTCTCCTTTCTCAAAACCTGCACAACTAAGCATCTAAGGACTAATTCTCCTGCACACATCTCAATTAAACGCATTAATCCTTAACCAAATTGTTATTAACCACCAAAACCCACTTAGGGGGCTAGATGCACTTTCAATCTCCCCCTTTTTGGTGGTTGATGACAACTTGGTTAAAGCTTACAAAAGATTTAACAATAAATACATTTTTGTGTAAAAAGAATTGGTTTGAGCTCCCCCTAAAAGTATGCAAAGAGAGAAATAAGAGTTTAGGGAATTTCTAACCAACTCGTCTTACTCAGTGGGGTGCAACAAAGGTGAAATGAACTAATTTAAGAGGGCATGACATGGCAAGCACACAAAGAAATTGAAAACAACATTTCTCCACTCACAAATCACACAAGCGATCATGCAAATAAGCCTAAGTAATATCATAAGGTCTAGCAATCATTGTTAGTGATATTCCCTAGAGGCAACATGGAGATGTTGGATATCATGGTCAATGTTTATGTACAAATGAATAAAGTGTTATTCAGTTCCAGGAAATAGACAACTTGTATGGATCAAGAAGTACGTGACTTGTTTATGAGACTCTATATGTATGAATCTATTTCTAAATGATCCCTGATCATATATCATATTATTGGAACTAATATGATTCTATGATCGACATGTTTATTGATTGATGATCATGTCTCATAGATCATGGTACGGAGATACCAAATCAATAAATATGGACATTTGTTAGAGAACATGTTGTTGGATAGACCCACCATGAGACACTACAGGAATTAATGTGCCATTAGTTGGTCTCAGGTAGTGTTGGTACAAAGTCCTTAGACCTGAGATCATCATGGATTCCAACATGTGTAGTAGCCTACTTTGGAACTACCAAACCTATTGCGTAACTGGGTAGTTATAAAAGTAGTCTTCGGGTTTGCTATGAAACATGGAGTGGGATGTGAGTGATCAAGATGGAATTTGCCCCTCCTTTGGAGAGATATCTCTGGGCCCTCGAGGTAATGGATTATGGAAATGCATGGCCATGCCGAGTTGATTGAGGAGTCAATCAACAGACAGATAATCCAATACGGTTCGAGTGAATGGTTAAGCTATTGAAGGGATGGCACACACATCTTACCTATAGCTTAATTGGTATCGTGAGGCAAAGGGATTTGTGTACACATTACAGGTTCAGAGCCGATATTATATTCTTGTATCCTATGGTGTCAATATGTGCTGCTAGGCGTCGCTATTGGCTGAGTTGGACTCGAGCCCAAACCGAGTATACCTGAACCTACAGGGTTGCACTCTTAAGGGGATAGAACAGACATTCGAGTTGGACTCGAATATGGCTCAATTCAGATAAGATTCAATTTAATATAGAGTCCTATGGGCTTACGAAGTCTGGCCAGCCAACTCCATGAGATTCGAATAGGATCCGATTCAAATATAGTCCCAATATGCCACTAGACCCAGTCAGCCAACTCTATATAAAGGGACGAGGGGTGGAGAGTTGCGGCATTGCATTGAACCGAATCAATCTGATCTTCACAGAAACCCTCCCCACTTCCGAGCCAAAACCCTAGCCTTGCATCTTGTGCTAGCACACGGGTGTCAGGCATTCTATTCCTGAACGTGTGGATACCGGTAGAGGCGCTGCTACATTGCGGTGCTATTCGTCAGCTACGAATCGGCTGCGATCGAACAAATCGGCTGCGGCGCATCGGAGCGAGGCGGCTGTGGTGGATCAGCAGCGCGAGCGCGGTTCGGCGAATCGGCAAATCGGCTGTGGCAGATCAGCTGTGCAATCGGCGCATCGGCTACGGCGGATCGGCTGTCGTCTCGGGGAATCGGCTGTGATCGGCCAGTACTGTTCCGGATCGGATAGCTCCTGATTGGCTATATCTGCTGCACTCTACTCCAATCGGTAACGATCTATTGACCCCTACTTACAAGTGTTCCTGGTTTGCACGGTAGAAAATTTTTGTTTTTAGCTATCGTAGACTCTGCGTAACCCTTTAATCATTACAACCCAGCACACATAGAGTTCACATGTCCAAACGAGAGCGAAAAGATAAAAGTCCTAGGAGATAGCTGCACGGCCGGAAGTTCCGGTTGAAAGGTACAGAACTTCCGGTCGGCTGACAGGAACAAGCCGACAAGAAAGCACAAAAGCGAGAATTGACCCCCTCTTCCCCTCTTTCTCAATCTTCTCCCCCTTTGGCATCAAGACACCGAAAAGGGATAAGACAGAAGGAAAGTCACTCGGAGTCATCGGAGTTTGCGACAATCTCGGTGTCACCGGAGTGGATGTCGTCGTCGCCACCACAAGAGGAGTCCTCAGCGACGTCGGTGGCGCTACCAGAGGCAGCAGCTGGCGAAGCCACAGCAGGAGTGTCATCCTCCTCCTCGTCCCCCTCTGAGTGCGAAGACACTTCAGCGAAGGCGTGAGGGACAGAAGCAGAAGTTCCCTCACCAGCAATAACATCGCGAGCGGTCTCGTAGGCTGTGAAGGGGTCCTCATAGACCTCATCCTCGGAGTCGTCAGAGACTGTTTGACCGGCCTCCCTCAGAAGCATCTTCTGACACCGCTCTATCTTCTTGACCTTGGAGGCGGTCTTGGCGCAGAGACAAAAGATCGAGCGTAGCACCTTCTTGATGGGCGAGCTGGAGCTCGAGCCCGAAGGGCGTGAAGGAGCTGAGGAAGGACCGGCACCTGATGCTGAGCCAGAAGGACCAGAAGGAGGAATCCTGGGTGCAGTCGGCACATGAGGGCGAAATGGCTTGTGAGTGGCGTCACAGATGTAGAAGAAGCCAATTACATTGTTCATCATCTTGATGATGTATGGAGCATACGCACACCCCCGCTTGGGATCGCAGGCGGTGTTGTATATCTCAAACCAAATGAGCTTGGTGACACTGAAGGGCGGCTGATTAAGCTACATGCGACTCAGGAGATGCGCATGGCGCGCAAGAAGAGCAGTCGCATCCTCGGCTTTAGGAAGCAGGGTCCACCTGAAGATGGGGACACAAAGGAAAAATGACACAAGGAAGCAAAACAAGATAGGAAAGAAAACAAGGAGGATCCAAACCTGAAGATGGAGTAAAGAAGCATGTACTGAGGTAGAAGCCCTTTTGTGGTCCCGAGACAGTCACGAGGAGCATCTGGCGCATAGAGGAACCTGGTGCACACAAAGGGGATGGTATCCTCACTGTGGACGTTGGGGCGGTTAAAATCAACTGGATCAAACCCCAAAATCTCCGTGAACTGAGGCAGAGACACTTTGTAAGGGCGTCCCTCTGTCCTCCACTTCAAGAAGGGAACCCCGTTCTTGGTGGAGCCGAAGAACATAGTGGCATAGAACTACCCTATAACCTCAGTGTTCCAAGAGTAGTCATGGCAGAGGACATCCTTGATGTTCTTAGCTTCACAGACATGCATCAGAACATTGAAGATGGGATTGTTCTTGGATAGAAGATAGCCCCAGACAAGTCACTTCATCTCCACAACCTGATTGGTCCTTTTCATTGCTGAGACGATCCCGAGGGGCTTGAACGGGGGGACTAGGGTCATTGTCATCCCCGGAGACGTCCTGGCTAGCCTTCTGACGTTTTTCACGAGCCATGGAATCACTGCAAATAAGGAGCAATCAACGATAAGGGCGTTGCAGTGACAAAAAGGAGGGAAAGAAAAGGAGAAGTGGCAGACTGCACAGGGACTGGAAGTTCCGGTCAATGAACACCGGAACTTCCGGTGTGCTTGGCAGCCGCACAGCCCTCTAGCTAAAAATCAAGAGCATTGCCTCAAAATGCATAGATCGGCCATCTACAAGGTCCTAATCGAGTTTCTATCCAAAAGATATTCTCCCTAGATCCAATAATTGAGAGATCAGGGCAAAAGAAGATGAAACTAGGGAGAGAGATCAAACGAAGTACCTCAGGTGAATGGAAGTCGAAAACAAACATGGGGCATCGACCCTTGACCAAAAACAACTGGAAAACGATCAAGAGCAAAGAGATTGCACGGTGGAATCAACAAATCACCGGGAGAGGGGTGAGAGAGGAGAGGGATGGCGAAGGTGGAGAGAGATGGGGATAGGGTTCGCCATCGGCCACCCCTGGGATTTGAACACCCCGACTACCAGAACTTTTGGTCGGACTTGACTGGAACTTCCGGTCGGCCCGAATTTTAGAGAGAGAGAAATTATTGGAAGTTCCGGGCTGGGGTCCGGAACTTCTGACAAGAAGCTGAAAGGAGGATTCTAGAGATGGATGGACATGTAAACAAATGCGATGCACGTGACCAGCACACAAGCAATCAATACATAACAATGGTCACAATGCATCACAAGAGGAACAAAAACCAAGTTTTCGCAATCAACACAAGCACACAACAATTTTCACAAACATTTTGGAAATGGATTTTGGGAAAGATGGAAATGTTTGAACCTTATTTTCATATCAAAACCAGCTTCTACCCAAAAAGCGATCTGAAGATACAAAGGTTCAATTTCAATTTACACTCAATTTGATTCATGCTTGACTATTGATTAGCCAACCAATCCTCAACAAATGTTGCGAGAATCCAAGATATTGAGCTCACTCCTAAGCTCACAAAACCTCTTCTCATCCAAGGGCTTGGTGAAAATGTCGGCTAGTTGACTCTCAGTTCTCACAATGTCACCCTTTGCCTCTTGGTCTCTCAAGAAATGGTGGTGAATGTCTATGTGCTTGGTTCTTGAGTGTTAGACAGGATTGTTGGCTAGTTTTGTGGCGCTCTCATTGTCACATGGGAGAAGAATCTTGGAAAAATTGTAGCCAAAGTCTTGTAGTGTCTGTTTCATCCAAAGGAGTTGAGCATAACAAGATCCGTTGGCTATATATTCGGCTTCGGCGGTGGATAGGGCAATGGAGTTTTGCTTCTTGGAGGACAAAGAAACAAGTGATCGTCCAAGGAATTGGCATGTGCCGGTAGTGCTCTTGCGATCAACCTTACACCCGGCATAATCCGAATCAAATAGCCAACAAGCTCAAAGGCACAACCCTTAGGATACCACAAGCCAAGGTTAGGAGTGTGCACCAAATATCGAAGGATTATCTTAACGGTAATCAAATGACATTCTTTGGGTGCCGCTTGAAAGCGAGCACACATGGACACACTAAGCATGATATGGGGCCTAGATGCACAAAGATAAAGCAAGGATCCAATCATGGAGCGATATACCTTTTGATCCATGCTTTTGCTGTTTTCGTCAAGATCCAAATGACCATTGGTAGACATTGGCATCTTGATGGGATTGGCATCCTCCATCCCAAACTTCTTGAGTACATCTTTCAAATACTTTGTTTGGGAGATGAAGGTCCCTTCCTTGAGTTGCTTGACTTGAAGCCCGAGGAAGAATGTGAGCTCACCCATCATCGACATCTCGAATCTCTTGGTCATTATCCTACTAAACTCTTCACTAAATGAGACATTAGTTGAGCCAAATATTATATCCTCGACATAAATTTGGCATACAAACAAATCATTTTTGAATTTCTTAGTGAAGAGAGTAGTGTCGGCTTTGCCTATCTCAAAGCCATTTTTGAGGAGAAAATCCCGAAGGCTTTCATACCATGCTCTAGGGGCTTGCTTGAGCCCATAGAGTGCCTTGTGAAGCTGGAACACATGATTTGGATATTTGGGATCTTCAAAGCCGGGTGGTTGCTCAACAAACACCAATTCGAAGATTGGTCCATTCAATAAAGCACTCCTAACGTCCATTTGATACAATCTGAAATCATGGTTAGCGGCATAGGCTAAAAGAATGTGAATGGACTCAAGACGAGCAACCGGCGCAAAGGTTTCACCAAAGTCGAGGCCCTCGACTTGAGTAAACCCTTGTGCCACTAACCGGGCTTTGTTGCGAGTGACTACTCCATTCTCATCTTGTTTGTTGTGGAAGATCCACTTGGTGCCGATCACATTTTGACTAGGTCTCTCCACCAATGACCACGCTTGATTGCGTGTGAAGTTATTCAACTCTTCTTGCATGGCCATCACCCAATAAGGATCACCAAGGCATCCTCCACCTTAATTGGTTCCAAAGAAGAGACAAATGAGTAATTCTCCAAGAATGGTTACCCCCTTTTGAATGTCTCCAAGAATGTTGTCGACGGGGTGATCTCGTTGAACGGTATGGTGTATCCTTGGATGGTGCACCGAGGGGACTACAGCCTGATCAGGTAGCTCTTGAGTGCCCTCAGCATCGAGCCCATCCACTTGTGCCAGAGGCACACCTTCATGTCCAGTATCCTGGAGGTTCCGGCCTGTTGGGCCTGGAACTTCCAATCGACCTGATGCCTAGATGTTTCGACCCCTAGGGCTTGGAGCATCTGGCTGGAGGTTCCGGGCTGTGTGCACCGGAACTTCTGGTACCTTGTCTTCTTGACTTGATGAAGAGCTATTGGCTATCGACAACGGAAGTTGATCACCATTAACTTGATCATCTTGTGTCTCGACTGGTCGTATGTCGCCAATGGCCTTCGTTGCAATTGTCGTGTTTGGATCCACATCATCTACAACATGCACCACAATTTGCTCTCCATGGGAGAGATTAGATTCATCAAATGTCACATCCCTGGTGATCCCAAAAATACCGGAGGTTTTGTTGAAAACCTGATAGGCATGGGCATTTGATTCATAACCGAGTAAGAAGCCCTCATCCACCTTAGGTGCAAACTTAGACGGACGAGGTCCCTTACTCAAAATAAAGCACTTGCTCCCAAAAACACGAAAATAAGAAAACGTTAGTCTTTTTACCACTCAAGAGTTCATAGGATGTCTTCTTCAAAAGCTTGTGGAGGTGGTGACGGTTGATGGCATGGCATGCGGTGCTCACGGCTTCCGCCCAAAAGACATCGGAGATCTTGTACTCATCAAGCATCGTCCTTGCTGCTTCAATGAGTGTGCGGTTCTTCCTCTCGACGATGCCATTTTGAGGTGGATCATATGGGGCAAGAACTCGTGTTTGATGCCTTCCTCATCAAGAAATTCCTCCATTTGTGTATTCTTGAATTCCCTTCCATTGTCACTTCGCACTCGTTTGATAGAGAGATCATATTAATTTGGGGCTTGCCTAGCGAAGTGCTTGAAGACTTCTTGAGCTTCACTTTTGTCATGGAGAAAGAATACCCAAGTGAAACGGGAATAATCATCAACAATCACAAAACCATACTTGTTACCTCCTATGCTTAGATAAGCCACGGGGCAAAATAAGTCCATGCAAAGAAGCTCGAGTGGTCTTGAGGTAGTCATGATGTTCTTGATAGGATGTGGATTTCCAACTTGCTTTCCGGCCTGACAAGCACTACACACATGATTTTTCTCAAAGGTTACATTAGTAAGACCGAGAATGTGTTCCCCTTTTAAGAGGGTTGACAAATTCCTAATTCCTACATGGGCTAGCCTTTGATACCATAGCCAACCCATGGAGGATTTTGCCATTAAAAAAGCTTCGGGGTTTACTCTATCCATGTCAAAGTCAACAAGATAGAGATCACCCTTTAACTTTCCTTTAAAGGCAACGGATGAGTCATCTCTCCTAAAAACGGTCACATCCATGTCGGTGAACAAGCAATTGTAATCCATTTTGCATAATTATGAAACGAAAAGAAGATTATAGCTCAATGAATTGACAAGGAGAACATTGGAGATGGATTGATCATTTGAGATAGTCACGCTTGAACTTCCTCACCATGAGGACCATGTCTTCATCATCACTCTCATCTTCACATGAGGCTTGATCACTTGAGGCCTTCAAAGCGACTTCCTTGTTCTTGATCATTGCCACATTCTTGGCCATTTGCTTGACCTCCTTGGCTTCTTCTTATAACATCTCATGAGCAACAATTCTTCCAAGAATGTCACTTGGTGTAAGCCTCTTGAAGTCCTTTCTCTCACGGATGAGAGTGACCAAGGTAGGGCTCCTTGGTCCAAAGGCTCGAATAAGTCTCTTGACCACCACGTGATCCGTCAAGCCTTCACTTCCAAGGCCTCGAATCTTGTTGACCAAAAGCATCATCCGGTCGTACATCTCTTGAGGAGTCTCACTGTCTTCCATCACGAATATTCCGAGCTTTCCTTCCAAGAGCTCAATCTTGGACTCTCTCACTCCGGGGGTGCCTTCATGAGCCACTTGCAATATGTCCCAAATCTCCTTGGCCTCCTCAAGCCCATCAACCTTGTTGAACTCCTCCGGGCTCAAGGCGGAGAGAATGGCATCGGCATCTTGAGTGTTGCGGTGGATGCTTATCTCTTGCTCCGGAGTGAGGTCCATATCCTCCGTAGGCACATCGATACCTGTGCAAAAAATCTTCCAAATTCTAGTATGCAAAGAGATTAGATGCAACTTCATCTTGTGCTTCCAAGCGGCGTAGTGTGTACCATCAAAGTGCAGTGCACGCCCAGAAGGCACGGAAATGAAGTTGTTAGAGGGAATTTTAAGCTTGCTGTAATCAAAAGGTATGGAAGCTCCCCTGTCTCCTTGATGGGAGATTTTCCTCCACTTGCATCGTCTTCAACTTGATAATCCACTCCCGACATCTTGGATCGACTCTAAGCGATGAAGCCTATAAAGAGCTTAGGCTCTGATACCAATTGAAGGCCCATAGATGTCGCCTAGAGAGGGGTGAATAGGCGATCCTGAAATTTTCTCAAAAATGCAGCGGTTAAAACACATAGGCACCGAAACTTCCGGTACTTGAACCCCAAAACTTTTGGTCAGCACAAGCTGTCTGGAACTTTCGATGTTATAATCCGGAACTTCCGATGTTCTGTGACTTAAAAGGATTTGAACTCAAATTTAAGTACTTTCTACACAAGTTTATTGCTAGCAACAGTAAGATACACACAAGCAATATAGACAAACAGCAGGAGGTAAAGGGATAACACACGAGACACAAGGATTTTTACCCGAAGTTCGGATTCAAAGAATCCTACTCTCGGTTGAGGAACTCCGTAGACTTCGGTCTCAATTAACCCCTTGCCTTACCAAGCAAATTCCTGGGAAGAAGTCTATGGCCTTCAATTCCAACGTTTCTAGGTTCTTACCTAGAGATCAAATTGACCACAAAGATCCAAATTCAATCCTCCAGCGTGAACCACAAACATGAATTTCTCTAACTAGACAACCTCCTAAAGATCAGCTTGGTTTGTCACTATCCATACATCGTTTCCTTGTAGAGGATAGGTGAGTTTTGGTGGTTAATAACAAATTGGTTAAGGGACTAATGTATTTAATTGAGATGTGTCTAGGAGAATTAGTCCCTAGATGCTTAGTTGTGCAGGTTTTGAGAAAGGAGAACCCTCAAACATCATACAAAAAGGAGAAAAGATTTGACGATGGTTTATAGTAGTATTTTTCTTGAATCTTGAGTTTTAGGAAAAACCGTACTTTTAAGAGGGGTGAAACTCATGCCATGAGATGATCTAAGTGCTCTTAGTCAGAATATTCTTGAGTGAGAATTTTTGGAGTTATTTTTGAAAATTACCCCTCCCACGGCAGAGAAAGCCGATCGAAACTTTTGGGGTTCCAAACCGGAACTTCTGGACACCTTAACCTCGCAGCCAAACCCTGAGAACTAAGTGTTGATCGGAACTTCCGATAGTCTCAGACCGGAACTTCCGGACAGTATTCCAGCTGAGATTGTGAGTAATGGATAGGTGATGCAAGAGTGTACCTATATATATCCCACCTTGTCCCCAGCTCACTTTTGGCCATCCAACTTTCATTTTTCGGTCTCCTAGCCTCTCCCATGGTGTTCTAGCTCATTCCAACTCAATTCTTCATCCACATAACCGAATTTGTGAGAAGATTGAGTGATTGGAGTGATTGTGAGAGTGAGAGAGCTCGGTGACTTGAGCACTTGGTGATTCTTGCAGGGCTTTGGAGTGGTGCCTATTACTCTTGGAGAGCAATCTCCTGGATGGTTAGGTGTCTCCCGCGAGCTTCCGGAGAATTGTGGATTGGCCCAGGAAAGTTTGTGAAGGATCACCTCTCCTCCGCAAGGAAACGAGGTATGGATAGTGACAAAGCAAGCTGATCGTTTGGAGGTTGTCTAGGTAGAGCAATTCACGTTTGTGGTTCATGCTAGAGGATCGAATTTGGATCTTTGTGGTCAATTTGATCTCTAGGTAAGAACCTAGAAACGTTGGAATTGAAGGCCATAGACTTCTTCCCAGGAATTTGCTTGGTGAGGCAAGGGGTTAATTGAGACCCAACTCTACGGAGTTCCTCAGCGGAGAGTAGGATTCTTTGAATCCAAACCTCGGGTAAAAATCCTTGTGTCTCATGTGTTATCCCTTTACCTCCTGCTCCTTGTCTATATTGTCTATGTGTATCTTACTGTTGCTAGCAATAAACTTGTGTAGAAAGTACTTAAATTTGAGTTCAGATCCTTTTAAGTCACAGAACACCGGAAGTTCCGGAGTGTAACATCGGAAGTTCTGGACTGTAACATCGGAAGTTCCGGACAACTTGTGCTGACCGAAAGTTTCAGGGTTCAAGTACCAAAAGTTTCGGTGCCTGTGTGTTTTAACCGCTGCATTTTTGAGAAAATTTCAGGATCACCTATTCACCCCCCTCTCTAGGCAACATCTACGGGCCTTCACATGCGAGGGCTGACGTCAGCGGGCAAGGGCTGACGTCAACCGCAGTGGCAGTGGCGCACGGGGTCCACGGTGGACTCGGTCCACGGGGACCGGTCCACCACGTGGACGGGCCGGATCACCCCGTAGGGTATCGGGTGGCCACGAGGAACCGACGGTCCCGATCCGCCGAGGGCGATCGGACGACCGGGGTGGCTTGGGACGGCGGCCTGGCGGCCGACCGGCCGGGGTAACGCAGCGACAGAGCGCGTGCCCCGATGGTTGCCGGCGGCAGCCATCGGCACGGTGAAGAGCGACAGAGAGTGGTGGAGCGGCGGAAAAAGGAAGAGGGGCCTTACCGAGCGCGCAACAGCGGGAAGAGGCCGCGCGGCGAGCGGGGACGAGCGAGGACGGCGGCCGGTGCATGGGACTGTGACGGCACCGCGCACCGGCGGCTGCAAGAGGCGGCGAAGAGGGTGCCAGGGACGGTGAGGTGCGACAGAACCAGAGGAAGGGGTGGCTCAGCTCGGGAAGCAGTGACCGGAGACAAAAACGGGCGGTGCCGGCTCGGGTTAGCGATGGTGGGCAGTTCGGCGCCGATCCGAGGACAGTGAAGGGTTGGTCGGGGTTCGGCGTGGCACGCGCAAGGTGGCGGTGGCCTTGGCTTGTGACGACAATGCTCGGAGTGGCCGCAATTGTTGGCCAGAGGCGGCAAACGGCGACAGGGTTCGGGATGCACGGCAACGGGGGTGGTTCCGGCGACTAGCAATGGGTGGAGAGCGGCGGCCGAGATGTAGGGTGCTGCGGGGAAGGCGGCAGTGGCCTCGGTGTGCGACGGTGATCCACGGAACGGCGACGGCGCATGACCGGAGCTTGGCAGCGAGCGATGGAGCTAGGCCGAGTGTGGCGAGCGCGTTAAGGGGCACGGGGAGCTCGGGCGGTAGAGGGAAAATGGAGATTAGGGCTTGGGGAGGGTTTTTATAGCGTGGGGAGGCAGAACTCGGCTCGGGATGCCGCGGAAAAAGCGGCGGAGCGGTTAGGCCGACGCCGGGGAAATCGGATCGGCCGTTCGGTCGATTTGCGCTTATGGCAACGGGCGGGAGTGTGCGCGGAGTGCGGGGAAGAAACGGACGACGGTTGCGCAGCTTGGGGCGGCACTAGAGCGGCCAGGAAACGGCGGATGGGAGGAGGGGGACGACCCCGACAGGTAGGGCCCACCTGTCGGCGGTTCGGGGAGAGAGTAGAGAGGCTGACCGCTGGGGCCCGCTGGTCATTGAGCGAAGAGAGAGAGGCGCGGAGGGACGCGATGCAGACTTTGCGTGCAGGGGAGGGACATGGGCCGCGAGCTGGGCCGACGCTAGGGAGGAGAGAGAGAAGGCGGCGTTGGCCGGGCTAGGCCGCAAGGGAGCCAAAGCGGACTTTTTGGGCCATTTCCAGCCCAAAACAAAAAGGGAATTTTAATTTGTTTTTTCTTTTAAATTGATCCATAAATGATCTTTGAATTTTTATAAATACTTCTGGTGCTCAAGTAATTCCAAGAAAATTCCTGAAAATACATAGACACTCAAAGTATTTTTCACAGAAAATTTCAGAGTACTTAGGGCATGAAGAATGTTTCAAAAATATTTTTAGCTATGATTTTTGAAGGAAAATTTATTTTCCTTATTTAATTCACTTGGTTATTTTGTTTTCATTTTATTTAATTTCTAGGAAAATGATTTATTTAATGATTTTTAATCCAGAACAAAAATCGGGCTATGACAAATCCGTCCTGCGCAAGTACCTCTCTGCGCAGTCCTATCAAGTGACGTCATCTTCTGTCGGGTTGTCCCCTCCTTGTCTTCTCTGCGATCCTTTTGAAGCAAGCCTTTTATCCCGAGGAGATCTGTGGTCGGGCTGATGAGTCGTAATCAAGATAGAACACTAGAGTCGGGACAAAATGAAGGTCGAAGCGACCGACTCCAGGAAGAGGTCAGGCTTCATACCCCCTCCCAAGGACTATCAGTCCAACTTCAGCTGGTCTTAACTCTGGTCCATGGGCTACCCCACGTTGATACCCCCAACAAGAGGTTGAAGACGAGCTTAACAAGCGGGTCCCACCTATCAGCAACCAAACGAGAGAGAGAGCACGCCGGTGGGCTACACAATGACGAGCGCCTCACTGGATTTCGGCCCGAGGAGCAAAAGCAGACTTTTAGAACCTTTTTCTTTTTATTAAGTAGTGAAATCATATTCCAGTTATTAAAAATACTTCCTTAGCTCAAATAATTCCGAAAAATCCAAAAATATTCAAAAAGGTGAGGTATTTAAAGAAATTTTATCGGGCATACTTTTATATTTCGATTTATTAATGAATTTTTGATTATTTTCTTATGGAATTTTAATACATTTTCTAAAAATGTATTAAACAATGATTTATAAAGTTAAGAGATTTTTAGAGCGTGACAAACCTACCCCTTAAACGAATCTCGTCCTCGGGATTCGGAAGGACTGCAAAAAGATGCGGATGGGCGACTTCAATTCATCCTCACGCTCCTAAGTAGCTTCTTCTTTCGAATGATTGCTCCACTGAACCTTACAGAAACGAATGACCCGATTCCTTGTTTTCCTCTCGCTTATCTCCAAAATACGAATTTGCATTTCAACATAAGTCAGGTCTTCCTAGATTTCTATTGATTTAGGATTAGCTTCCTCTGAAGGAACCCGCAAACATTTCTTCAATTGCGACACGTGGAACACATTGTGAATTCTCGCCATTGACTAGGGTAACTCCAACTGATAAGCAACCTCACCTCTTCTGCTACTGATCTTATAAGGTCCCACAAAACAAGGTGCCAATTTTCCTTTTGTTTGAAAACGATGGACTCCTCTGAGTGGTGTAACTCGAAGATACACATAATCTCCTTTAAAACTCAAATCTCTGTGTCGATTGTCAGCATAACTTTTCTGACGCGACTGAGCTACACGTAACCTTTCTTGAATAATTTTTCACCTTTTCTTCTGCTTCTCTTAAGATATCAGTTCCATAAACTTGACGTTCTCCTATTTAATCCCACAGGAGTGGAGTACGACACTTCCTTCCATACAAAGCTTCATATGGGGCCTTTTGAAGACTAGTTTGATAATTGTTGTTATAGGAAAACTCGGCATAGGGCATATTTCTATCCCAACTTCCACCAAAATCTACAGCACACGCTCTCAACATATCTTCAAGAATCTAATTCACTCTCTTAGTTTGACCATCGGTCTGAGGGTGATATGCGGTACTAAAATTCAACCGGGTACCCATCTCCTCTTGAAGCTTCTGCCAATACTTTGAGGTAAACTCACTTCCTCTATCAGATACTATCTTCTTTGGAACACCATGTAGACTAATGATTCTTGCCATATATAATTATGCCAATTTACTTCCAGAATAAGTTGTCTTGACAGGGATGAAATGTGCAACTTTGGTCAGTCGATCAACCACTACCCAAATGGAATCATGTCTAGATGACGTTCTGGGTAGTCCAGTGATAAAATCCATTCCAATTTCCTCCCATTTCCATTCTGGTGTCTTCAGTGGTTGAACCAATCATGCTAGTTTCTGATGTTCTGTCTTGACTAGCTGACATACATCACATATACGGCTACGTATTCAGCTATCTCTCGCCTCATACTTGCCCACCAAAACTTCTCCTTAAGGTCTTGGTACATGTTGGTACTTTCGGGGTGAATGGAATATAAATGTATCATGGGCTTCCTTTAGAATAGTATCTTTCAACTCCTTGTTATCAGGTACACAGATTCTTTCGCCCAACCGTACAGTTCCTTGCTAATCTTCCAGGTAACCGATGGCTTTTCTACTTCTCATATTCTTCTTGATTTCTAAGATGTATGGGTCATTGACTTGGGCTTCCCTCACTTGATCTATAAGGGTAGGTTGTGCCTCTAAAGCTTTGATGAAACCTTTGCTCATGGTTCCCAAGTTCAACTTTTCGAACTCCTTGCATAACTCCAAAGGCACCCGATGTCCTTCTGAAACATTGCAGTAACTTTTCCTACTTAAGGCATCTACCACAACATTAGCCTTTCCAGGATGATAGTAAATTTTCATATCGTAATCCTTAATTAACTCCAACCATCTTCACTGACGCATATTCAAATTTGGCTGGGTAAAGACATACTTCAAACTTTTATGATCCATATCCATCTCTATACGGTTTCCAAACAGATAGTGACGCCAAATCTTCAAAGCATGAACCGCTGCAGCCAACTCAAGATCATGGGTCAAATAATTCTTCTCAAGAGGTCATAGTTGTCTAGATGCGTAGGCATCCACCTATCCCATCTTGCATCAAAACACAACCCAAACCAAGTCAGGATGTGTCGCAAATAGACCTAAAAACCTATTCTTGGATCAGGTAAAATCAACACTGGTGCAGATACTAAACACTTCTTCAGCTTCTGAAAACTCTGCTTACATTCTTTTGACCACTCGAACTTCACATCTTTCTGCAGTAGTCGAGTCATTGGCTTGGCAATTTTTGAGAAGGTCTCAATGAATCTTCAGTAATAACCCGCAAGACCTAAAAATCCTTGGATTTTTCGAAACAGTTTTTGGTTGCTTCCAATTGATTATTGATTCCACATTACTTGGATCAATAGCCACTCCTCCAAAAGAGATGACATGTCCAAGAAACTTGACTTCTGATAACCAAAAATCACACTTGCTGAATTTAGCATACAATTGATGCTCTCTTAGCTTCTCAAGCACAAGAAGATGCTCGTCATGTTGTTCTTTGTCTTGGAGTAAATAAGTATATCATCAATGAAAACCACCACAAACTTACCTAAGAATTCCATAAACACCTTGTTCATCAAATTCATGAAGAAGGCTAGGGCATTGGTAAGTCCAAAAGACATGACTGTACACTCAAACAACCCATACCTAGTGGTAAAAGTTGTCTTCGGTATATCTTCTTCCTTGATCCTCAATTGATATTATCTTGACAGCAGATCTATCTTGGAAAAGACTGTAGCACCTTCCAATTGATCAAACAGATCATCAATTCTAGACAGAGGGTACTTATTCTTGATGGTGACATCATTCAACGCACGATAATCCACACATATCCTCTGAGTACGTGTAACACCCTGAGGCGTTTTCCCCTTCTAAAAAAATCCAAAAGAAAATCGTAAAAGAAAATCGTTGGAATTAACTAGAGAGAATAAATAATTTTAAAAGCCAAATGTTAAATGGAAATGGCATGGTAGGATTTTTCTTAAATTCTACATGTCAAAATACACTAACAGGATTTTTAGTGGAATTTTCAGAGCACAAGAAATAATTTTTAACCAATTAAAATCAAAATCGGAATTAACAAATCCCGGGAAAATCAGTTTCTCTCGCCTCCGTCCTTTCCCGCCCATTTTCGACCGTGGGCCACCGGCCCGAGCCGACGGCCCAACCCTCCGCGCACGGCCCAGCCCGTTTCCCGCCCGCGCGCCTCTCTCTCTCTCTCCTTCGCGGACCGGCCGAAAGGCCACGCGCCCGCCGCCTCTTGCGCCCGTGGGAAAAAGTCCACCCCGTTTCCCTTCGCCCGGACGCCGACAGCGGGGCCCCCCGTCGGCCGCTGCCCCCAACCCCGCCGCCCCGCACCATTTCCGCCGCCGCACCCACGCGGATCTCGCGCCATCGGCCACCCTGCGCCCCCAAACCACGTCGCCTTTACTCCCGGTCAGCACTGCCCCCGGCCGCCTCCTCCGCGCCCCTTGATGGCCGGGTTTAACCGCCAACCATTATTTCCCCAAAAATTGCGCGGGCGAGCATTTGCGCTCTTATCCGGTCGCCGCCGACCTCCCCGCGACCTTTAAAAGCACCCCCTCGCCCTTCCCGTCCTCCCCACACCTCCACTCAAGCCTCTCCCCCTCTTGGATGTCCCCGCATTGTGTGCCCTCATTTCGGACCTCTCCGCCAATCTTCGGTCGTACATTCTCTCGTTCGAGGCACCCGAGCTCGCCGACGCCTCCTCCTCGTCGTCGGTGCCCGCGCCACCTCGGCCACCCCTCCCCACGAGCTCCCGCCGTCTCCCTCGCCGTAGTCGCCGTCGTCTCCCTCAACTCCGGCAAAACCAGGGTGAGCCGCTCCACCTCGCCCTCTGGCCGTGCTCGCGCCGCTGCCCGGGTACGCGCGGCTCTGCCCGCACTTAAATCCGCGGCATCCCGCCGCCCGCGCCGCCATCCGAATGGCGCCGGCCGGCCTCCGGCCACCGGCCGCCGCCGCGCCGATCGCGCCTGCGTCCTTTCTTCTCGGCCGTCCGATTGGCTTTGTCCGATCGGCACCGTCCGTCCCCGCTCGCCCACGTGGCAAGGCACGTGGTCGCCATCTCGACACCACGTGTGCGCCACATGGTGCACCGCCCGGTCCGACCGTGGACCCGATCCACCGTGGACCGGCACTCCCGCGGGCCGCTGGCATCAGCCCTCGGGCGCTTACGTTAGCCCTAGCCGCTGACGCCTTCCTCAGGAATTATTGCGCAATAAATCGATTAAGGATTTTTCTGTTTTAGTAAAAAAATCCAGAAAACTTCTAAAAATCAATCTCTTCAATCCGACCTCCGTTTTAGCCCATTCAAATTTTATTAAATTCATAAAAATGCCAAGAATCCATTAAAAATGGTTTTGTTCCCTGTTTTAGTAGCTTTTTAGTCTGTTTTGTTGAAGTGTTTTTTTGCCATGTAGATCCCGGTAGTCTCTCCGTCCCGGTCTACTTTGAAGTCGTCACTGAAGTCCCCCAAGCTGAAGAGCAAGGCAAGTCATACTATATTATTGATCATATTACTCCCATTTTGCTAAAACACCTGTTTTATTCTGTGAAACTGCATGTATTTTTATACTATCATTTCATGGGGAATAGTACACCTTATGCTTAGTTTATGCCTTAGGTTTGACACCCCAAACCCTTTGATTAAACTTGGGAAAATAATATGATTAGATTCAGGACTAGGTTATGCTTAGCCTGGCCTAGATTCACTAGCTCACTAAATGGGTCATTCTCACTTAATATGTCTCTCCTGGACTTCTGTTCGGAGGATTAATAATTAGCTTTAGGTGAACCGGACTAATAACTAAAATATGACGAATGGTGAGTTGTGGGCGCTATGGTTTTTGGTTAGGCGGTGCCCATGGCAATTAAGGACCGGATCACGGGACCCCTCGGCAGAATGACCGTGCAAACCACAAGCCGAAATGGGTAAGGTAGGTCCCATAGTGTAGCCTCTCCTAGCTGACGGACCCATCGGCAAGGGTGAGCGGGATGGAGTTTCAGTCGGCCCCGGTATAAGGGTTGCTGGGATGCCGGATTCACCGAGGCACTCGGGGGGCTGCCCACTCCCAGGGTCCGGGAGTGGGGCGAAACCTTGGTGGGGTTTGCTTGGTTAGTGGAGGGTTATACGAAAGGTCCTATCACAGTTCCCTTCCCGGGGTACCGTGGTGGTATTCCGACGCACGGGAGACCATGTTGTGGGGTTGTGTCTTGTGGGTACAGTTGTACACCTCTGATCGGAGTAAACCTATTCGAATAGCCGTGCCCGCGGTAACGGGGCGATCGACCGAGCTCTCCGTGATTAGTCTCACACTTTTACACCCTAATTTTTGGAACATGACTAGTATAGGTGGATGGTTTGGGCCTGTCACAACGTGGGGATAACGTTGGACAGTGTTGGTTTTCAAAATGCTTAAATTACTTAAATTATTATTGTGTTGTTTGTGTTCAAAATTTCCTTTTGATTGGAAAACCCCTGCTGTTTGCGCAAAAGCAAACCTTAACCAGACCCTTGTCTTCCCTGCATTCATTCCTCTCCTCTTCCGGTGTGACTTGCTGAGTATGTGGAAGTACTCATCCTTGCCTCTTCACCAGAACCTGAGCTAGAAGCTGAAGAAGAAGACGAAGTGGGGCAGGCTTGTCCTACACTCTGGAAGCTGCATGTGGAGTGGTCGAAGCCCGTGGCCAGCGTCAAGCTTAGGCTTAGGCCCTTTTGCTTTTTTCGCTGCTCTTTTGTAATCTTTTTGTATTGTTTCTAAGACGTGGAACTGTAATATCAACAATTGTCGTATGTGTACCCTGGCTGGTCCTGGACAGGAGTTTTATTACACATATAGCTTCGAAAATTCGGGTCAGAATTTCTGGGCGTGACAAGTTGGTATCAGAGCCAATTTCCAGACCATAGGAAAAGCCAAACGGAAAAACCTTAGGAGCCCTCTAAATCTCTTCATATGCATAAGCCCTGGCTTTTGAAGTCGTTTCAAGAAAATGGGTCTTGTTTCCTCGGGATAGGGAAAAATTTTAAGTCTCTCTCAAAACATTTTGAAAACTCGGTCATGTCTAAGTGATAGGATTTTAGAGTTAAAATTTGGAAAAAATCATTTGATCTCCTATTCAACCGCCAAGTCGGGATTTTCTAAGGGATCAAAGTCCTAAGTCGAGATAGGGGGGAATGGTCGCCAATTTTATATTATAACTAAGCATCTATTTTGCAGCATCATCTAGGGGATGTCCTTAGAAAGTTTTACTTAGCCTCATAAAAATGTTTCTCAAAAACCCATTTTTCTCGTTTAGTTTACTTGAGTCCTTTATCGTTTATCTAACTTGGGTTTGAGCATGCATTGATCCCCTACCTTGTCTTCTCTAGATGGCAGGCCGTCCAGTCACCCACAACGGTCAGGGATTGAAGGGTTTCGTCGCAGAGCTGGCGAGGATGACCTTGGCAGTGGGCTATCGGGATGCACCCGAGTAAACCGTTGTCTCACCATTCGGCAGTGAATTGCCTCACCAAGTCTGCCTGGAGGTGCACGGGTTCGTCGGCACCAACATCCCGAACATGGTGGTCACTGCGTTGGGAGGAACAGATGAGCATGCCTGCCAAGAAGCTGCTTATCTGATGCTGGCTCGGATGAGGGAGATGCATGACTACCATCTCCGCCACTTTGCCTACCAGTACCATCCTCGGCGGGGAACTTCGTCAGCAATCAACACCTCCAGTCTGCTAAAGGGGAGAATGACACCACCTTCTCCCACATGAGGATGGTGATTGAAGTGCTGGATAAGACGCATGCAGATCTCCACATGGTGGCAAAGGCTCTGAATGACCAGAAGATCTTAAGGATCAAGAGTTTGAAGGATGAGGTGGATCGTCTCAAGAGAGAGATCACCAGTCTGAAGGGGCTTCCACCTCCCAACATCCTTCGGATCAGGATCACGCCGCGGAAGAACACCAAGGCTCCGGTGCGAATGCAGCTGGCGCCCAAGGTTCCACCCCCTGCACCGCCACCTTCCCCAGTCCCCACCCCAGTGCCAGATCCTATGCTTGCTCTGGTCCCTGCCCCAAGCGGAGGAGGAGGATGGATCTCGGTGTCTAGTAGCAGCAAGGGCAGTAGCAGCGGCAGCTCCAAGAGCCCCAGGCAGAAAGAAGAGTTAGCAAGCTCTCGAAGCCGCTCGAAGGAAAAGGAAGACGGGAACTCCCATGGGAGTGGTTTCGACTCCTCCGACCGCGGAAGCCGTTTCGACCCTTAGAGCATCGCCACCCTTAGTTTATCATTTTTCTAGTTTTCCTGTTTGATTAGTTGTTGTGTGTTAGGAGTGCTGTGTGGGGTAGAGGTCAACCTGTATCAAGTGTGGATATGGGTTGTCCAAATAAGGATATTGAGTGTGTTTTAAGTGTTTTAATTAAAGAACAGATCAAAACAAGTAATAAAGATCGACTTCTCTGTCCAATCTGTTTTACTCCTTCTCCCCGCCTTGTTTGTTCCGCTTCTTCGGATGGTGAACACCAGGAATGGCAGCACCGCCGAGTCGCCGAGAACAACACCGTGCTAATGCCAACAACCCACCTCCTCCACCCCGAGAACATCACTTTGGCACAAGTCCTAGCCAACCGGACCCGGATGATGGCTGCAATGATGCGGCAAATGCAACAGCTGAAGATCGCGAGATGCGATTGCAAATGATGCAACAGGTTTCAAGAAGAGAACCAAAGCATCGGCACGAACATTTCGCACCACCACCTCCCCCAAACAAACTGTCAGAATTCCTTTGAGTCCGACCCCCAACTTTCTCCAGCACCACCAACCCCATGGAGGCTAATGACTGGATCATCGCCATAGAAAAGAAGTTGGACCTTCTCCAGTGCACGGACCAGGAGAGGGTGTCTTTCGCCACCCACCAACTCCAAGGCCCCGTCTCAGCCTGGTGGGACAACTTCTTGGTTACCCATCGGGCGGACGCACCCGCAGTTACTTGGGCAGAGTTTTTCCACCAATTCCGGAAGGCTCACATCCCCGGAGGGATAGTAGCCCAGAAAAAGAGGGAGTTCAGATCCTTGGAGCAAGGCACGCGAACCATCACCGAGTATCTACACGAATTTAATCGCTTAGCGCGATATGCTCCAGAGGATGTATGCACTGACGCCGAGCGTCAAGAGAAGTTCTTGGCCGGGCTAGACGATGAGCGAACAGACAAACTCATCTCTGGTGAATACGCCGACTTCGAGAAATTAGTTGACAAAGCCATCCGTCAAGAAGATCAACGCAATAAAATGCTCAGAAAATGGAAGGCTACCCAGTTTAGGCCACAACCTCAGCAAGGGAATCCCCAGCGGCCGCGTTTCACTCCGGGTGGTCAGAGTGGACCTACCACTATGATCGTTCATCAACATCGCCCGTACCATCCTGGGAATTTCCAACCCAGCGGAAGCCGTCCCGGACAGCCACAGCGGAATGCGGCCCCGCGTCCGCCAACAGCGTAGCCGCCACCGTAGTCCAAGCCAATGCCACCAAAGAAGGACTCGGGATTCAAACCGGGTAACTGTTTCAACTGTGGAGAACCTGGACATTTCACAGACAAGTGTCCAAGACCAAAACACGCGCCCAGGTTCATCCAAGCAAGAGTGAATCATGCTTCAGCAGAGGAGGCACAGGACGCACCAGATGTCATACTGGGTATGTTCCCTGTGAACTCCTTTATTGCATCAGTCCTGTTTGATTCGGGTGCAACCCATTCTTTCATATCAAAAGCATTTGTGGGAAAACATGGGTCGTCGGTGTTAAAACTTAAGATACCCATGCGGGTCCAAACTCCTGGGAACCATTTGAACACTGCCCACTTTTGCCCATCAGGCAATAAAAATCCAAGGATTCCCCTTTCTAGCCAATCTTATCCTTCTAGAATCAAAAGACTTGGATGTCATCCTTGGAATGGACTGGTTGACCCGTCATAAAGGTCTGATCGATTGCGCAAGCCGCACGATCTCCTTGACCAATGACGAAGGGAAGAAAGTGATTTACCGCTCCCCTAAACCATTGAGGGTAGTGGCAAGTCTGAATCGGATCTCGGTTAAGGAGAATCCCGAAGGGAAAGGAAAGGAGCAGGCAAAATTAGAAAATATTCCTGTGGTTGGTGAGTACCCGGAAGTCTTCCCGGAATACCTAACCACAATGCCACCTGAAAGAGAAATAGAGTTTCGGATTGACCTAGTCCCTGGCACTGCCCCGATTCACAAGCGGCCCTATAGAATGGGAGCCAATGAGTTGGCAGAGGTCAAGAAGCAAGTAGATGAACAGTTGCAAAAAGGTTATATCCACCCGAGCACATCGCCCTGGGGTGCGCCAATCATTTTTGTGGAGAAAAAGGATAAGACCAAAAGGATGTGCGTCAACTATCGCGCACTCAACGAGTTCACTATCAAGAACAAATACCCTCTTCCTAGGGAGCAAAGGTGTTCTTAAAGAAAGACCTGCGGTCAGGCTATCACCAGCTAAGAATTCGAGAAGAAGATATTCCCAAGACTGCCTTCATCACTCGGTACGGTCTGTATGAGTGCACAGTCATGTCCTTCGGACTTACAAATGCCTCAGCCTTTTTCATGAATTTGATGAACAATGTGTTCATGGAATTCCTAGACAAGTTCATCATAGTGTTCATCGACGACATCTTGATCTACTCACAATCGAAAGAGGAACATGAGCACCATCTCCGGTTGGTACTTGAAAAGTTAAGAGACCACCAGCTCTATGCTAAGTTTAGCAAATGTGCTTTCTGGTTGAAGGAAGTGCAATTCCTTGGTCATGTCGTGAATGCCCAAGGAGTCGCAGTGGACCCTTCCAATGTGGAGGCAGTAACCAAATGGACTCCACCCAAAACCGTCACCCAGGTCAGAAGTTTTCTAGGACTTGCAGGGTATTACCGTCGGTTCATCGAAAACTTCTCAAGGATTGCCAAGCCATTGACGCAGTTGTTAAAGAAGGATGAAAAGTTTATATGGACTGCCGAGCGCAACCAGAGTTTTGAAACACTCAAGAGTAAACTGGTGTCCACGCCCGTATTGATCTTGCCAGATCAAACCAAGGATTTCCAAGTCTATTGCGCTCACCAAGGGTTAGGTGTGTGTTGATGCAAGATGGAAAAGTGGTCGTTTATGCTTCCCGCCAATTGAGACCTCATGAGTCTAATTATCCAACACATGACTTGGAACTAGCAGCAGTCATCCATGCTCTGAAAATATGGCAACATTACCTCGTCAGTAATTGCTATGAAATATATACAGATCATAAGAGCCTGAAATACATCTTCACCCAACCTCATTTGAACCTCCGTCGGCGACGATGGTTGGAGTTGATCAAGGATTATGATCTCAGTATAAGCTAACGTGGTAGCTGATGCCTTGAGCCGAAAGAGTTACTGCAACTCTATTCACATAGAAGGGAGATGTGAACAGTTACTACAAGATCTAGAGCACCTAAACCTGGGAATTGTTGAACCCGGATTTATGGCCGCTCTTGAAACCCAACCTACACTCTTAGATCAAATTTGCATAGCTCAAACCTCGGATCCTGACATAGCTGAGCTTAAGAAGAATATGAAAGTGTTCACGGAAGACAAACATGAAACCATATGGATGGGCAACAGGATATGTGTGCCAAAAGATAAGGAATTGAAAAAGTTAATCCTTACTGAAGCACATCAGAGTCAGTACTCTATCCATCCAGGAAGTACCAAAATGTACCAGGACCTTAAGGAGAAATTCTGGTGGGTTAGCATGAAAAGAGAAATAGCAGAGTTCGCGGCACAGTAAAAGCAGAACACCAGAGGCTTGCTGAATTATTACAGCCACTTCAAATCCCAGAATGGAAGTGGGAGGAAATCGGGATGGATTTCATCACCGGTTTACCCCGGACATCGTCAGGACACGATTCTATTTGGGTTATAATTGACCGCCTCACTAAAGTGGCTCATTTTATCCCAGTGCTTACCACCTATACGAGCAGAAGGTTAGCGGAATTGTACTTTGCAAGGATTGTGTGTCTTCATGGTGTACCTAAGAAGATAGTATCTGATCGTGGTAGTCAGTTCACCTTCAAGTTTTGGAAAAACTACAAGAGGAACTTGGCACCCGATTGAATATTAGCATGGCCTATCACCCGCAAACTGATGGTCAGACAGAACGTGTAAACCAGGTTTTGGAAGATATGCTGCGAGCTTGTGCTCTGGATTTCAGAGGAGCTTGGGATAAGAGCCTGCCCTATGCAGAGGACCTTTCGAAGCACTTTATGGACGAAAGTGTTGAACCCCACTTTTCTGGGATCAGACCGGCAAACATCAGTTGTTCGGGACTGAAGTGTTAAGTGATGCTGAAGAGAAAGTCAGAATCATAAGAGAAAGGCTAAAAGTTGCACAGTCTCATCAAAAGAGTTATGCAGACAACCGCCGCAGAGAGCTAGTTTTCAAAGTCGGAGACTATGTATATCTTCGTGTCACCCCACTTCGGGGAGTGCACCGATTCCAAACCAAAGCCAAGTTGGCACCACGCTATGTGGGACCATATCGGATTCAAGAGCGACGAGGTGAAGTGGCATACCAACTCGAACTGCCACCCACCATGTCAGGAATCCATGACGTTTTCCACGTCTCCCAACACAAGAAGTGTCTGAGAGTTCTAGAAGAACAAGCCAGTCCAGAACAAATCGAAATCCAGGAAGATCTGACTTACGTGGAGAAACTAGCACGGATCCTCGAAACCAGTGAACGGAGGACCCGGAACAAGGTTATCAGGTTCTGCCGAGTTCAATGGACTCATCACTCCGAAGAAGAAGCAACCTGGGAGAGGGAAGATGAGCTAAAGACCGCTCATCCCTATCTGTTCACCAGTACCTCCGAAAAGGTCGAGATTCCGTTTAAGGGGGGTAGGTTTGTAACACCCAGAGGTGTTTTCCCCTTCTAAAAAAATCCAAAAGAAAATCGTTGGAATTAACTAGAGAGAATAAATAATTTTAAAAGCCAAATGTTAAATGGAAATGGCATGGTAGGATTTTTCTTAAATTCTACATGTCAAAATACACTAACAAGATTTTTAGTGGAATTTTCAGAGCACAAGAAATAATTTTTAACCAATTAAAATCAAAATCGGAATTAATAAATCCCGGGAAAATCAGTTTCTCTCTCCTCCGTCCTTTCCCGCCTATTTTCGGCCGTGGGCCGCCGGCCCGAGCCGACGGCCCAACCTCCCCGTGCGCGCCCGCCCGTTTCCCGCCCGCGCGCCTCTCCTCCTCTCTCCTTCGCGGATCGGCCGAAAGGCCACGCCCGCCGCCTCTTGCGCCCGTGGGAAAAGTCCACCCCGCTCCCCTTCGCCCCGGACGCCGACGGTGGGGCCCCCGTCAGCCGGCCGTCGTCCCCGACCCCAACAGCCCCTGCGCCATTTCCGGCCGCCGCGCCGGCGCGGATCTCGCGCCACCGGCCAGCCCACGCCCCAAACCACGTCGCCTTTACTCCCCTCGCCCGCGGTCGCACCGCCCCGGTCGCCTCCTCCGCGCCGCTTAATGGCCGGATTTAACCGCCACCATTATTTCCCCAAAAATTGTTCCGCGAGCATTTGAGCTCTTATCCGGTCGCCGCCGACCTCCCCGCGACCTTTAAAAGCACCCCTCGCCCTTCCCGTCCTCCCCACACCTCCACTCAAGCCTCTCCCCTCTCGGTTGTCCCCGCATCGTGTGCCCTCGTTTTGGACCTCGCCGCCAATCTTTGGCCGCACATTCTCGCTGTTCCGAGGCACCCCGAGCTTTTTAGCCTGTTTTGTTGAAGTGCTTGTTTGCCGTGTAGATCCCGGTAGTCCCTCCGTCCCGGTCTACTTTGAAGTCGTCGCTGAAGTCCCCCAAGCTGAAGAGCAAGGAAAGTCATACCATATTATTGATCATATTGCTCCCATTTTGCTAAAACACATGTTTTATTCTGTGAAACTGTATGTATTTTTATATTGTCATTTCATGGGGAATAGTACACCTTATGCTTAGTTTATGCCTTAGGTTTGACACCTCAAACCCTTTGATTAAACTTGGGAAAATAATATGATTGGATTCAGGACTAGGTTATGCTTAGCCTGGCCTAGATTCACTAGCTCACTAAATGGGTCATTCTCACTTAATATGTCTCTCCTGGACTTCTGTTCGGAGGATTAATAATTAACTTTAGCTGAACTGGACTAATAGCTAAAATATGATGAATGGTGTGCTGTGGGCACTATGGTTTTTGGTTAGCGGCGCCCATGGCAATTAAGGACCGGTTCACGGCACCCCTCAGGAGAATGACCGTGCAAACCATAAGCCGAAATGGGTAAGGTAGGTTTCGTAGTATAGCCTCTCCTAGCCGACGGACCCATCGGCAAGGGTGAGCGGGATGGAGTTTCGCGGCCCGGTATAAGGGTTGCTGGGCCGCCGGATTCACCAAGGCACTCGGGGCTGCCCACCCTGTGGTCCGGAGTGGGGCGAAACCTTGGTGGGTTCGCTTGGTTAGTGGAGGGTTATACGAAAGGTCCTATCACAGTTCCCTTCCCGGGGTACCGCGGTGATATTCCGGCACACGGGAGACTGTGTTGTAGGGCTGTGTCTTTTGGGTACAGTTGTACACCTCTGATCAGAGTAAACCTATTCGAATAGCCGTGCCCGCAGTAATGGGGCGATCGACCGAGCTCTCCGTGATTAGTCTCACACTTTTACACCCTAATTTTTGGAACATGACTAGTATAGGTGGATGGTTTGGGCCTGTCACAACGTGGGGATAACGTTGGACAGTGTTGGTTTTCAAAATGCTTAAATTACTTAAATTATTATTGTGTTGTTTGTGTTCAAAATTTCCTTTTGATTGGAAAACCCCTGCTGTTTGCGCAAAAGCAAACCTTAGCCAGACCCTTGTCTTCCCCGCATTCATTCCTCTCCTCTTCCGGTGTGACTTGCTGAGTACGTGAAAGTACTCATCCTTGCCTCTTCACCAGAACCTGAGCTAGAAGCTGAAGAAGAAGACGAAGTGGAGTAGGCTTGTCCTACACTCTGGAAGCTGCCTGTGGAGTGGTCGAAGCCCGTGGCCAGCGTCAAGCTTAGGCTTAGGCCCTTTTTCTTTTTCCGCTGCTCTTTTGTAATCTTTTTGTATTGTTTCTAAGACGTGGAACTGTAATATCAACAAATTGTCGTATGTGTACCCTGGCTGGTCCTGGACAGGGGTTTTATTACACATATAGCTTCGAAAATTCGGGTCTGAATTTCTGGGCGTGACAGTACAATCCTTCTTTTCCACAAAGATTACTGTGGCTCCCCAAGGCGATGTACTTGGCCTGATAAAACCCTTCTGCAACAAATCATCCGCTTGCTTCTTCACTTCTACTAACTCGTTAGCTACCAACCGGTATGGTCTCTTGTGAATTGGTGTCATTCGTGGTACCAAATCAATCCTGAATTCTATATCCCTCTTGGGTGGCATACCTGGCAAATCATCTGGAAATACATCTGGGTAATCCCGCACAATGGGAATCTCCTCCAAGGTAACTTGTCTTAAGATTAACTTCTGAGGTTTGGGTGAAGAGGCCAAGAAAATTACTTCCTGCCCGAGACTACTGGTCAGAGTAACCTTTCTGGCAGCACAATCTATTACTCGTTTGTGCTTGGTTAGCCAATCCATCCCTAATAAGACATCAATGTCCTTGGTTTCTATAATGATAAGGTTGGCTAGGAAAGAAACTCCTTGGATAACTATGGGACAGATGGACAAGGCTGGACAGTGGGCATCTATTTTCCCAGAGTATGAACTATCATGGGTGTTCTATGTTTTTCAAACTGAAACCCATTATTTATGGTAAAGTTCACAAATATAAAGGAATGTGTAGCACCAGAATCAAAAAGTCTTGTTGCAAGAACTGAGTTAACAGGGAATGTACCCAAAACAACCTCTGGTGCATTCTGAGCTTCTTCTGTAGCAACATGGTTAACATGTGACTTGACCATGTTGCTGGCTTGATTGGGCACCACTGGCTTGGCTCCTTGCTTCCTAGGCTTGGGGCACTGGTTGGAGAAATGACTAGTTCATTGCAGTTGAAACACACCATTTGCCTACCTCCGTGATCCCTTTTGACTGGCTGGTTCTGAATCGGAGTTGCGTTCGGAGGAGGAGAAAAGGTGTGATTATTGTGACTACCACCAGCATTGTTGGGGAAGTTCTAACGCTGAGGGTGAACAACCGAAGAGGATCCTCCTTGCGGAGTTGCATGAGGTCTCATATCCACACGTGGCCTCTGACTACTTCCCTGTTGCACCTTGAATTGAGCGATCCTTCACTTCTTCTGTTCCATCCTGTTGTATTTGTCTTCCTGGCAGATGGCCTTGTCAACAAACTTCTGGAAATTGGCATAATCCCCAGAGATTAACTGGACTGACAATTCATCATTCAATCCTTCCAAAAACTTCTCCTGACGTTCTTCATCTATGCGAGCATCCTCTGGAGCATAACGAGCTAATCGATTGAATTCATGAAGGAACTCAGTGACAGAACGAGGTCCTTGTGTAAGTGTCCTGAATTCCCTCTTCTTGAGAACTACCACTCCGGAAGGTATGTGAGTCTTCTTAAAAGCAGTAGTAAATTCTTGCGAACTGATTGGTTGGTTTGCTGCCATGTTGAGACGGAAATGATCACACCATTCTGAAGCGGGGCCATGCAACTGATGTGAAGCAAAAGAAACTTTTTCTTGGTTAGTGCACTGAAGTAGATCCAACTTCTTCTCTATGGCATGCACCCAATCTCCCGCCTCTACAGGATTGGTGGTGCTAGAAAAAGTCGGTGGTCTCACACGCAGGAATTCTGCCAACTTGTTCTGGGGTGGAGGAGCATGATGGTTCACTGGATTCATCTCTGTTGCAACATCATGTTCATCAGTTGAGTTTGCTAAGTTAAGACTTGGGCAAGACTAGGGTTGCCATCCTTAGTCATGTTTCCACTTCCACTGGAACAAGTGTTCACCATCTGAAGAAAGGAAGAGGGGCAGGGGAAACACTTAGAGCAGAGAATTAACTTTTACTAATGTTGACTTTTATTGATCTGAACTGGGTATTACTATAGTTATCTTGAGAAGACTCTCTCACAACTAACTTAACACTCTCAAACAAAACCTACACATGAAGCTACATCCTCCGATGATGTAGTTTACACTCTTCTTCCTCCAGCTTCAAATGTCAGGGAAGGGATTTCTTCACGGTCACTGATCAAGGTTGCCTGAACACAACAATTCTCCTCATTACGATCATGGGGAATCTGACTATACTCAGGAGCTGTTCCATACCCTATGGCAAACGCCATCATCCTCAATTCCCTGACAAAACCTTCCACACCAAACAGGTACTCGGGTTGACGGAGTGGCATCTAAAGAGATGAATGACAAGAGAGGGGTTAAGGCACTTCTCCAAATTAATTGCACAAGTTTTTATTTGATAGAAAAAAATTTTGAAACAATTTTCTTTGTTTTTTAGAAAGAAAAAAATTTAGAAACAAAATAGGAGAGTTGAAAGGAGTATGAAATGGCCGAATAACAACACTGTATCACCATAAATAAATATGTACAATAAAGTTTTAACCAGCTTGATGTAATTAGTACAGTAATGAACGTACGGTACTAATTAAACACCACAAGAGCATTGGTCTCATTAATAGAATACTAAATTCAAATTTTACTTATGTGATTAGTTTGGTTAAACTAAAAGAGAAAGGGAGAAGGACAATTCTACTTTTCAAAGATTTTTAGAAGGCTCTTAAAGGTTAGACTTATCCTAAGGTCAAAGGGCTATGATACCAACTTGTCATGCCCGGAATTTCTATCCAAAATTCCAAACGCTTATATGTGTGTAAACCCTCGTCTAGGAATCAGCCGAGACACACAATAACAAAATTGATAATAGAGTACAAATCACTAATCGAATTAATAAGTTTATTACATAGGTAGATAGTTCCTCTCAATCTAAAGTCCTACGACAGCGGAAAGAAAACTAGCGTTGGCGACTCCAACTCCACAAACACTTGACCAGCGCTAAATCAAGTCCTTCAGACCTCCATCTTCACTGTAGACCTCCTCCTTTGATGATGGTTATTGCAACAATGAGTACACATGGAATACTCAACAAGCCACACAACAAGTATGCAAGTGCACAGGGGTACAAATAATGGCAATAGTAGGGTTTAATTTGCAAAGGCAGCAATTAGCAAACATTTGAAAATTTGTAAAATAGTAAAGTAATTAATCATCAATACTAATCAACACTGAACAACACCCCAATGTTGCACAGGCCTAACCAACTATGAACAACCAATCCCAACTGCACAGATCTAAACTCCATTACATGAGCTAACAAGTTATCATCACCAATTTATTATCATTTATGAGTAGTGTGGGAATAATCATGAAAAACATTGTTAGGCTCACCCATAACCACGGGTACGGCCATTCGAATAGTTTTAACTCTGATCAGAGGTGTACAAATTTACCCACAAGACACAATCCCACAACATGTTGCCACGCGTCTCAATACCTCCATGGTACCTCGGAAAGGAATTGTGACAAGACCTTTAGCATAACACATCCAACAAAATGACACCCACTAAGCATCTGTCTCCGGCAGGGAATGCCCAGTTACCTAACAGGGAAACTACTTAGTGCCCAAAAACATAAGTGGACTTAATTGTCTATCACCTATGGACTTAGTTGTCTATCACGATTAAACAATAAAAACAAACCACCATGGTGTCTCCTGTTGAACATGCTACACTATAATATAGTCGTTGTCCATGCTAGCTTATGGTTAGTATGGTTAATGCTTCACAACAGTAGCTCATGAACCGGTCCTTAATTGCCATGAGCACGACCATCAAAAACACCATACATTATGCTACACAACCCACCATTGATCAAGTTTTAGTTGACCATTAATTTATTATTTAATCAATCAAGATTATCCATCATGAGCTACCATTAATTATCCATTAAAGGGATATAAGTGAATTATTAACTTTCCCACATGAAATGATACTAAAGTTTCTAAGAATGGCTAAACAAATATTCCTAATCTATAGTTAAACCATTATATAAAGTTTAACTAGTCAAATTATAACCCAATATATTAAGGAATAAGGGATTCAATGCTAATTTGGCCATAACTAGGTTAATACCATCCCATGACATTCAAAAATAAATGCACCTTTGAAATAAATAAAGAATTTAAAATTGGGTTCAACATGATCAAAAGAATTGTGTTTGGGATCTGTGTGACATGCCTTGCTGATCTTCAAAATCTTCAGGAACTCATGTAGAAAAGACGATCTCTCTAGAAACTAAGGCAAAAAGGACAAAAGCAACAAAACAACAAAAAGACACACATAATCAGTACATGTGGATAGATCTTGATTTTAGACAAATTTAGAAATTTGAACCACCTAAAACCGAGCTAAAATGAATTAGTTATGAATTTTAGAAGTTTGAACTAATTTTAATCATTCTCTAGAATTTTAGGATTTATGACGCAGTAAGGAATTATTTTTAAAGGAAAACAGGATTATTGCGTCAGCCGTGACTTGGTTCACCGTAGACTCGGTCCATCGAGAGGTCTACGGGCCCACGGGGAAATGAACGACTAAGATCAATCTAATCTAAAACGAACGGCTCAGATTAGATCGGATCTGATCAGATCAGATTGGTTGCGCGACGAACACGTGGATGACACGCAAGCGTCGGCGAACGATCTGGCACTGACGTGGCTCCGATGTGGCGACGACGTGGCTCACCGGTGGCGGCGCTACAAAGCACTACAAGCTAGGGTTTTTATCGGGATCAAAAGAGGGCAGCCAGGAACACTATTTATAGCGGCGGATTGGGCAAGACCGAGCCCAAATCGGATAGGAAAGGCGAAGGAAAGTCTAGGGTTTCGAGGTCCGAATCGATCTCGAGTTCCTCTTTCCAAACGAAGCCGAAGAACTTCCAAAAGGGAAACCACAGAGGGAGATCAAGGGAATAGTTCCCCTCTATCAATTCGGTCGGGGAAGGAAAGGAACGTCGGGATTTGGAAAGGGGAACTCGCCGGTGAAGGAAAGCGGCCGTCAAGAGGTTGAAGATGAGCCTGACAAGTGGTCCCACCTGTTAGCGACCGAACGAGAGAGAAAGAGTGCGCGCTCGGCTGGGCTGCACAGTGATGGGCCGGCTCGGCTGGATTTCGGCCGAGGAGCAAAAGCAGACTTTTTAAAACCTTTTTATTTTTATTAAGTAGTGAAATGATATTCCATTTATTAAAAATACTTCCTTAGCTCAAATAATTCTCAAAAAATCCAAAAAATATTTAAGAAGGTAAAGTATTTAATGAAATTTTATCGGGCATACTTTTATATTGAGATTTATTGATGAATTTTTGATTATTCTCTTATGGAATTTTAATTTATTTTCTAAAAATGCATTAAACAATGATTTATAAAATTAAGTGATTTTTAGAGCATGACATGATGGCGCCTCAGAAAAAACTATCAGCCCGATCGAAGGCACTCCCCTCCTTTTGATAATGCCTTCAGGCTTCCCATTTGCGACATGCATAATGTTCATGACCGTTAACCACAACGAAGGCCTCTCACACCAATGCTTGTAATTGGAAGCATCAAACAGATTTTGTTTAATCGACACAGCAAAGCTAGTTACCGAATGCCTATCATCATTATAAAGTTTTTAGATTGTTAAAAATGTAGGCATATTTCGGTATATTTTAATTCCAAAATTAATTAGGTAAATAAACAATATTTCTATGATTATAGTGAGTGAAACAAAATATGTGCACGTGTTCATTTTTAAAACTAATTTAAACATGAAAAATAGGCAACAATAAAGTTTTAGAATATACCCTATTGAGGGGCCAGTGTTGGGGTTTGCACTCGTACTGCCGGAGGCATTAGTCGCGCTGGTAGTGTTAACATCGTTACTACTTGTGTTAGACATGTTAGATATCTTGTTGATGTAGCTGTACAAGTTTGATGCAGTGAAGAGTTGTTGTCGTGTAGTTCCTCGAACGACTTTAGAGATGTAGACGTACAACTGCCACTAGGATGTAGTTGACGTAGCCGTACAACACCGAACAGCCGTCGGGATGTAGTCATACACAGTGAACGGCCACTGGGATGTAGTCGACGTAGATGTTCGGAGAATGAGTAGTCGCGTTCAACGCTCCCCAAAAACTTATCGCCTGTCTATCCTAAGCAGGATCTCAACGATAGACGAGGTTTCGGAGGTTATGCTCTCGCCAGCAATGTGCACGCAGTGCTAGCGATGAGGTTGCATGCAATATGCAGCAGAAAAGAGAAGAGAGGAGAGGGAGAAGCTTGCTTGCTTGCTCTAGTGTGTCTTGAGGAGGAGGAGGGAAGCTCCTTATAAAGGAGTGTAGGTGAGCAGAGGGATGAATCTTGACACCATAAAGAGCTATAGTGTGTCTTGAGGAGGAGGAAAGCTCCTGATATAGGAGTGCAGGTGAGCAGGGGGGATGAATCTAGACACCATAAAGAGTATCAATGGCTATTATCACCATGAAGAAGGCTGTTATCACATGGAATCAATGGCTATTATGGCCATTGTTGCCTGCCTTCAACACCACAGATAATGTTAGGGCCACGACCATGACCATAGCCACCGCCAGGCCACGTCCCGTCCTGGCGAGGTGAGCGAGCGAGCACGCGTGTGTCTTCCTGTGACTCATCCTTAGCCTCTCAACTAGTACACAATTAATCTACATATTTAAGTAGGTGTTAATTCCTCTTAACTTTCAATGTGGGACTAATCAATATCCACCTCCAATAATCGTGGGCCTCGAAATTTAAATGGGCCTAGTCCAATAGAAACCCCACCAAACTAAGCTTACGAGCACGAACACTCCACACAAGGATGAGATGAACCCAACAGGAGGGAAGGAATGAAGCCAAAAACGAGAGCCCAATCAACCACGGACCTTGCCACCAAAGGAGATCTGCTCCACCTCGACCACGACCAGTTCGAATCCACCATGTCGCGCGCGCAGGCTTCGACACCTTCTAGAAGCTTCTCCTCCGTCACCAAGCCTCGCCGATGTCCTCTTGTAGAACACAGAGCATATCATTTGTGTCGGACTTTGTGTCTACCAGAGAAGAAGACAAGGTCGGGGCTATGTCGACCCAAAGGAGACCGTGAGGGCATCGCAGCCGCACTGCAATGCATAGCCAACGATCCAAATCGCCATCTCTATCTACATGGGTGAGTGGAGGAGAAAATGCGTCTGGGTGAAGATGGAGAGGTGTCTAAGCCCAATAGTCTTGCTGGCACACCCGATAACAGAAGCACAAATCTTAAAACATGTTGGATGGCCGAATTTCTTACTTTTTGGCCCTTTTTAAAAAGATTATCGCAAATAGGCCCTTGATAGTTTCAATTCGGAAAATGGATCTCAAGCTCGGCGCCGTCGTTATTGGCGCCGAGCTTACACATACCGCCGCCACCATAATTGGCACCGAGCTCTTTGCGTCACGTCGGCACCGAGGCTGTCGTGGCGCTGACGTGGCCAGCTCGGCGTCGTGGATCTTGGCGCCGAGCTTGGTGCTGAGCTTGTGGGCGAGCTTCCTCTTGTTTAGTATTCATCTATTTGTATAAGTAGTCTGACATAGATACCAAACCGCAACTAGCTCAGTTCATTAGACAGAGGCACTAGCCAACTAAGCTAGTAGGCAACTGCATTTACTTATTTTTAAATATGCGTGACGTTCAGGTGCGGGCGCCAAGGGTTCAGGTGTGGAATCCATGGCGCCGAGCTCGGCGCCAAGATCTACGACGCCGGGATGGCCATGTCAGCGTCACGACAGCCTCGGCGCCGACGTAGCGCAAAGAGCTCAACGCCAATTGTGAGGACGTCGAGATGTGTAAAATCGACGGCAATAAAACAGCGAACTTGGGGTCAATTTTTCAAATTAAAACTATCATAGACCTATTTATGATAATCTATTAAAAAATACAAAAAATAAAAAATTCGGGTCGGATGGCCACAAGATCGTCTGATAAAATAAAAAAATCCCTAATTCGGGCTTTTTTGGTCCCAATTTGTAGGAGAGGAAAGGGCGCACAAAACCCTCGTCGGTTGCCAAAAGAAAGTCCTCCAATCCCTCCGTCCTTCTGTTCCACATCGCCGCAGTCGCCCATGTCGTCGTCGGCGGCGGCAGCGGCAGAGGAGGCGATTCTGCAGAAGAGTCGGAAGAGGATGAAGCAGGCGGAGGAGGTGTTGGCCACGTTACCTTTTCCCCACCTGGCGGCGTCTGAAGAGAGACCGCCCAATCCAGGCGGTCCCAAAACCCCAATCTTGGGAGAGGTGGTGGCGGTGGAGAGAAAGGAGCGGAAGAGGAAGAGGAAGAGGAAGAGGAAGCAGGTGGTGGGGAAGAAAGAGGAGGCCGCGGGCGTGAGGAAGGAGGAGAAAAAGCGAAAGAGTAGGGAGGGGCCGCCGGCCGCAGATGGAGCGGAGGCGGCCGCGCCGAGAAGGAAGGAGCGGAAGCCGGAACAAGCGGAAGGGTCGGACAGCCAGTCACCTCAGCCATCTGATGACCAAATCCACGGCATCCAGCTACAAGCAAACCCTCCTCCACAGGGCGGAGGACGACATGACGCGGATGACTCGAATGGCCCGAGTGTGAAGAGCAGCAGCCGCAGGAGCAGCAAGAAGATCCGCGTCCTGAGCGACCGCGAGATCATCAAGATGAGGATAGAACTGAGGAAGCAGCAGCCACTGCCTCAAGGCATTTTTGACCCAGCGATTATTATGGCTTCCAATTCGAATTCCATCAAGCAGGACCCCAATCATTCTTCACCATTCGGCGCCTTCTTTGACCAGTTCTGCTACAAACCCACCCGCCAAGATCGCAGTCCCCCACTTCCTAGAACGCCTGACCGTCTAGTCAGGCCGCCGCCTTGGGATCATCTATCATCTGGTTCGTCTCCGCTCATGGCAAATCAGACCTGCAAGACTTCCAAGACAACAATCTTCAAGACAAAGCAGCCTAGATCAGGACCGAACCAAGAAAATACAAAGGTAAAAGAAATGGCAAGGGTGAACAAGGAAAGAAAACCACCACCAGTGCTTAGCCGTGCTGAAAAGAGGTCAGACAAATACCGCCGCCTTCCCTTGGACCAGCTGGTGCCTCCGCCACGCTCCCCTCATAAGCTACTGCAGGAAAAATATGCTTCTGACCCATGGAAGGTCATTGTCATCTGCATGCTCCTCAACGTAACACAGGGGAAACAGGTGAGCTGCCTGATTGTCTTTTTATTTTTATCATCTACACCAAACCTACAATCGTAGAAAGTAACTTGTTTGATTGGCAGGAGTTTGTAGAAGCACCAAAAGCAAATTAACCTTATATGTGTTGCTGTTAGCCACTAATGAATAATCTTACTTGTTGTTTGTTTGTAAATATGTCATTCATCAACAAAAGAGTGGTTGACTGTGTTCATTTGTCGCAATTTTGTAATTCCAAATCATAACCTAGATCGAGTAGTGAAATGCATTTTTATTTATATAAGGAGCAGCTTCCATTTTGCTGCGTTGGTTATACTGCTGCACAATACAGCTTACACATTTCACATCTTGTTGTTTTAGTGTAGCACTGAGTCTTGTTAGCATTTGCATTAGTTTAAAAGGTGAGTGACCTGATATTTCAAAAGTTAAATTTGAAGGACTTCAACGCCCTCTGTCAACCAATGTAGGTGAGGAGGAAAGTTAAGGGGTTCTTCAAACGATATCCTGATGCTCAAACTGCATTTAATGCTGATCCTGAAAAGATGGCCAAGTATCTGGCACCTCTGGGTTTGCAGTGCGTAAAAGCAAACAGAATCCAGAAATTCTCTAAGGCGTATGTTCAAGAAGAATGGACCTACATTACTGAGCTTTGTGGTGTTGGAAAGTGAGTCCCCTAACTCTTCTGCTGTATATTAATATTTGTAGAATGATGTTTCTTATCTTTCCACATTAGTAATAAATAAGTTGACTTGTGCTGCAGGTACGCAGCTGATGCTTATGCAATCTTCTGTGCAGGCAAGGCAACAGAGGTGGTACCTGCAGACCACAAGTTAGTTGATTACTGGAAGTATGTTTGCTTTGAGTTGCCCATGATTCAGGTAGGAATCTCAACATAAAAGTTTCAGTGAATTGTTCATTACTTTTGAGCTAGTTTAGCTTGTATGTGAAGGTAACACATCACCTTGTGTCAATTCTGTGCTTCCACTAGGAGAAACCTTGATGTACCTTAAGGAAAAGTTGTTGGCAATTTATTGGCAATGTTCATACTTAGATGATAGCATCAAATAGCAAAATGGGTAAACATATGCATACCCATCTTACGATTTTCCAGCAAAGACCCATTTTCAGATATATTGTTGTTTATTGCTTGCATGTCTATAATATATTGTGCTTAATCTATATTACTAATAGTCGTGCACGTGCAATGCACATTATTCACAATATGTATTGCACACAATTACATTCAAGATGCAAAATATAAAAACAATTAAGATTTTCTTATTGCAATGGTTGAGTAAAACTATTACATTTTTTTAGTTAAAAGACAATGTGATAAGCATACATTAGTATAGAAAATCCTCCTACCAACTGAAGTGAAATAAACTTCATAGAAATGGTACCATACCATATATATCTTGAAAATCTTCTTTCTTGTTTAGAAATAAAATCTTCAGAATGATCTTGAGGTGGCCATTTGCACCAATAACAAAAAAAAATGACAAAGAACAGACTGAACAGCTATGCCTTGTATATTTGATTTAACTATGCGTCACCTGTACAAACAGTAAAGAACCATACAAATGAGTTGAAATTGGTTAAAATTTCTTTATTTTTCTTATAAGGTAGTGAATGATTGAGAAGCAATCCAATCAGCCAATCTGTAAGAAAAAAGAAGAAAAAGGAGCAGAGCACATTATCCATGAAATCCATCATACATACACTTATAATTGTTCATCTTTTTGTAGAATATATTTGTCTTTGGATCTACTCAAACCAAAATTTGATGAGTTCAGTTGTTGGACAGGCGCAGCGTGAGGCAAGTGAGGACAAAATCACCAAAACACTAACAATGCGCCAGCAGCTGCCAGCTGGGAGCATTTAAACATTGATAACGAAAAGGTAAGGACCCAAATTCCGAGACCAGAAAAAGAGAGCAGTTAATTACCATAAGTTAACTAACAGTTGAAGACCTTAGAAAATCTGAGATGAAATCCAATAGGTAAACCTGAAATTAAAAAATGGAAGTTAAGCAGAGCACATTATCCATATCATTCAAAAGTCATGCATGTGAAATCATGTGCAGCAACATTCTGGACTTTGGTGAAGATATAAAGGAAAATATAATTTCCGCAGGAACCTAGAAGCAGATTATAAGGAAACTGACATTCATTTTTTTTGTTATGATTGAGCTGAGGTAATGCAAAGGTCAGCTATAAAAAATATAACCAGAACATTCAGGCAGATAATTTTGGTCTGTACTCAATACTTTAGCTTTTTTTGGTAATCAGAATTTGGGTATGTATACTGGCCACATGAAATATATTGTCCAGGGATCAAGCAGACTGTAGTATATTAGCTGCTTACCTCCGCATGAAATCTGCCATTGGCTTACAACAAATTCAGGTAGAAATGAAATCTGCATGTCATTAGTGCTATCAGAAAGTGTCTGGCAGGTGAGCTCTTTTGATATTGATGTAGAAATAGATAATATATCAGAAGAGAATTGGTAGACCAAACTTTTCAGAAATACGATGCATTTGAAAGTCTGAATGTCACAGCAAATAAGAAAATGCTGACATGGACGTCAGATCAACATTCAAGGTATACGCCTAATCGTGCATGTGCAATTCACGTCATGACCAATATACTAAAATTTTTATATGTACGCCGATGGAACTAAAATTGTTTGGAATAAGTCAAATTAAAGGTTCAGAAGGTTTCAAATAACGCAAATTTTCATATTAATGCTCATGACATAAGTATATACATCAGATGCCCAATAATTTAGTTTGTAACGTACAATTGGATCACCATCCACCTAGTCCCTATAGAAAGGCACTGGTTTCACTTGTAGAATGCCTAAGCTAAGCATATGAATAATTGACAATATTCACACCCCTGCTCTAAATGACCAAATAGACAAAGTTTTAATATTCTTTCCATGGCTAGCACAAAGTTAATGTAAACCGGCAACCCGTACTGATCTTTGATTAAGAATTATTATTTAATAATGAAATTTGCAGACTTATTTGCGCTAACAAAGCATTGAAGAAAAAGCTTTGTACTGCAAGAAAAATAAGCGTTGGCCTTAAAGTTTTTGGGTCAATAAACCAGGTACAACATTGATAGTGAACAACTGATGTCATGTTTGCATCATCTAGGACATGTTTGGTAATACATATGAGAAAAAAAACCTTATTTTCCATCATCAAGAAATATGTCAGGGTTACGAACTTACGATCATACTCTTTCCTGCAAACTACACCTGCAAAAATTGCTACGTAATTCTTTGAGTCTGTAATATAAGGAAAAGAGAACAAAACCCAGAAAATAACTTGCTCCTGGCAGCTAATTTATCAGTCCATTCTGGTACCAAAGTTTTTTTCTATGAAATGCAAGACAGAATTTTAGTGGCAAATAAACAGGCGTGATATGCTATGCTAAGGTAAGAAATATACCTAGGAGACTATTCATGAGAACTAACTGACCAACGTCTTGCCAGTCTGATTGTATCATAATCATCGTATGGTCCTTCCAAATCATAAGTGCATGTGACATAAAAAATCAAACCAAGAATTGATCATGATGATTCAGAAAAAAAAGATAATGAACCTGAAATATTGTTGGTGTAAAATAAGGTAATTCAGTTGCCCCTTTACATTACAGACCATGTAAAACTAAAGACCTATTGACACAACCATGTCTGCCAGCTTAGCCTACATATTAACATGAAAAGAGAATAGGATTGATATATAATAATGTAATGTGAACAATTGCTGATATCACCTGCAGGAAAACAATTTCGCATAAAGAAGACGCACATGAGCTAAGTCACTTAGGTGAGGTAAATGATAACCTATGGAAAAATAATATAGAATAATACATTTTGATTTGTATAAACGAAAACTGAGCTTTAAAGAGCATGAACATACAATAAGGTCCTCGGAAATTCCAAAAAAATGTGAAAGTGACCTGTAAAGCGACCGTAGAAACATCAATGAAATGATTTTGAAATAGTATTCATGGCAGGAAAAAATGACCGCTTAACCAAAAACAGGGGGCTTGGCTAAGTGCAATCCTCGGCATTAGCAATATCATATGTTTACCTACAATATAAATATGCTACGAACACACAAAAGAAAAAGAAAGCTTTCTGAAAGATAAAATTTGATGTTAAATGAAGATCGGAATGTACTGAAGAAGGAAATATGCACCATGTAAATTGCTGAAATATATTAGTGAAATAAATAAAGCTCGGAAACTTTAATTATGAAAGAAATACAACATAGCCTTTACTGTCGAGAACCTCAGTAGTGTATCTACTAAATTATTCTTGAAGCTCTGACCCTGAAAGGTCAATCAGACATCAAATTGAGAGGCTGAAACAAAAGGTTGCAACCGCGCAAGTTCTTGCAAGAACATTCAAAATATACATTTCTTGAATGTGCGATGACCTCTAAATTACCTGAAGTCGAGGTTACACTAAAATACATTGCCTCTTATGAATCCATTCTGGTCTTTGCATCTATAAGTTATGTCATCAATTCTCCATAGTTTATCATTAGCTAAATGTAACTGAAAACATATCACAAATTTGAATAAACGTTTTCTTATCTAGAATGAAAAATGAACATAGCATATAACCATCCCACACAAATGTATTAGCATTGTAAAAGAAAATATTATGTATTAGCGTGCACTTTATAAACAAATATATCAGGATTATAAAGGAGTGGTTTTACGTGCTGTATTAATACCACTATAAACATATGGCTATTTACCTGTCATTGCAGAAAATTGTTGTGTAGGGCTCCGTGCATTATCAATTCAAGTAAGCAAGGACCTGTTATTTCTCATCTGAATAAAAAAGATAGGAGATCAGGCATGGTTGAATCTGCTCTCTGTAAAGTAATCTGCATACTCAGCATGGCAACTATTCCATGTACGTTTGTTGGGTGGCTTTAGCAAAGAGTACAACTTCTGCTTTTTATATTAGTATATATAGAAGAGTTTCACATCTTATGGTAATGAGAGTTTCAAACTGGGTGGACCCAAGTGAGGATATCTAGGCATGTAGCTGGTGGTAATCTTAGTAAGAATAGAGAGTGCTAGTGAAGAGCCGCTGACAGTAGACTGAAAGGCCAGATCCCATCCAAGCATGCACAAAAGCCTACAGGGAATACATGATTCAGCGTTGGTACTTTTTAATCTTGATGTGATAATCTATTTGTAAAGGATTTGTGTGGATTATACACCCCATCTTACAAGTGGTAGCTCTTAATTCAATCTGGATTGTTGATTTCCTTTCCATATTGCAAACTTTCAAGTGGGCTGTACTGAATCATTTACTGCATATTTGAGGGTATGGTTCCTGCATTTATCTTGTGCTTATTATCATTACATGCAACATATTCTATGTCCCTGCATTACATGCTACTTTTAACTTAATATGCCAGCAAGTTCTGTTTTCTTGGCTAATTGGATCGAGACAAATGAGACAAACTTTTGTCCTGTGATTTTTGACTTTTGAAAGATTTGGTAGCGGTATGCTAACACAAATCCAAAATTAGAATTTTCTACTTATGCATACTGCATGACCTTAACTGTTATCTATATATTGTATTGCAGCAATCTCAGGACGTGCAGGAAGCTGTAGTAGCTGAGATGGAACATCCTGTCCTCAAGGTGGAGGAATTGGCCGTGTGCTGCTAAATTAATGGGAAGATAGCTGAATGAGTATAGGCCGTACCAAGTGCTTTTGTTCTTCTCATTTGGTCCTAAATGTTGTGAACTCCTGCCTCATGCTTGTCTATTTTGAAACTTCTGAGCTAGCTAATTATATTTTGTGATTACTGATTACACTCCGTTGCAACTAAGTTACGAAGGCGCAGTGGCACTTTGTTCTGCCCGATGGAGAAAGGAAAAAGAAAAACGGGGCACCGGAAGGAAGTTGAGGATCTTTTATTATTCCGAACTACTCCCTGAAAATCTTACCTTGAGTGCACAGTAAATAATTGTGGCACTGTACAATCAATCCGAGCAATGAGCAGTACCTGCCTGCTCAATTAGTTAAAATGAGGCAGACTGTATAATTGTCAGTCACACATTTTCTTTTCTTCAAAAAGAGGGAGTGTGCAAAAGAGAGCATAATAAAGCTGCTACCATGATAAGAGGAATGTAGAAAGTCATGAAAATAAATTGCGTGGCATCCATTTGACAAAATGCATGAACAGAACAATATCATACTGATTCCAAATGGCTCTTAAAACTTAAAACAAGAAAAAAAACTAGACATGAGATAGTACATTAATTGTATAGTGGACTTTGAAAAGATCTACGATAAGGTCAAATGATGACCTTTTCTGTTGTAAACTTTCTGTTGTAAACCTTATGAATAAAAGGTTTCTTGGCTAAGCGGATTTTTTGGGCTGAGTGTTCATAGACAAGGTCAAATGGCCCTTTCTGTTGTAAACCTTATGAATGAAAGGTTTCTTGGCCAAGCGGGTTTCTTGGGCTGAGTATTCTGTCTAGGGAGGAAGCTAGGCATTTCTTGCATTTCTTTCAAAGACAGAAATCTTCGACAAGCAGACCCCTTATCTTGATGTTTTTCAATATCATAGCTGACATGCTGGCTATTCTGATCAACATAGCCAAAGCGGATGGGCAAATCATAGGAGTAGTTCCACTTTCTATCCTGCAATATGCCGATAATACTGTTCTCTATCAACGAGTGGTCGATCAGTCCTTCAAGGGAGCTGCCCAAGGAGACGAAAAGTGTGGTCGAAGCGTCTTAGCGATGGATTTGATGGTCTACTCGAAAACTATGCGAGTTAAGATTTTAGACAGGCTCGGCCCTCCTGAGAATAACAAGCCTACATCATGTGTTTTTTGTTGGGGTGGTGTATAAGTGAGATTTGTGTACAAGTGAGAGTTTGGGATTGGATCTGGCCTCCCCTCGCCCGCACAACCTGTCCTCCCTTTTATAGCTCGACAGGGGCAGTTACAATGAGGCTTGGGTCGCAAGGAAGCTTGACCATAAAATAAAAAGCAAGTACAACGTAACCTGAAAAAGTACACAGAAATCCCTTGGACTCTAGTCGCCGTGGGAATCTTGTGCGCAGTCTTGTCTCGGGATCTGTCCTCCGTAGGTACCACGCGCGCAGTCATGTCAGGTAACATCATCTTCTGTCGAGCTGTCCTCTCCTTGTCCTCTCGGCGAACCTTACTAAGTACGCCTCCTTCCTGATGAGAAAAGCTTGTCATTTCCAGGTCAGAGCCGTTCGCAGAGGTTGGGTTAAGGGATTGCAGTCAGACTAGGGGGTAGAGGTCGAGACGGTTGACCCCAAGCGAGGTTGAGACATTGACCCCAGCCGCAGAGGTCGGGATAAGGGGCCGAGGTCGGACTAGGGGACGGAGGTCGGGACGGCTGGCCCCGAATGAGGTCGGGTCACCGACCCCAGCTCGAGGACCCTTACTCCGACCCAGCTAGTCTTCTTTCCCTCGTGTGGGCTATCCTGGGGTGATACCCCCCACATTCTCTTTACACAACATGACCTGGAGAAAATGCGAAGCTTAAAGCTATTACTTTATGCCGTTGAGAAATTATCAGACCTTAAAATTAACTTCCATACAAGTGAATTATATTGCTTCGGTGAAGCTCAAGGTTTTGAGGAAGAATATACTGAGCTTTTTGGTTGCTCTACTGGTGAATTTCCTAATCGGTATCTGGGTATCTCTATACATTATATAGGAAACTAAGAAATGTCGACTGGAAAGAGGTGGTAGAACGATTTAAGAAGTGACTTAGTAGTTGGAAAGAAAAACTTCTACCCATTGGAGGATGGCTCACACTGATTAACTCAGCACTTAGCAGCCTTCAAATGTATATGATATATTTCTTTGCAATACCCAATACCGAGAGGGATTCTCAAAAAGCTTGACTATTTTTGCTCTAGGTTTTTTTGGCAGAGTCATGTTCATAGAAAAACTATCATCTTACAAAACGGGACAAACTTTGCGGCCCTAAAGAGCAAGGTGGTTTACAGCATGATCTTGATACTAAAAACATAGCCTTACTTAGCAAGTGGCTATTTTATGTTGCTGCTGCCATAAAAATTGTTCAACACACGAAGACCTGAGAGATCTACTTAGCTCTAGTGCAGGTCTTAAAAACTCTCAAGGTGTGCCAGTTAGTTTGATCCCGCAACTAATGTTACATCCAGAAATTCACAAAACGAGTTCAAGGTGTGCTAGTTAGTTTGATCCTTCAAGTAATTTTCAAACTAATTTATGCATTAAACCCTCTCTTGGAATCACCCGAGGTACACAAACTGACAATTTGAATATACAGTACCAACAAAACTAATGCAATGCATACTTACAAAAGAGGCTTTTAGTTCTCACCACGAAGAAAACTGCACCGAAAAAGAAAATCTAGCGAAGCTTCAACTCCACTCACATAGGTAGCTCAACTAGGGTATAAGCCAAGGGTCTTCTTAAAAGTCCTTCTTCAACTGAGGTTGATGATTATTGCAAGGTGACCATATGGAATACTCCGCACTGCAAGCCTCACAGTAAAAATGCAAGTGCACTAGATAGCAAAGGATGGCATAGTAGGGTTCAATTGCAAATGCAACATGTAGCAAAACATTTAAGTGTAGTAAAATAGTAGAGTAATTAAATAATAATATTAATCAAGCACCGAATAGCACACTGATGCTGCTCAAGCCCAACCATCTCTAGACAACCAAACCCGGTTGAACAGTTCCAATATCTCCACACAAGGAGCTTAAAAGTTATCATCAATTACCAAATTATTATCATTAATGAGTAGTATGAGACTGATCGCGAAAAATATTGTTAGGCTCATCACCGCGGGCACGACTATTCGAATAGTTTTACTCTGGCCAAAGATGTACCAATGTAGCCATAAGACACGATTCCACAAATGTTGCTATGCCCCGAAATACCACCATAGTATGCAAAGGGGGAAACCGTAACAAGACCCTTTCCATAACACGCCCACCAGAATGGATACCTACTAAGCATTTGTCTTGGGTAGGGATGGCTAATTACCTAGACAGGAAGACTACTTAGTGTCCAAACAAATGTGGTCTTATTATCTACCACTTGTGGACTTATTATCTGCCACTGTGAAACAACACACCGTGGCGCCTCCCGTTGGGATATGTTATACTACAGATCCAACCATTACCCATGCTGGCTTGTGGTTAGTACAATTAATGCTTCACAACAGTAGCTTGCAAACCAGCCCTTAATAGTCATGAGCATGACCATCACATCCATGTGTTCAAAACCCATCATTAGTCAAGTTTTAGTTGGCATATTATTAATCATCCACGAACAACCGTCATGATATATAATTAATTAACCATCATTAATCATGAGTGTCGACGGATGGGTCGGCAGTCCTCCAAGAGGGGTCCCTAAGGAGGTAGAAGTGAGAAAGTGGTGGGGAAGTGGCCCTCCGTGGATCCGATGGTTGACTTGAGTCCTAAGATGAGCCAAGAAATGAGACAGAGAATTATACTGGTTCAGCCCTCCTGAAGGATAATAGGCCTACGTCCAGGTGCGGTGTTCTTTGTTGGGGTGGATGTTGAACAAGAGTTACAAAGGAGTGTTCTAGAGTTCTCCTCCTGGGATCGGATCGATCTCTCCCGGCCCCGTCGCCCTGCCCTTCCTTTTATAGTTCAAGGGGGGCAGGTACAGATGTGCTTGGGGCCAAGAAAGCTAAGACTAAGAGAGACAAATAGTGGGGGTACAAAGAATATCTGATAAAGTACATGTTGGTCTGCTAGGCCCTGTACACCGTGGGTATCTTGTACTCTGTTAGCTGGGACCACCACGTGCCGCCGGTGGTGTCGATCTTTGCGGGCCTGTCTCCTCCCTCTTCCTCAGTGCACTGCCAAGTTTCCTCCCGAGGACGCTCAAGGTTGAGCGACAAGTCGGGGTCGAGAGAAGGGGCCGAGGTCGGACTCGGGGGAAGGCCGAAATGCCCAACCCCTCCTGGGGGGGCTCTCGGTCACATCCCGAGGACACTTGGTTTGACTTCTGTTGGGGTTCAATCCAGGTTTTTGAGGCATCCCGGGGTGACACGTCCCACAGCAGCCCCCGAGCCTAAGGAGGAATGAAGCATCCATCCTTAGGGTCAGAGTTCTTTCGGAGTGTTTCTTCAATGGATCTCCAGAGCTTTGAGCCAAGGTTTTGGCAGATGCATCGCCTAGGTGCACCTGCCAGGTGTAGCCCCCGAGCCTAAGGGCTAATGGAACATTCAGCCTTAGGGTCAAGCGTTCTTCCGAGGCATAGATCCCTAGCAGTTTTTGCGAATCGAGATTTTGCAGGTGCACCGCCTAGGTGCACCTGGCTAGTGTAGTGTAGACCCCGTTTTTGAGGACGGAAATCATTCGTGTTCATAGTACCTTATCCTGGATCGAGTAGTTTGGTACCCACGAATACAGTTCTGAATTACCAGGTGCAAAGTGCACGAATAGTCTTACAACAAAATTATTACAATAATAGGCCTGAGGGCAATATCCAATACATATAGGACCTACCAGTCCGGATACATCCGAAAACAGAAATTAGATAAGATAGCAGACGGAAGGCAGCAGCATGCCGATTGCCACAGGCAACGACTGGGGACTAAGACCTGTTGCGCTCCATTGCCTTCATTCCTCCTAGTAGTATGTGTACGGGTCTTCCTCATCTCCTTCATCTGGAGGTTTGTGCGTATAGCAAGGGTGAGTACCCAACGTACTCAACAAGCCAACACGGAATGATGCACATGATAGGGTCATTCAAAGGATGGCTATGGTTTATTTGCGCAAAGCCAATTTTCACAAATCATTTCACAAACCTAACATCTAGCCAGGTCAAGTTTTAGGTCCATAGTATATTAAGTCGGCAACGGTTCTGTCCACCATCCATTGTGATCCCAAGGATAGCTTCCCGCCTCCGATCCGTCATGGTTTTCTGGGGGTGTCTTTCTCCTTTCTCTCAGATAGAGAAGTTGGTTTCCCCAGCACATAAAGTCATTATGCAATCCCACCCATCATTTTAAAATTTATGAGTCTAGCCACGGGAAACACTTGTCACGTCGCTCATTAACCGAGCACGGCTATTCGAATAGATTGATTAACTCACATTGCAGTGGATGTACACTTTACCCGTACTCCGCAACTACTCATTGAATGAGCTTACATCCCTCTATATGGGACGGTCACGGCAAAGCCTTTCGATAACCTCACTTTGGCAGTACCCGCTCCATGAACTTAAGCCCTCATGCACTCTAGCCGTCATTTTCTAGCAGTGAGAGGAGTTCTGGCGTTCCCGGGGTAAGAGAAGGAATTGCTCTATCCTTGAACTTTCCATCTTCATGTCCTTTTCTTCATGTCTTCATTTCTTCATGTTGATCGCATGCCCGATCTCTGCCCAGGTACCAACCAGCGGTACACCCCCTGCTGGAAGGCCCTTAACTATCGTCCAGGCACCCACCAGTGGTGCACCCCCACCGGCAAGCCCTTACCTCAACGCCAACACCTGAACCTACTATGCAAGGATACTGCCTCCGCTCGGATATTTAATCAGCTAGGTCTATACCCATTCGAGAAGTACGGTTGTACTGGCTCGTTCTAAGTTGTAGTCTCATGGCTCGGTCCTTAACTGACCAGGGACGGTACTAGCCTTTTCCGGAATCCACCCAAATCCATCCATCCGCCCCAGTCTAAAAACATTGGTTTGTATTTTCATTTTTCATCAAAGCCATTTCCAACATGATCAAGGCAACGTGGCGCTCATGTCTCCACTTGCCATGTCTCAACCATCTTCCCAAGATAGTTGCCCAAGCACGAGGCTTATTTGTAAAATCATGAGTATGCAAGAATCTAGTATAAGCGTGGCTAAGCATTTTACCGAAGATAACCTCCGGTTGTATCACATCGAAGGTTACAAAGAATATTTCTAAAGGTATTCAATATCAAGGCAGGATATATCAAGAATAGGCACTCATTTGTGTATAGCATGCAATTTATAATTGAAAACAACATTATTTCACAAATAGGATCAATATGTTCAAAGGGATGTGTTGACTTGCCTTGCTCGCACACTTGTTGGTCGGGGTCTTCTGCGTACTCAACGCCTTCCTCGGACGCTAATTGTACGTGCGAGAAACCAAATTTGAATTCGATTAGAATTCAAGTAGAATCCAGTAAGATCCAAAAGAAAACCAAGTAAATCGCAATAGCGGCTCCTAACACTAGGCTATGACACGATGCGAACCTAGGCTCGAGTTTCGACGATATCCGGGCTAGAGCGAAAGGGTTATAAGAATTCGAAGTTTTGTATCGGATCCGCTTTTGTTAAGAAGGGTGCAATATTTATTTTAATATGCTTAAAGTTTGAGAAATACTAGAGTTGATGATTCAATTAATAAAAGAAAATGATTATCTTTCAATTTCATCAAATTATTTCTCGGGTCGGGAAGCCCTAGGGTTTATAACAATCCAAATTAATTGGTGTCGCGGTCTACCGAAAATGGGTTGAGAAGGATTCTATGGAGCAACGCCGTCAAATGTACATACATATATATATATGCATATATGCATATATATACATATAGCAAAGGATTGACTAGGGTTTATAAAGATGGTTTTGAAATTATTATAAGGGTTCCAAAAAAAACAATAGATAGATGGATGGGCTTTACAAAAGATAGAGATTTTCGAGAGGGAATAGACTAAGGAGTTTGAGTATAAAGTTTTTTTATTCATGGGAAATAAATGGTAATATAAAGTTCATTTTTATTTGTAAGAACATTTTGGGAAAGGATAGATAATATACTCTCGAGAAAATTCTTGTAAATTAAGTTTAAAGTTTAAAAAGAGAAAATATAAATTTTTGTGATTTTTACTAGGCTCCTACAAATTTTAATTCTCAAAAGAAAATGGAAATGAAAATTTTGCTAAACTTTGCATTGGTGGGAATCGAACTGCGCCCTCACTCTCACTCAGCCCAGCCTTCTCCACTGGGCCCCCCTCTTCTCGTTTCCTTTCCCCTTTCACTCTTTTTATCCCTTCTCTATTCTCTGTTCCCTGGGTCTCTCTCTCGACGTGTGGGCCGGCGGGAGAGGAGAAAGAAAAATGAAAATCACCAAAATTTTGCGCGGCTAGGGGTTCGAACGCAGGACCTCACGCTCCTCTCACTCGTCTCTCTCCACTGCGCCAAGCGCTCTTTGATCCCTTCTTTCCCTCTTTTTCTTTTGTTCCATTTTCCACTGTTCTTCTTCCTCCCTGCGGGCGCCGGTGGAGTAAGGGCAAACAACGGCGAGGAAGGCCGGAGCTCGGGCACTAAAGGGCCAAGCACCATCCTCGAACCACGGGGATGCTATTTTGAGGCACGGCCGGACCGGGAGGCGGTGGGATGGGCCGGCGACGGCGAGGCGGCCATGGCGACGACGGCGCGCACATTGCGGCGGCTATCCGGCGACGGAACAGCCACGAAGAGGGCACTGGGAGCATCCTAGCGACTCAACGGTGCTAATGGCGGCGATGGTTCGGCAAGAAAAGCAACGGAGCGACCTAGCCACGTGCGCATGGTGACGGCCGGGGTAGGGAGTTCGGCGGCGCGTCGCCGGCGATTTCCGGCGTGCATTGACTCGGGCAAGTGGGGGAAAAGGTAGAGCTGAGTGTGGGGAGCATGATCGTACCTTCAATTTGGGAAGAACTCGACCGAGGACGATGAATTTCGATTCTTTGCTCCGGGCGGCCGAATTAGGGTTCCTCCGACCGAGCTTCGTTCTTTTGTGAAATTCTTCGCGCACGGGCTATGGCGGCTGAGGATATTTGAGGGGTTTTGCAGAGGGACAAGAAGCGGTCAAGTTTCGTGTTTGGAGCTCGGCTCGAAGAGGCTTCTTGTAGCCGATGGAGGGAAAGGACGACGCGATGGCGACCATGGCGCGGCGACGTGGCGGCATGGCGCGCGTGCGTGGAGGTCGTGCGCGACGTGCGGGCGTACGCGCGGGCGTACGGCGTGGACTGTGTGAGGCTAGGGCATGACGCGGGCGAGGTACGACGGCATGGCGGGCGACGTGGCGCGTGTGCGGGACGCGGTGACGCGGGCGACATGGCGAGCGGCGACTTCGGCGTCGTGCGACGTACGACTTCTCCTGTGCGCGGGCGGGGCTGACGCCGGCTGGAACGTGCATGCACGAGCGCCTGACATGGCAAGTGACGCGCGGCGCACGGTGGCGAGGCGGTCCGGGTCCGGGTACGGCGTCGAACAGGTGGCGCGCAATGAATAGTGACTTTTCTGATTTTCCCGAATTAAATTTCCTATTTTCCAAATTTTATTTCCTTTCACCCCCAAAATTCAAAATAAAATATAAACCATCTAAAAATAAGTTGTAAAATATATGTCCACCCTTTTTACCCACTTTTATTATTTTTAAAAATTTATTTTACATAATTAATTTAATCCTTTTTCTCAATTCCACAAAATGTGATTTTGATTCAAATAAATTTCTAGATTTCATATATATACCCTAAAATATTTTATTACTCATTTTTTTACTAATTAATATTACTCAATCACCTAAATAATGTTTTGCTCCCAATTCTAAACTCTGAAAATTTTCTCCCAGCAGAAATTCGAATCGTTTGACTTTTCAAAAACACCGAGATGAATCGCTTGCGTATAAATTTATGCAACCAAGCTGGTAAATAAGAAGCGAAAACTCGATCAAGAAGCAACAATCAAAAGGTTTTTGTAAGTTCTGATTTTTGATTCCCAGTTTTAAATTCTCCGATTTTCAGTATGTTACATGTAGCCCCTAAGCCTAGGGTTGGATGGCACATCCGAGCCTAGGGTCAATCACCAATAGCACTTTGCCAACATCCCGATGATCCGAGCGATGCTCGAGGTCCACCAAAAGGGGTTAGCCGAGTCGAACAGGTTTGCCGCCTGGAGGCTTTTGGCAATCCCTGCTTCGACTGAGGGGCAGACAACTCGACCTTCAGCCCCCGAGTCAGAGTCCACTGCCCGAAGGCAGTGAGGATGGGTGAGGTGTCCGGGACTACAGGCCCTAAGGCTTGAGGTAGCCCCGACCTCACTTGTGGACTAGCTCGGAAGCCCACATTCGAGTCGTCAAGGTCATCGCCCTGGGGCGGCGAAGAACATGGTCATGGTCGAGACTACTGCCTGAGGGCACATTGTAGTCCCGACCTCGACCGGGAGTTAGCTTGGAAGCCTGCTCCGAGTCGAGAAGAACCCAACCGAAAGGCCAATGGGGTTTTGTTAATGTCGAGGCAAAGTCCTCTGACATCCTTTGCTACTTCTTGTTTATGGCGCGAGGATTGGGAGCATCGCTGCATCACATCATATCTCTTGGCATCCCACCCTTTCTCAAGTGTCAGGCGGCGCTGTCAATTGAGATGGGAAAGGTGGTGTCGAAACTCGGTTTCGGCAATAGAAATTTGGGGCTGCAGTCAAGATCGCCAAGCTCGATAGGTTAGGTGGAAAACAAGGTTTAGACAGGTTCAGGCCCTCTCGTGAGGTAATACCCTACTCCTGTTTTGGGGATTCGATCCGCCGAGTGTATATTGATCTCAAGATCTGTAGCTCAAAAAACTCATAAATCAGATATCCCTCAAGGGACGCCCCTTACCCCCCTTATATAGTCTTGGGAGGCGGGCTTACAAGTCGGAAACCCTATCTTACTCTAAGTCGGTTTCCTCAATCTTACCAAACCGTGACTATGAGCTGTTGCCTTATCTAATCGGCAACGTAACACCCAAGTCATAATTGGTTTACATAATTAGCCGGCGCAATCTATCCCTATCTCTAGTCGGATAAGCTTGCCATGTGGATATCCGATTACCATAATCTCCACAGTAGCCCCCGAGTCCTTTGCAGTCGACGAGATTGCTCGGCTTCGAACCAAAATATCACACAGCCAAACAAACCTTCGGCCGAGTGCTTCTGGCGCCGAGTGATTCTATCACCTCGGCTTGAATCTTCCGAGTAGCTTCAAAGACTATGAAGGGCTGGAAAATATCTAAAAAATTCTCAAAAATAAATATCTAGGTGCATCTCCTGATGCACCTAATTAGGTGTAGCCCCCGACTATGTGGTTAGTCAAAAATAGACTAAGCATATAGTCAAAAACTATAAAAAATCATTCTCACATAGATGCTTAGCTCAGGCGAAAACAACCATAAAAAATTTCATCACTTGGCAAGCTCGCGCTTGTCCAAGTGAATTTGCCCGAGTCATCTCAGAACAAATAACTCAATCAACCCTCGTGGGTGAAAAGCACTCGGTAAACTCATGTTTACCCGAATGGATCTGCCCGAGTCATCTCGGAACAAATATTTTAATTATCCCTCATGAATAAACAAGTTTTTCAGTCATCTGAAAAATACGACCAAAATATTAAATAGCTCCTGCCATAATATTGGTCCCAATCTAAAAAGATCTTCACCAAGGTAAAAAAATAGCATTGATATAATCATCTAATCAAATGCTTAAAAATCAAATAGTCCCTGTCATCAAGGCAGCCATGAAAAGCTTCACTGTTTGTCACCTTTCAAATTGCATCGTGCCAGCTTCTCATGAAGTTGTGCAAACCGCGGTATGAAAGGATTTCCAAAGGTACGGGGCACTCGGACACGCGCATATTGCCAAAGCAAATCTGCTTAAGTTCATCTACTTAAGTCCCTAAGGACACGTGTCAGGCCACACCTTAGATGGGCCGCAGGTCTCTTATGGGCTCGGCCCAATCGCGAGAAAACCTAACGCAACCCTCAAATCTCTTACAAAGCCTCGAGGTCATCCCCGCCACTTCGTCTTCCCAGAAAAAATAACCCATTTGCAAAACTGTTCATCAGCTTGCAGCGGAGAACCCTAAGCTCTCGCGCACACCCAATCCACCGATCTAGAAGCTCGTGCTTCGCCACCAGCTAGCCTCCGCATCCATCTTCATAGATTCCCATCTCAAATCCCCATCTTCCAAGCCAGATCTACTCCCCTATGAACCACATTCATGGTGGGTGAGAAAAAGATCCCTTTCGAGCAGTAGGCTACCTCTGATGTCAAGGAGTCCACCCTCAAGGAGATGGTGAAGCACGGAGTTCTCCCTGTTAGTGATATGCCCTAGAGGCAACATGGAGATGTTGGATATCACGTCAATGTTTATGTATTTATGAATAAAGTGTTATTCAGTTCCATGAAATAGACATCTTGTATTGATCAATAAGTACGTGACTTATTTATGAGACTCTTTATGTATGAATCTATTTCTAAATGATCCCTGATCATATATCATATTGTTGGAACAAATATGATTCTAAGATCGGCATGTTTATTGATTGATGATCATGTCTCATAGATCATGGGTATGGAGATACCAAATCAATAAACATGGACATATGTGTTGGAGAACACATTGTTGGATAGACCCACCATGAGACACTACAGGAATTAATGTTCCATTAGTTGGTCTCAGGTAGTGTTGGTACAAAGTACTTAGACCTGAGATCACCATGGATTTCAACATGTGTAGAAGCCTACTTTGGGACTACCAAACGCTATTCCGTAATCGGGTAGTTATAAAGGTAGTTTTCGGGTTTGCTATGAAACATGGAGTGGGATGTGAGTGATCAAGATGGAATTTGCCCCTCCTTTGGAGAGATATCTCTGGGCCCCTCGAGGTAATGGATTATGGAAATGCATGGCCATGCTATGTTGATTGAGGAGTCAATCAACAGACAGATAATCCAATACAGTTCGAGTGAATGGTTAAGCTATTGAAGGGATGGCACACATCTTGCCTATAGCTTAACCGGTATCGTGAGGCAAAGGGATTTGTGTACACATTACAGTTCGAGCCGATATTATATTCTTGTATACTATGGTGTCAATATGTGCTTGCTAGGCGCCGCTGTTGCAGTCGGCTGAGTTGGACTCGAGCCGACGGTCGGCTAAGTTAGACTATAGCCGAAACCGAGTATACCTGAACCTACAGGGTCGCACGCTTAAGGGGATAGAATAGATATTCGAGTTGGACTCGGATACGGCTCGATCGGATAGGGATCCGATCGGATAGAGTCCTATGGGCTTACGACGTGTGGGCGGCCAACTCTATGAGATACGGATGAGATCTGATTCAAAATAGAGTCCTAATCGGCCACTAGTCCCAGTCGGCCAACTCTATATAAAGGAGGGAGGGGTGGAGAGCTGCGGCACGTCAATTGCATCGCATGCAACAGAAGTCGCCGAGATCAATCTCCATGGAAACCCTCCCCACTTTCGAGCCAAACCCTAGCCTTGCATCGCGTGCTAGCACACGGGTGTACGGCGTTCGTCCCCGGACGTGTGGATACCGGTAGAGGCGCCGCTACGTTGCGCGCTCTTGATCGGCTTCGAATCGGGCTGCGGTTGGGCGCATCGAGCGAGGCGTGAGAACGTGGCCGGACGACTCGAATCGGCTGATTGGTGAATCGGCTGTCTCCGGGAATCGGCTACACTGTTCCGGATCGGATTGCCCTGATTGGCTATTCCGCTGCACTCTACTCCAATCGGTAACGATCTACCGGCCCTTACTTGCAAGTGTTCCTGGTTTGCGCGGTAAAACTTTTTGTTTTTGGCTAGCGTAGCCTCCGCGTAACCCTTCACTCCCTCCCAAGGAGATCGTGGGCTGGCGTCCAGCGGCCGGTGAGGAGTTCCCCACTCCGAACACCGGTGAGCTCGTTGTCTTCACTTCTTTTTTCTATTGTGGTTTCAGCCTCCCTACCTCTGAGTTCTTTAGGGGGCTTCTTGACTACTATGGTCTTCACCTTTATCATTTGAACCCAAACTCCATGCTCCACATAGCCCTTTTCATTCATGTCTGCGAAGCTTTCCTTGGCATCTTCCCCCATTTTTAACTCTTCCGACGCATGTTCTATCTTAAGCCGCATCTGAACAAAGACCAGCCCTGCGTCGTTGGTGGGGCGGGCTTCCAACTCCGCGGATCCCTCCGCAAAGAGTACTTTTCTCTCCCCTTGAAATCTTCTAACAAGGGCTGGCACGCGAGCTGGTTCTATATCGCCAACCTTGAACCCAGCCTGCCAAACTTCATTGGCCTTCCACCTGTGCCCAGGCCCAACTGGAGCACCGTACCAGTGGCCCAAGACTGGGATGAAGCCAACAAGCTGTTAGCTAAGATCTTGGAAATGAAGCAGAAAGGTCTTCGAGGCGAGCAGATCACTCGGCACTTCATCAGGAGCCGACTAGCTCCGATCAAGGAGCGATCCAAGCCAGCTTTTGAGTACGAGGGCGAGAAGGACCCCAATCGGGAAGACTGCGACTCCCTCAGCTTCGAGATCTTGAAGATTCGCATGTACAAGGTCTTCTCGACTGGAATTGCAGTCGAACGCAGCCTCATGCTGCCAGTCCTCCCATACAGTCTATATCGCCCTCCTCCTCCGGTAAGCCAACTTAACTCCTTCATTGCCTTGCAATCTTGATGTCACGCTTCTCAGTGTTGTAAGAATTTTTCTTGCAGGAAAATGCCTCCATCATTTCGAAGCCATATAAAATACATCATGACGACGTGCCGGCTCGGCTTGCTAAGAAGCCAGCCGGTAGCGTGAAGATCCAGATCGATCCAGCCGGAAAGAGGGCGGCCCCGAGTGAAGACATCAGTAAGCGGGCGAGCAAGAGGAGGCTGATCATTGATGACTCGGACGACGATGTCCTCGCTCCTCAAGCCGATGCGACCCCTCCGAGGCCGTCACCGAAGACAGCGCCCAAGATCCGCCGATCGACCAGGTACGCCTTACGACTGAAATCAAGCTCTTTGTTAAGAATTTCTTCATCTTCATCCCGATTGCTCCTGTCCTTGTTTTTCAGGAGGCCTCAAAACATTGATCCCACTGGGCAAAGTGAGGGCCCAACACCAGCTGCAACAACCGAGGCATCAAAGCCTGCGGAGCCAAAACCCCGGAGCCCTCTCCCGAGCGAGAGCGCTCCGAGTGAGAGGCCCTCACCTCCCAGTGAGGATACCCCAAGGAAAGAACCCCGACCGCCAGCCGAGATCCCCCGACTGGAAACTAGTCGGCCGCAGAAGAGCCCCCGGCCGCTACTCGAAAGGCCCCAACCAAAAATCAGTCGGGCAAGAGCCAAGAAGGGAAAAGCAGCCGGGAAGTGTCGTTTAAAGATTCGGCCACCAAAACCGGTAAGTCTTGAATCAATCTCTAGCTTTTAATCTTGGGTTTAATCTTTCTGTATCTTCATCTCCTCCTTCTGATCCATTCAGCCAAAGTGGAAGAGATTCCTAGGTTGCAGTCTTTGAAACCTGGGTTCCTCTGATCAGAATTGAGTGGCGGGATTCCGAAGGCCAGAAACAAGGCATCATCTTGAACAAACAAATGGAAAATGAAGAAAGAGATGTCCTTGTTTGACAGCCTGAATGAAGCGACTCAGCTGTTAAACATAAGTCCTGATCCTTTTCTGTGGTAGCTTCATCATCTCTTTTCAGTTGACCAACTTCAGAACTTGCATGCAGAGGGTATACTGCCAATCAATGGCTAAGTCCGATGCACTCAAGAAGTTGGTCCCGCACCTGAACTCTCTGGATAACATCCAGCAAGAGCTGAAGACCACTCGAGAGGAAGCCGCATCGAGGGAAGCAACCCTAAGGAGAGAGATAGCCGCACTCCGAGAGGAGAACCTTGACCTCCGGGGTTCAGTCGGGAGTAAGCTTAACCCTCTCGGTCTCTTTATGTCTTCAATTGTAGTCTGTGCTGATCTTGGTCGTTGATAACTTTTCTTCTTGTAGAGAACTCGTCGGAGGTCCACTTGCTTCAGGCCCAGCTGGAAGAAGCCAACATCACCAAGGCCGAGCTGGAGACCGAGTTTGAAGGTGAGTTCTTCCAAAGCCGCGTATTTTGCTTTGCTTCATCTTCGGGTGTTTTGTGTGATCGTGTATCTTTGGCAGCTTATAAGACCAAGACCCGAGCTCAGTACGACATCTTGATTGAGAGGGTCAAAAAGGCCGAGAGCGTTAGAGAGGATGTTGCTAACGCGGCAACGCCGATCTTGCTATTGCTTTTCCATAACGGACTTGGGACCAGCTCGTTGGACCCGGTTGAGATCTTCGACAAGCTTCGAAGGGCCCCTGATCAATATCTGGCAAACATTTCCGAAGCAGTCGTCATGGGAGCGAGCTTTGCCCTTGTGCAGACCAAGTCGCTCTACCCCCGGGTAGATGTTGATTCAATTGGGGAAGGGTTCGCCGACGGTACTTCAGACGAGCAGGCCCTGGACTTGATTAGTGAGGCGCAGGAATCGGCCAAAACGGTGGCCGCCAATGTAGTGAACCACTTCCGACCTTGATTGTCTTGTGAACATTGTATGCAACTTTCTGATGTAGACTTGTAAATATTCAGCTTATTTATGTTAATGCCTTGATCTGAGTTTTTATGTAAAATTTGTTAAGTAATTTTTGTCCGACTGTCACCAAGCCTAAGCTTGATTAGGTCATCAAAAAATTCTCAGTCCTTATACGTTGAACTCGAATCAAGGAACATTAAACAACGATAAACCGAATGTGCATAAGTTACTGAAGAAAACTATGCTTTATTGACATATGTATAGCCCCCGACTACTAACTCAAGAAGTCATCTTGCTCGAGTTTGGCAGTCAAGAAGAGCATGAAACTTAAGGCAATTTAAGCATAGTATCGTCAAAGATGTTCGATGTTCCAGGAGTTTTCCACCATGGACACGTTTTAGTCGGTATGCACCTGGCCGAGTCACCTCAGCAATTATATATGGTCCTTCCCATAAGGGAGATAACTTGTGACGGTCCTTGGTTGTCTGAATCTTGCGTAGAACCAGATTGCCAATGATAAAAGCTCGTGCTCGAACGTTGCGACTGTGGTATCATATGAGCCTTTGAAGATATTTTGCCGACTGGATGAGGGCTGCCTCATGGGCCTCTTCCAGTCGGGTGAGGTCATCCACTCGGTCTGGGTCATAGCGTTCGTCGTTAAAGCTGCGGACTCGGAGAGATTCGTACTCCATCTCGTTTGACAACATGGCTTCTGCGCCATAGACCAAAAAGAAAGGAGTTTGGCCGGTAGCCCGACTGGGCGTGGTCCGCAGAGACCATAGAACCGAGGGGAGCTCTTGAAACCACTTGCCGGCATAAGGACTTAGGCGATCAAACACTCGGGCCTTGATGCCTTGAAGGACCATGCCGTTGGCGCGCTGTAACATCCTGAAAATCGGAGAACCGAAATCGGAACGTAAAAATCGGAACTTTCAAAAACCTTGGTTTATTGCTTCTTCTCGGGTTTGTTGTTTCTTATTTGCCAGCTCAATTGCATAAATTTAGTCGTGGTCAATTCCCTTTTCGGTGTATTTGGAGTTTTCGGAGTTGACAAAATGGTGGTGCGAAAGTCGCATCAGGGTTTTGAAAAGGAATCCGGAAAAGTGCGGATTTGTGAAAACGCATTTCGAGTAATATAAAATAAAAATTTTTGGTTGGGAGAAGATAAATTAAGACATAAAATAAATAATAAAACTCTCGGGAGGCGTACTCGAAATTTGGGAAATGTATTTTTTTAATTAAAAATGGGTAAATTATAAAAATTAGGAAAAAGAATTTAAATAAGTATGAAAAATAATTATGGAAAAAAATGAAAGTCAAGAAAAAGTCTAAAATATAAAGTTAAAAATTATTTTTAGAATATTAGGATTTATTTTGGAATTTTTAGAAGGAAAGAAAATAGAAAATGGGAAAAGAAAATTTAAAATCGGGAAAAAGTGAGAATGCACTGTTCATTGGTCACAAACTGTTCGACGCCGTACCGGCCCGGCGCGCGCGCGCGCGTGTCGCCCGACCGTACGCGCGCCGCGCCACGCGCCACGCGCGCGCGCCGCCACCGCGCCTCGGCCCCTACCGCGCGTGCCACGCGCCGCACGGCCACGCGCGCGCCGCGCGCGCCACGCGCCACGCGAGCGCTCGGCCGCGCGGACCCGCGCGCCCGCGCCGCCGCGCCGCGCACCCTGCGCCCGCCCGTCCGGCCACGCCGCGCACCGCGCGCTCGCCGCCACGCGGCCGAGCCACGCCCGGCCCCTACCCCGCGCCACGCCGCTCCGGACCCCGCCCGCGCCGTGCGCGGCCGCCGCGTTTCGCCCGCCGTACCCGGCCCTTCCCGTGCGCCACCGCGTGTCACCGCCGCGCCGCGCCGGCCGGACCCCCTCCTTCCACCCCGCGCCCGCGCGAGCCCCCGCTGCGCCTATAAAAGGCGGTGCCCGCCGATTCCACCGCACCACCGCCGTGTTTTCGCCGTTCCGAGCACCACCGCCAAGGGCCGCCGCCGTTGCCGTCGCCGCCGTGCGCAAGCCCATTCCCGTGCCCCCTTGCTCCTCCCGAGCCGCCGTCGCCGTAAGCCCCCTTTGCGCCGTCTTGTCCCTCACCGCCGCCTCTGTTTCTCCTCCGCACCGGTCGAACACCTTGCGAGCATGGAACAGGCGCGAGAGAAAAGGAAAAAAAAAAAGAAAAGAAAAAGAGAAAAAGAAAAATAGGAAAAATTAGGAAAAATTTTGGAAAATTTGGAAAAATATTTTGGGATGACTTGAGTAAAATTTTGGGCAAAAATAAATTATTTTCTCGCATATTTTCTCGTGCAAAGTTTGAAAATCGGAATCGGACGTTTTCGAATTTCATTTCGCATCTTTTTCAATCCGGTTCCGTTTAATTCTTTCCCGCCATCGAAATAGGTTTCGCTTTTGTGCTCAAATCCTCAAATTTCGAGCACGAATTTTCTTCGCTGATATTTTCAAACGTAAATTCCAAATTTAATTGCGATCGCCGACTTTGCGAAAACCCTAGGTCATCGGCTCGACTCCAAAACCGGATTTTCCTCGCAACCCTTGTCCCAACTTGAGTAGAATTTTCGGCAAAACTTTTGGAGTTGTTTTCATGGCTTTTGTGGTTTTTTCGATCTCTCGGTGTTTTGTTGAATTCTAACTGAATTCAATTGATCTTCGCACGTACGGGTAGCGCTGAAGAAACCGGCATCGACACCGCCGAAGATTCCGCCCCTCAAGTGTGCGAGCAAGGCAAGTCTTCACACCCTTTGAACATATTGATCCCAATTGCGAAATGATGTTATTTTAAACTCTAAACATGCATGCTTCACCAAGTTACCTATACTTGTTGTGCCATTCCTTGCTATTGAGTACCTTTAGAATTACTCCTTGTAACTCGCGATGTGATACAAATAACCGAAGCATAACTGAAACCGCTAGCCATGCTATACTTAGATTTATGCATACTCATGACTTTATGAAAAAGCTTATGCTTGGGCAACTACCTTAGGGAGGTAGTTGAGATTCGGCATGTGGAGACATGAGCGCCACATGACCATGATGAATTAAGTTTGATGAAAATTGAAAGTACTATACAAATGTTTTATGGCGGCGGCCGGATGTTTTGGGTGGATTCCGGAAAAGGCAAGTGCCGACCCCGTCAGTGGGACCGAGCCATGAGATAGCCGGAAACGAGCCGGTACAACCGTACTTCTCGAATGGGTATAGACCTAGCGACTAGATAGCCGAGCGGAGCGAATCCTTGCATAGATGGTTCTCTATGATGTGGTTATGGGATGAGGATGAGGCTGCGGCCTTTGTTATGAATGGTGGGATTGAACCGATGTTAATTAAACTTAAAGATCGAAAAGACTTCCCTTACCCCGGGTGCGCGAACTCCTCTCACCGCTAGAAAAGGACGGCTAGAGTGCATGAGGGCTTAAGTTCATGGAGCGGGTGCGCAAAGTGAGGTTATCGAAAGGCTTTGCCGTGGCCGTCTCATGTGTTGAGGCGTAGGCTCATTTGTTGGGCCATCACGGAGTACGGGTAAAGTGTACATCCACTGCAGTGTGAATGAATCAATCTATTCGAATAGCCGTGCTCCCGGATATGGAGCATCGTGACAAGACTTTCGCTTGGCTAGACTTGAACTTGAAAATACTGGGATGGGTTTGCATAATGATTTTATTCATGGTGGATCAACTTCTCGAGAGTACGAGAAGGGGTGGACTCCCAGAAAAACATGACGAACCGGAGGCGGGAAGCCATCCTTGGAATCACGAGGGATGGTAGACAGAACCGTCGCCGGGTTAATGAACTATGAAATTAAAACTTGATTTGGCTAGTCGGTAGGCTTGTGAAAAGAATTGTGAAAACCGGCTTTACGCAAAAATAACCCTAGCCATGTTACGTGAATAACCCTATCATATGCATTAATTCTGTGTTGGCTTGGTGGACCCCGATTTTGAGTCGGGAACCTTTCGTGTTCATAGTACCATTTCCCTGGATCAAGTAGTTGGTACCCACGAATGCAAGATCTTGATAATCAAGTGCACATGCACGAATAGTCTTACAATACCATTATTACATAAATAGGCCCGAAGGCATTGTTCATCCCAAGACCTTATGGTCCGAATACAACATAAAAACGAGTTTAGATAAGGCGGCGGAAAGAGGCGCGGCTTGTCCATTGCCACAGCAACGACCGGGACTAAGGTCTAATATGCGCCGTCGTTCCTTCGCCCTCCGGTAGTACGCGTAGGGGTCTTCGGCTCTTCATTTCCATCAGCTGGAGGTTTGTGCGTATAGCAAGGGTGAGTACCAACCGTACTCGGCAAGTCAACACGAAATTGATGCATATGGTAGGGTTATTCAAAGAACACGGCTAGAGTTATTTCTGCGTAAGGCCGCTTTCACAATTCTTTTCACAAGCCTACCGACTAGCCAAAAACCAAGTTTTAATTTCATAGTTCATTAATCCGGCGACGGTTCTGTCTACCATCCATCGTGATTCCAAGGATGGCTTCCCGTCTCCGATTCGTCATGATTTTCTGGGAGTCCACCCCTTCTCGCATTCTCGAGAAGTTGATCCACCAGCAAATGAAACCATCATGCAAACCCATCCCAGTATTTTTAAGTTCAAAGTCTAGCCAAGCGAAAGTCTTGTCACGATGCTCAATATCCGCGAGCACGGCTATTCGAATAGATTGATTCATTCACACTGCAGGTGGATGTACACTTTACCCGTACTCCGCGACAGCCCAACAAATGAGCCTACGTCTCAACACATGAGACGGCCACGGCAAAGCCTTTCGATAACCTCACTTTGGCGTGCCCGCTCCATGAACTTATGCCCTCATGCACTCTAGCCGTCCTTTTCTAGCAGTGAGAGGAGTTCGCGCACCGGGGTAAGGGAAGACATTTCCAATCTTTAAGTTTAATTAACGTAGTTTAATTTCACCATTTATAACAAAGGCCGCAGCCTCATTCTCATCCCATAACCACATCATAGAGAACCATCTATGCAAGGATACCGCCTCCGCTCGGCTACCTAGTCAGCTAGGTCTATACCCATTCGAGAAGTACGGTTGTACTGGCTCGTTTCCCGGCTATCTCATGGCTCGGTCCTTAATTGACCAGGGTCGGCACTTGCCTTTTCCGGAATCCACCCAAATCATCCGCCGCCCCAGTCTAAAACATTTGTATAGCACTTTCAATTTCCACCAAACTTAGTTCATCATGGCCATGTGGCGCTCATGTCTCCACATGCCGAATCTCAACTACCTTCCCTAAGGTAGTTGCCCAAGCACAAAGCTTTTTCATAAAGTCATGAGTATGCATGGTCTAAGTTTAGCAGGGCTAAGCAGTTGACCGAAGTTATGCTTCGGTTATTTGTATCACATTGCGAGTTACAAGGAGTAATTCTAAAGGTAAACAATAGCAAGGTATGGCATAACAAGTATAGGCAACCCGTAAAGCATGCATGTTTAGAGTTTAAAATAACATCATTTCGCAAAGGGGATCAATATGTTCAAAGGGTGTGAAGACTTGCCTTGCTCGCACACTTGAGGGGTGGGGTCTTCAGCGAGGTCGTTGCCGGTTTCTTCAGCGCTACCCGTACGTGCGAAAGATTAATTGAATTCAGTTAGAATTCAACAAAATACCGAGAGATCGAAAAGAACCATAAAAGCCATGAAAACAACTCCAAAAGTTTTGCCGAAAATTTCTACTTCGAGTTAGAACAAAGGTTGCGAGGAAAATCCGGGTTTTGGAATCGAGTTGATGACCTAGGGTTTTCGCAAGTCGGCGATCGCAATAAATTTGGAAATTACGTTTGAAAATATCAGCGAAGAAAATTCGTGCTCGAAATTTGAGGGTTTGAGTACAAAAGCGAAACCTATTTCGATGGCGGAAAGAATTAAACGGAATCCGGATTGAAAAACGATGCGAATGGAAATTTTGGAAAACGCCCGATTCCGATTTTCAAACATTGCACTGAGAAAACATGCGAGAAAATAATTTATTTTTGCCCAAAATTTTACTCAAATCATTCCAAAATATTTTTCCAAATTTTCCAAAATTTTTCCTAATTTTTCCCTATTTTTCTTTTTTTTTTTCTTTTCTCTATTCACTCGACTCGTTTCATGCCCGCCAGTGCTCGATCGGTGCCGAGGAAAACAGAGGCGGCGGCAGAGAGGGACAAAGCGGCGCAGTGGGGACTTACCGGCGACGGCGCCGGGGAGGAGCAAGGGGCTCGGGACCGCTTGCGCGGCGGCGACGCGCTAAACGGCGGCGCTTTTGGCGGTGGCGCTGAACGGCGAGATCACGGTGGCGGTGCGGTGGAACCGGGCGGGCGCGCCCCTTTATAGGCGCGGCGCGGCGCGGCGCGAGAGGAGAGGGGGACGGCTCGGCATGCGCGGCGCGGCGCGACACGCGGCGCAGCCTCGGGGGCCGGCACGGCGGCGAGACGCGGCGGCGAGGCGCACGGCGCGGCGGGGTCCGGAGCGGCGTGCGCGCGCGAGGTAGGGGCCGGAGCGCGGCTTCGCCGCGTGGCGGCGGCGCGCGCGCGGGGTGGCTGTGACGAGCGGGCGCAGCGGCGCGGGCGCGGGCGCGCGCGGGCGCGCGGGGTCGGCTCGGCGGCACAGGCTGCGCGCGGGCGGCGCGGCGCGCGGCGCGGCGCTGCGTGGCCAGCGCGGCGCGTGGCGCGCGGGCGGCGGGGGGCCGAGGCGCGGTTGGGCGCGTGGCGCGCGCGCGCTGGCGCGCAGATGCCGGGGCGACGCGCGGCGCGCGCGCGGCCGGGGCCGGTACGGCGTCGAGCATCTTGTGACCAATGAACAGTGCGATCTGTTAATTTCCCGATTTTCTATTTTCTTTTCCCATTTTCCATTTTCTTTCCTTCTAAAAATTCCAAAATAAATCCTAATATTGTAAAAATAATTTTTAACTCTATATTTTAAACTTTTTCTTGACTTTTATTTTCCACAATTATTTTTCATACTTATTTAAATTCTTTTTCCAAATTTTCATAATTCACTCATTTTTAACAAAATCAAATTCCCACATTTCGGGTACGCCTCCCGAAAATTTTACTATTTATTTTGTATTTTAATTTATCTTCTCCCAACCAAAATTTTTATTTTATATTACTCGAAATGCGTTTTCACAAATCCGCACTTTTTCCCGGATTCTTTTTAAAACCCTGGTGCGACTTTCGCACCGACATTTTGTCAACTCCGAAAACTCCAAATATGCCAAAAGGGAATTGACCACGACTAAATTTATGCAACTGAGCGGCAAATAAGAAACAACAAACCCGAGAAATAGCAATAAACCAAGGTTTTTGAAAGTTCCGATTTTTACGCTCCGATTTCGGTTCTCCGATTTTCGGATGTCACAAACCTACCCCTAACAATAAATCTCGTCCCCGAGATTTCTTACCGGCTTGAGTAGGTGTGGGTATTCGTCCTCGGGAACTCTTCGCTTTCCCAGGTAGCCTCTTCTTCCGTGTGATTGCTCCATTGTACCTTGTACATGCGCCATGACTTGGTCCGTGTCTTCTTTTCCGCCTCGTCTAGTATCTTGATTGGATGTTCCGGTAGGTAAGATCACTTGTGGACATGGATGGCTTCTAAAGGAGCTTGCTCTTCCGGTACCCGCAAACATTTCTTCAGCTGCGATACGTGGAACACTGGGTGGACATCGGAGAGATTCTCGGGCGCCAATTGGTAAGCCACTTCTCCTCTCCTAGCGCTTATCAAGAATGGGCCCACGTATCGTGGTGCGAGTTTCCCTTGACTTTGAATCTCCGAGTTCCCGTAGTGGTGAGACTTTTATATACACGTAGTCACCTTCTTTAAATTCCAATTCTCTTCGACGGGTGTCCGCGTAGCTCTTTTGTCGGGATTGAGCCGCTTGTAGTCGGTCCCGGATCGGCGAACCTTTTCCTCCGCCTCCTTGATTATGTCAGCCCGAATACGGTTCGTTCACCGGTTTCGACCACATTAGTGGGGTTCGACATCGGCGACCAAATAAAGCTTCGTTTGGCGACATCTTCAAACCGGCTTGGTAGCTATTGTTGTAGGAGAACTCGGCGTACGGCAAACATTTCTCCCAATCCTTGGTGAAATCCAACGCACGGGCTCTCGGCATGTCTTCTAGCACTTGATTTGTCCTCTCGCCCGCCCGCGCGATCGCGGGTGGTAAGCGGTACTAAAGGCAAGGTGATCGCCGAGTGCTTCGTGAACCTTGCTCCGAAATGAGATGTAAATTGGGTACCACGATCCGATATAATCCTTTTTGGTACACCGTGGAGACACACAATCCTACTCATATATAATTCCGCTAGCTTGGCACCGTTGTAGTTAGTTTTCACAGGGAATAAATCGCGCGCCTTGGTGAGCCGATCTACTATTACCCAAATGGAATCGTAACCGCCGCAGTCTTAGGTAGTCCTACTATGAAATCCATGCCTATCTCGTCCCATTTCCATTCTGGAATCTTGAGTGGCTGCAGCAAGCCAGCTGGGCGTTGATGTTCGGCTTTCACCCTTTGGCACACATCGCACACGGCTACGTATTCGGCTACATCCCTCTTCATATTAGGCCACCAGTATTCTCCTTTCAAATCCTGGTACATTTTTGTGCTCCGGGATGCAACGAATATGCCGATTCGTGGGCTTCCTTTAAGATCAATCCCTCAAACCGCCTCGTTCGCACACAGATTCTTTTCTTGTACCACAAGATTCCCTTGTCATCTACGAAAACTCCCGAGCGCGTCCGCGCCATGCGATCCTTGATTCCCTGGGTTTCCTCATTCCCTCTTTGGGCTTCCTCTATTTGAGTTCTCAGTAGGGGCTGGATTTCCAGTGAGTTCACTTCTCCGTGAGGGATCAGGTGCAGATTGAGTTTAGCCATTTCTTCTTGAAGTTCGCTGGCCATATCTCCCAATCTCATGTGGTTGCATTGGGCTTTACGACTCAGCGCATCGGCCACTACATTTGCCTTGCCGGATGATAGTGGATTCCTAGATCGTAATCCTTGATCAACTCCAGCCATCGCCTCGTCGTAGGTTAAGATCAGGCCGAGTAAAGAAGTATTTTAAGCTCTTGTGATCGGTATACACATCACGGTGGTTCCCGATCGATAGTGTCTCCGGATCTTCAATGCGTGTACCACCGCGGCTAATTCCAGGTCATGTGTGGGGTAATTCTCTTCGTGGGGTCGTAACTGCCGAGAGGCATACGCTACGACCTTTCCATCCTGCATCAATACTCCTCCCAATCCTTGCCGGGATGCATCACAGTACATCACGAAGTCCTTCCGGTTGTCGGGTAAGGTCAAGATTGGGGCAGTGGTTAACTTTTCTTTTAATTGGTCGAAGGCTTTTTGGCACTTCTCATTCCATTCAAACTTCTTTTCCTTCTTCGAAGTTGAGTCATAGGTCGGGCTACGGTTGAAAACCATTCGATAAACCGTCGGTAATAACCGGCCAAGCCCAAAAACTCCGAACTTCCGTCACCGACTTGGGTGCCTTCCATTCCATAACGGCTTCGACCTTGGTGGGGTCTACGCTACTCCTCCGGCTGAAACCACGTGGCCGAGAAAAGCGACTTCCTTGAGCCAGAACTCGCATTTGCTGAACTTGGCATACAGCCGGTGCTCTCGTAGCTTTTCCAGCACCAATCGTAGATGCTCCGCGTGTTCCTCATCGTTCTTGGAGTAGATAAGTATATCGTCGATGAACACCACTACGAATTTGTCCAGTACTCCATGAATACCTTGTTCATCGGTTCATAAAGTACGCAGGGGCATTGGTCAATCCAAAGGACATCACCGTGAACTCGTATAAGCCGTATCGTGTAGAGAATGCCGTCTTAGGAATATCTCCGGCTCTAATCTTCAACCGATGATATCCCGACCGTAGATCAATCTTGGAGAACACCGCGCACCCTTAAGTTGATCGAATAGGTCATCGATTCGAGGTAGCGGGTACTTGTTCTTGATAGTGACTTCGTTCAGCGATCGATAGTCCACACACATTCTCATGCTCCCATCCTTCTTCTTGACGAAGAGCACCGGAGCTCCCTGGGAGAAGAGCCGCGAACGAATCCCTTCTCTTGTAGTTCCTTTATTTGCTTCTTGAGCTCCTCCAACTCATTGGTGGCATTCGATAAGGCCTCTTGGATATGGGGGCGGTGCCGTGCATTAGATCAATGATAAACTCTATGTCGCGATCCGGGGCATTCCGGGCAATTCCTGGGGAACACGTCCGGGTATTCTTGTACTACGGCATTCCGTCTAGAGGTAGCATGGTGAACACTCCCGCAGCTTGTTCGCATAGCTTTGGGTTTTGATCCATAGTTATGCTCATCGGTGATCCCACGGGGTGGATACCGTGACTTCCCTTCGATCGCTATGATTCCATTATTTTTGGTCAACCAATCCATTCCGAGTATGACATCTATGGTTTGGGGCGATAACACCATAAGGTTTGAGAGAAACACCACGTCTCTAATCCGTATGGGCACATTAATGCAGGCATGGGGTACGGTTATGTCTCCCCAGTGAGTGTACCAACATAGGCCTCTTAAGTGCTACTTGGTGTAGGTGGTGTTGTTTGCTTACTTGGGAAGATATGAATGAATGCGAGGCTCCGAGATCGAATAAAACTTTAACGGTGTAGAGTTGATAGAGAACATACCCATCAATACGCTCCGGTCCTCCCGTGCTTCTTCCGCCCTCACATGATTCACTTGGCCACGTCGAAACCCGGTGGCAGCCTCGTTGGGTAGCGGGGTCCGAATAGACCTCGTCCCGCGAGAGGGTGGGGGTTCCTCGGACGGGTGTTGCATTGGCGCTAGTGCGAACAGGGGTGTTGCGTGGTTTTGGGCAGCTATTGGAGTAATGCCCGTATTCTCCGCAGCTGAAACACTCACATTCCTTCTTCCTGAGCGGCTAGGGTTGGTGTGGGTGTACGAAGGCGTGGTGTAGCTGACTCGTTGACATGGTCGGAAGCGAGAGGACGTCCGTGCTGGGGACATTTGGCTTCCATCCGGACGGGGTGGCTCCCTTGGGGCGTTGTGGCGTTCCCGAAATGGGCGAGCCATAGCGAGCCTCCTCTTGCGGTTATTGTCTACCACCTTTTGGTCATGCTCAAGTCGGACGACCTTGTTGATGAGGCTTTGGAAACCGGTGTGATCCTGCCCGATCATTGGTCCCCGCTTCGTCATTTAGTCCCTCAATGAATTTGTCTATCTTTTCTTCTTCGTCGCCAGTCACCGGTGGCGTAACGGCAAGCTGGGTAAACTTGTTCGATACTCCCGTACCGAGGTGTTCCCTTGACGCATCTGCGGAACTCGTTCTTCTTCATCCTCATTCATGCAGTGGCACGAAATTCTCACGGAACGCAGCCGTGAATTCCTCCCATGTTGGCTCGCGCCGGCGTCTTCAGCTCGTGTCTCCTTGTAGGTGTCCCACCAGTCCACTCGCGGGACCCTCCAACCGGTTAGTAGCGAAGACAACTCTATCCGCTTCTCGGACTCGACGAGGTTAGCTTCTTCTCTATCACTCTTAGCCAATCTTCGGCGTCCATAGGTTCCTCGGTCGTGGAAAAAGTGGGCGGCTTAGCTCTCATGAATTCTCCCGGACTCGATCCTCCTCGACCTCCTTGATTATTGGCAATCGCTTGGAGTAGTTGTGTCTCGCATAGCCATGACCTCCGCCAGGTGGAGGGGTTAGGTTCGCGGGTTCTCGTGGGTTGCTTGCGGCCCTTCGGCGATGTGCCATCGAAGAAGAGAGATGAATCAAGAGATCGGACTAGTTTATGTCATAGTACACAGGAATTTTTCTTCAAGCTCCTTCGAATGGTCTTCCATCAACGAGACGGGTGAAATAATAAGCATACGAATCAATACGTCTCAAGGCGATGCCTAGGTTCATCATATTACATAAAGGGGTACATGGACTGTACACACACAGTCCTCCATGCCAGGATGGCGATAATAATTATATCGTTCAACTAGATCAACTAATTAAGGGTAAATAGGAAGTGCTTTGGCCGGGAAGGTCCTTCCGCCTAGTCATCCAACCATCCGCAAGAGCCAGCGCCGGAAGTGGGTGGTCTGCCCGAAGCAAACCGAAGTCCCCACGGCTCGGAGGTGGTGGCCTTGGAGTCACGCCGAATCTTCCGACTCGGTGGCCGCGTACTCTTGCGAGCGTCCGGCGGGTGAGGGGCCTCCCGTGTGAGTCAAGCGACGAGGGGGAACTTCCTCCTCCATTGAGTCGGTGTCGCTAGACTCCCATTTGATCTCCATGGGCTCCGCCTCGGACTCCGTATCGGTGCAGATCCGGATGGGGTTACCCTCTCCCGATCCCGGCTCGGATGGTGCTGGTACGGAGCTCCGGGTGGGTCCCATGGATGTAGCACATGGGGTCGACTGGTAGGGTGCGGCTCGTGCTCAACATGAAAGCTTGCCCCATCATAGCTTGAAAAGTATCAAAGCTTGCTGGAGTCATGTGGTAATGGTGGTCGGGCACGAGGGGGATGTGATGGTACGGGCTCGGTGGAAGTACTCGCAGCGACGGGACGAGTGCGCAATGCTCCTCTAGTGGTTGATCTCGCTGCTTGCTTTTCCGAGCTGCTCTTCCAGCTCCACGAGCCTCCCCTCGGGCCATATAGCGGTCCGAGAGTTGCTCATCTTGTGGACCCCGATTTTGAGTCGGGAATCTTTCGTGTTCATAGTACCATTCCTGGATCAAGTAGTTGGTACCCACGAATGCAGATCTTGATAATCGAGTACACATGCACGGAATAGTCTTACAATACCATTATTACATAAATAGGCCCGAAGGCATTGTTCAATCCACAGGACCTTATGGTCCGAATACAACATAAAAACGAGTTTAGATAAGGCAGGCGGAAAGAGCGGCGGCTTGTCCATTGCCACGAGCAACGACCGGGACTAAGGTCTAATATGCGCCGTCGGTTCCTTCGCCCTCCGCGTAGTACGCGTAGGGGTCTTCCGGCTCTTCATTCCCATCACCGGAGGTTTGTGCGTATAGCAAGGGTGAGTACCAACCGTACTCGGCAAGTCAACACGAAATTGATGCATATGATAGGGATATTCAAAGAACACGGCTAGGGTTATTTTTGCGTAAAGCCGGTTTTTCAATTCTTTTCACAAGCCTACCGACTAGCCAAAATCAAGTTTTAATTTCATGGTTCATTAATCCGGCGACGGTTCTGTCTACCATCCATTGTGATTCCAAGGATGGCTTCCGTCTCCGGTTCGTCATGATTTTCGGGAGTCCACCCCTTCTCGCATTCTCGAGAAGTTGATCCACCACGAACAAAATCATCATGCAAACCCATCCCAAGCTTTTAAGTTTAAAATCTAGCCAAGCGAAAGTCTTGTCACGATGCTCAATATCCGCGAGCACGGCTATTCGAATAGATTGATTCATTCACACCGGTGGATGTACACTTTACCCGTACTCCGCGACACCCAACAAATGAGCCTACGTCCCAACACATGAGACGGCCACGGCAAAGCCTTTCGATAACCTCACTTTGGCGTACCCGCTCCATGAACTTTAGCCCTCATGCACTCTAGCCGTCCTTTTCTAGCGGTGAGAGGAGTTCGCGCAGGGGTAAGGGAAGACATTTCCAATCTTTAAGTTTAATTAACATAGTTTAATTTCACCATTTATAACAAAGGCCGCAGCCTCATTCTCATCCCATAACCACATCATAGAGAACCATCTATGCAAGGATACGCCTCCGCTCGGCTACCTAGTCGGCTAGGTCTATACCCATTCGAGAAGTACGGTTGTACTGGCTCGTTTCCGCTATCTCATGGCTCGGTCCTTAATTGACCTGGTCGGCACTTGCCTTTTCCGGAATCCACCCAATTCATCCAGCCGCCCAGTCTAAAACATTTGTATAGTACTTTCAATTTTCATCAAACTTAGTTCATCGGGGCCATGTGGCGCTCATGTTTCCACATGCCGAATCTCAACTACCTTCCCTAAGGTAGTTGCCCAAGCACAAAGCTTTTTCATAAAGTCATGAGTATGCATGGTCTAAGTTTAGCAGGGCTAGCGGTTGACCGAAGTTATGCTTCGGTTATTTGTATCACATTGCGAGTTACAAGGAGTAATTCTAAAGGTAAACAATAGCAAGGTATGGCATAACAAGTATAGGCAATCCGGTAAAGCATGCATGTTTAGAGTTTAAAATAACATCATTTCGCAAAGGGGATCAATATGTTCAAAGGGTGTGAAGACTTGCCTTGCTCGCACACTTGAGGGTGGGATCTTCAGCGAGGTCGTTGCCGGTTTCTTCAGGCGCTACCCGTACGTGCGAAAGATTAATTGAATTCAGGTTAGAATTCAACTAAACACCGAGAGATCGAAAAGAATCACAAAAGCCATGAAAACCACTTCAAAGAGTTTTGCCAAAAATTCTACTCGAGTTAGAACAAGGGTTGGAGGAAAAATCCGGGTTTTGGAATCGAGTTGATGACCTAGGGTTTTCGCAAAATCGGCGATCGTAATAAATTTGGAAATTACGTTTGAAAATATCAGCGAAGAAAATTCATGCTCGAAATTTGAGGGTTTGAGCACAAAAGCGAAACCTATTTCGATGGCGGGAAAGAATTAAACGGGATCCGGATCGAAAAACGATGCGATTGGAAATTTCGGAAAACGCCCGATTCGATTTTCAACATTGCACCGAGAAAACATGCGAGAAAATAATTTATTTTTCCCCAAAATTTTACTCAAATCATCCCAAAATATTTTTCCAAATTTTCCAAAATTTTTCCTAATTTTTCCCTATTTTTCTTTTTTTTTTTTTTTTTTCTATTCTTTTTCTCTCGGCGCACTGTTCATTTACTTCGAAAGGTGTTCGACCGGGGCTCGACCAAAAACAGAGGCGCGGCGGCGCTAGCGCACAAGGGAAAAGGGGCGGCGGCGGGGCTTACCGGCGATGGCGCTCGGGAGGAGCAAGGGGGCTCGGGACCGGCTTGCGCGCGGCGGCGACGGCTAAACGGCGGCGGCTTTTGGCGGTGGCGCCGGAAACGGCGAGGTCACTGGTGGCGTGGCGGTGGAACTGGCGCGCGGCGCGTCTTTATAGGCGCTGGCGCGCGCGCGAGAGCGAGAGTGGGGACGGCTCGGCATGCGCGGCGCGGCGCGACACGCGGCGCAGCTCGGGGGCCGGCACGGCGGCGAGACGCGGCGGCGAGGGCGCACGGCGCGGGCGGGGTCCAGCGGCGTGCGCGCGCGAGGTAGGGGCCGGAGCGCGGCTTCGCCGCGTGGCGGCGGCGCGCGCGGCGCGCGGAGGCGCCGCAGCACGGCGGGCGCAGCGGTGCGTGCGCGGCGGCGCGAGCGCGCGGGGTCCGGCCACGCGGTGCCCGCGGCGGCGCGTGGCGCGCGGGCGCGGGCGCTGCAGGTGCACGCGCGGCGCGCGTGGCGCGCGCGGAGCGGGGCAAGGGATACGGCGCCGCGGGCTGCGGGCGCGGGCGCGGCGGTCCGGCGCGGCGCGGCGGGCGCGGGCGCGCGGGCGCGTCGCGGCGCTGGGCGCGCACGTACGGCCGGAGCGACGCGCGGCGCGCGCGGCGCGGGCCGGCGGCGTCGAACACTTGGCGGCTAATGAACAAGTGAACTTTTACTTTTTCCCGATTTTCCATTTTCTTTTCTCATTTTCTATTTTCTTTCCTTCTAAAAATTCCAAAATAAATCCTAATATCCCAAAAATAATTTTTAGCATTATATTTTAAACTTTTTCTTGACTTTTATTTTCCATAATTATTTTTCATATTTATTTAAATTTCTTTTTCCAAATTTTCATAATTCACCCATTTTATTTTCAAAAATTTCCCAAATTTCGAGTACGCCTCCCGAGAATTTTATTATTTGTGTTTTAATTTATCTTCTCCCAACTAAAATTTTTATTTTATATTACTCGAAATGCGTTTTCACAAATCCACACTTTTCCCTGATTCCTTTTAAAATCGTGATGCGGCTTTCGCATCACCGTTTTGACAACTCCGAAACCTCCAAAAACTCCGAAAAGGGAATTGATCACGTAACAATTTATGCACGAGCGGGCAAATAAGAAGCGACAAACCCGAGAAGAAGCAATAGGCTACGGTTTTTGAAAGTTCCGATTTTTACGTTCCGATTTTGATTCTCCGATTTTTAGGATGTCACAAACCTACCCCTAACAATAAATCTCGTCCCCGAGATTTCTTACCGGTTGCTGAGTAGGTGTGGGTATTCGTCCTCAGAACTCTTCGCTTTCCCGGGTAGCCTCTTCTTCCGTGTGATTGCTCCATTGTACCTTGTACATACGCCATGACTTGGTCCGTGTCTTCTTTTCCGCCTCGTCTAGTATCTTGATTGGATGTTCCGGTAGGTAAGATCACTTGTGGACATGGATGGCTCCTAAAGGAGCTTGCTCTTCGGTACCCGCAAACATTTCTTCAGCATGCGATACGTGGAACACTGGGTGGACATCGGAGAGAATCTCAAGCTCCAATTGGTAAGCCACTTCTCCTTTCCTAGCGCTTATCAAGAATGGGCCCACGTATCGTGGTGCGAGTTTCCCCTTGACTTTGAATCTCTGGGTTCCCCGTAGTGGTGAGACTTTTAGATACACGTAGTCACCTTCTTTAAATTCCAATTCTCTTCGACGGGTGTCCGCGTAGCTCTTTTGCCGTGATTGAGCACTTGTAGTCGGTCCCGGATCGGCGAACCTTTTCCTCTGCCTCCTTAATTATGTCAGCCCGAATATGGTTCGTTCACCGGCTCTCGACCACATTAATGGGGTTCGACATCGGCGACCAAATAAAGCTTCGTTTGGTGACATCTTCAAACCGGCTTGGTAGCGTTGTTGTAGGAGAACTCGGCGTACGGCAAACATTTCTCCCAATCCTTGGTGAAATCCAACGCACAAGCTCTCGCATGTCTTCTAGCACTTGATTCGTCCTCTCGCCCGCCCGCGCGCTGCGGGTGATAAGCGGTACTAAAGGCAAGGTGATCGCCGAGTGCTTCGTGAACCTTGCTCCGAAATGAGATGTAAATTGGGTACCACGATCCGATATAATCCTTTTTGGTACACCGTGGAGACACACAATTCTACTCATATATAATTCCGCTAGCTTGGCATCGTTGTAGTTGGTTTTCACAGGAATAAATGCGCGATCTTGGTGAGCCGATCTACTATTACCCAAATGGAATCGTAACCAATGCAGCCTTGGGTAATCCTACTATGAAATCCATGCCTATCTCGTCCCATTTCCATTCGGAATCTTGAGTGGCTGCAGCAAGCCGGGGCGTTGATGTTCGGCTTTCACCCTTTGGCACACATCGCACACGGCCACGTATTCGGCTACATCTCTCTTCATATTAGGCCACCAGTATTCTCCTTTTAAATCCCGGTACATTTTCGTGCTTCCGGGATGTAACGAATATGCCGATTCGTGGGCTTCCTTTAAGATCAATCCCCTCAAACCGCCTCGTTCGTGCACACGATTCTCTTCCTGTACCACAAGATTCCCTTGTCATCTACTGAAAACTCCCGAGCGCGTCCAGCCCATACGTTCCTTAATTTCCTGGATTTCCTCATTCCCTCTTTGGGCTTCCTCTATTTGAGTTCTCGGTAGGGGCTGGATTTCCAGTGAGTTCACTTCTCCGTGAGGAATCGGGTGCGAGATTGAGCCAAGCCATTTCTTCCTGGAGCTCATTAGCCACACCTCCCAATTCCATGTGGTTGCATTGGGCTTTGCGGCTCGCCGCATCGGCCACTACATTTGCCTTGCCGGGATGGTAATGGATTCCTAGATCGTAATCCTTGATCAACTCCAACCATCGCCTCGTCGTAGGTTGAGATCAGCCTGTAAAGAAATATTTCAAGCTCTTGTGATCGGTATACACATCACGGTGGTTTCCGATCGGATAGTGTCTCCAGATCTTCAATGCGTGTACCACGCGGCTAATTCCAGGTCATGTGTGGGGTAATTCTCTTCGTGGGGTCGTAACTGTCGTGAGGCATACGCTACGACCTTTCCATCTGCATCAATACTCCTCCCAATCCTTGCCGGGATGCATCACACGACACATCACGAAGTCCTTCCGGTTGTCGGGTAAGGTCAAGACTGGAGCGGTGGTTAACTTTTCTTTTAATTGGTCGAAGGCTTTTGGCACTTTTCATTCCATTCAAACTTCTTTTCCTTCTTCGGGAGTTGAGTCATAGGTCGGGCTACGGTGGAAAACCCTTCGATAAACCGTCGGTAATAACCGGCCAAGCCCAAGAAACTCCGAACTTCCGTTACCGACTTGGGCGCCTTCCATTCCATAACGGCTTCGACCTTGGCGGGGTCTTTGCACTACTCCGCTTAAACCACGTGGCCAAGAAAAGCGACTTCCTTGAGCGAACTCGCATTTGCTGAACTTGGCATACAACGGTGCTCTCGTAGCTTTTCCAAGTACCAATCGTAGATGCTCCGCGTGTTCCTCATCGTTCTTGGAGTAGATAAGTATATCGTCGATGAACACCACTACGAATTTGTCCAGTACTCCATGAATACCTTGTTCATCGGGTTCATAAAGTACGCGGGGGCATTGGTCAATCCAAAGGACATCATGTGAACTCGTATAAGCCGTATCGTGTAGAGAATGCCGTCTTAGGAATATCTCCGGCTCTAATCTTCAACGATGATATCCGACCGTAGATCAATCTTGGAGAACACCTGCGCACCCTTAAGTTGATCGAATAGGTCATCGATTCGAGGTAGCGGGTACTTGTTCTTGATAGTGACTTCGTTCAGCGATCGATAGTCCACACACATTCTCATGCTCCCATCCTTCTTCTTGACGAAGAGCACTTGAGCTCCCAGGAGAAGAGTCAGGGCGAACGAATCCCTTCTCTTGTAGTTCCTTTATTTGTTTCTTGAGTTCCTCCAACTCATTGGCGGCATTCGATAGGGCCTCTTGGATATGGGGGCGTGCCGGGCATTAAGTCGATGATGAACTCTACGTCGCGATCCGGGGGCATTCGGGTAATTCCTCGGGAAACACATCCGGGTATTCTTGTACTATTGGCATTCCACCTAGAGGTAGCATGGTGAACACTCCCGCAGCTTGTTCACACCTTGGGTTTTGCTCCATAGTTATGCTCATCGGTGATCCCCACGGGGTGGATACCGTGACTTCCCTTCAGTACTGAGTCTATAATTCCATTATTTTTGGTCAACCAATCCATTCCGAGTATGACATCTATGGTTTGGGGCGATAACACCATAAGGTTTGAGAGAAACACCACGTCTCTAATCCGTATGGGCACGTTAATGCGGGCATGGGGTACGGTTATGTCTCCCAGTGAGTGTACCAACATAGGCCTCTTAAGTGCTACTTGGTGTAGGTGGTGTTGTTTGCTTACTTGGGAAGATATGAATGAATGCGAGGCTCCGAATCGAATAAAACTTTAAGCGGTGTAGAGTTGATAGAGAACGTACCCATCAATACGCTCCGGTCCTCCTCAAGCTTCTTCCGCCGCACATGATTCACTGGCCACGTCGAAACCCGGTGGCAGCCTCGTTGGGTAGCGGGGTCCGAAGCAGGACCTCGTCTGCCGCGAGGGGGGGTTCCTCGGACGGGTGTGGCATTGGCGCCTGTGCGCACGGAGGTGTTGCGTGGTTTTGGGCAGCTATTGGAGTAATGCCCGAATTCTCCGCTTGAAACAGCTCACATTCCTTCTTCCCGGAGCGGCTAGGGTTGGTGTGGGTGTACGAAGGCCGTGGTGTAGCGACCGGTTGACATGGTCGGAAGCGAGAGGACGACCGGTTGCCGGGACGTTTGGTTTCCATCCAGACGGGGTGGCTCCCTTGGGGCGTTGTGGCGTTCCCTGAAATGGGCGAGCCATAGCAAGCCTCCTTTTGCGGTTATTGTCCACCACCTTTTGGTCATGCTCAAGTCGGACGACCTTGTTGATGAGGCTTTGGAAACTGGTGTGATCCGCCCGATCATCGGTCCCCTCGGTTCGTCATTTAGTCCCTCAATGAATTTGTCTATCTTTTCTTCTTCGTCACGCAGTCACTGGTGGCGTAACGGCAAGCTGGGTAAACTTGTTCGGATACTCCTGTACTGCGAGGTGTTCCCTTGACGCGATCTGCGGAACTCGTTCTTCTTCATCCTCATTACTGCGGCAGCACGAAATTCTCACGGAACGCAGCCGTGAATTCCTCCCATGTTGGCTCGCCGGCGTCTTCACTCGTGTCTCCTTGTAGGTGTCCCACCGAGTCACTCGCGGACCCTCCAACCGGGTTGTAGCGAAGATCACTCTATCGGCTTCTCGGACTCGACGAGGGTTAGCTTCTTTTCTATCACTCTTAGCCAATCTTCGGCGTCCATAGGTTCTTCGGCCGTGGAAAAAGTGGGCGGCTTAGCTCTCATGAACTCCCCGACTCGATCCTCCTCGACCTCCTTGATTATTGGCGATCGCTTGGAGTAGCTGGTCCGCATAGCCATGACCTCCGCCAGGTGGAGGGGTTGGGTTCGGCGGGTTTTCGTTGGTTGCCGCGGCTCTGCGACGATGTGCCATCCGAAGAAGAGAGATGAATTAAGAGAAGCGATCTAGTTTATGTTATGG